>QANY01007891.1:0-337831 GCA_003255025.1 Datisca glomerata
ATATATATATATATATATATGATGATGATGATAGCTCATAAAAAATATGATAGTTAAAAAATAACACACAATAATTTAAAGTGTCATATCTAGCACTTGGACGACCTTAGTATTTGTTTTCACTTGATCATTGGTGGACTTTTTAAAGTTGTGGTGATAAGTGTGGTTAGAGTCTAAAGTTCTTACCAGGCTCCCAGGTTTTCCACACTATTACCCAAATGGAGTAACATGAGCCCCCAAACAGTATCCCAAAAGGGTTGACTTGAGTAAGAACTTTCACGAAGACATTCCAATACTCATTCTCACTAATCCTAAAGGGAAAGCCCAGGTATAGGGCTAGTGCATGTGTGTGAAGTTAGAAATTATGTAAAGAATATATATCATAAAAAAATAATAACAAACTATATACAACTACAAGCATGAATAAGAAAAATAAAGAACCACACAAAGGGATAGTATATGATAAAATTTTGGCTTGACACTTTATCAATCTAAATAAATTTAAACCGATTACGTCCCTGGTAGAGTCGTCAAGTTGTTGCAACGTGCATGCGATGGGGACCGGCGATTGAAAAATCATTTTGAAAAAAAAAATTCACTGTCACCACCAATCACTCTAGGGTGTGATGTGTCACCCTTTTACATAAATTTTAGTTTATGAAAACTTAAATTTGGTTCATGAGTCATTTATATGTGGGGAAGGTATTAACACCCCACAACACCCATTGCTAAAATGGTTACCAAATTCAATCAAATACTATCCAAATTATATTTTAAAAAAGGTTAAAGAAACTCAGTTTTGAATGTCCCGTTTGGTATATTTTGCATCATAAAAATGAATAAAATAAATTACCTTTAGTGAGTGGTACAAAAACCATTGAAATGTAATTTTTTAGTTTTTAAAAAAAAATTTAAATCAAAGTTATTCTCGTTATCCCAAAAATAATTCTTCACCTCAGTAATTCAAAAAATTTGATATTCCATAAATCTCAAAGTCCGTCATCAGAATTCTTAGTAAAAAAGATTGATAAAGATGATAAAATTTGAATTTACGTGTAATTTTGTGAGACAAACATATACATGTCATATAATCATAAATGAATGAGTATTAAAATATAAATATGATAATATAAGAGAGTTTTATAAATGAAGATCTAAACAAAGTTTATATTAATAAATTAAAAAGGTAAAAGAAATAAATAGATAAAAAAAGTTAGAATCACATGTAGTTGTATAATAACAAAGTGGAGAAAATGTAAAGTAGAAGTTGAAGATGCAAAACATGTAAAAGAAGATAAATGTAAAAAATGTAAAGTGAAATGAATATTAAAATAAATAAAAGAGAGGAAATTAAAATAAATATAAATATAAAAAAAACAAAACGAAAAACAAACAAAAAAAAGGGGAGGGGGGACAAAGGTCACCCTCGGGTACACCATCTAAAATAGTTTTTTTTTACTTTTAATATAATTGTCATATTACAAATAAAGTAATATTATATACCTTTTTATATAAATAATTTTGAACTATAAAATTTTACAAATATAGATATATATAATTAGTATAAGTATACCCTGTATTTTTACTAAATAGTCTACTAATTATCATTTCTTTCTTTTTTCAATAACTGCTTCGAATAGCAAAAAATTACGGACGGTAATTAGTTGAACCGAGCGTCATGTAAAAAATGATCAATAAAATTTTAAAATAGAATATTTTTTTGGGATATAAATATACCCATTTTTTTTATTTTGGACTACTTAGTTTACTAATTATCATGATTTATTTCTTCTTTTACTGCTAATCAAATAGCAAGTGAATGATCACAGATGACAACTAGTTCAAACAAGTGTCACTAAAATGATGAATAAAATTTTAAGATAAAAATAAAAGTTTTTTTGGGATATAAATATACCATTTTAATTTTGGACTACTTAGTTTACTAGTTACCCGTATTTCCTTTCTTCCGTCATTACTAATCAATATAACAAATGAATGATCGTGAATGATAACTAGTTCAAACAAGTATCACTGAAATAGCAAGAGGGTCTAAAATAATGAAAAGACTTGTGAGAACATTAAAAAATTTCAAAACACAAATATTTGCGTAATCTTTATATAAATGTTTAACTCTCTATTTTATGCATTTTTATGTATGAGAAATTATAATAGGGGATTGCGCATCAAATATACACTTTCAACCCGTTAAAGGGTTGATTCACATTGAGTTAGCTTTACATCCCTCAAAGACTTTATCATCATCCTCATTGATTGAGTTGATGACAAAGATATCTCATGATCAAGTTTGTAGGGAAATCATCAATGCACACATAAAATTCAAGATTAAGAGTAAAAGATGAAGAAGAAGAAACAAACACTTATATATGGAAAATGAAACAAAGACTATGCACTACATGAGTATGAAGGACATAGGATGAAGAATAAAGAACAAGATAAATAGATATGACATGTATACCTATTAGTTAACCAAGGCGGTCCTAATTTAAGTGATGAAATCTATTAATTAAAATTAGTCTATTTAGTTTTAATTAAGAGATATTTTCAGTCAATCTTGACCATTTGGTTTCACTGTAAATAGGAGGTTTTTCTTAGAAATTAAATCATTCAGCACCATTAGTGAGAGAAGAGAAACCATATAGAGACAATTCTTCTCCCCATTCAAAAAATTAGAGAGGGAAGGAAAGGTAAGCTTCTTCTTCCAAGTGCTCACATACTGGTAATCGATTGGCGGCCAGGAGAAATAGCTAGAAAGATCATGAGGTATCAATAATCGGTATATGGTGATCACGCCAGCAGCGGGCAGTATAGGGGCGATGACTCTTCTCATAACTTCACAGGTTTGCACATAGATCAAAGATACAGTTCGCACGTAGATCCAAATTCAAATCATGACAAAAAAAATCAATTTTTTGGGGTGCACCCTTCAAGGGTATGATTTCTGTGTTCGTTATAGTTTAGGTTAGATTGTTTAATAATCAAATTTTAAGATTGAGACATTTTTCCATCGCGTCAATCCCTTCAAAATGAAGATTAGAAGATTGACCAGCCAATAACCTAGACACAAGCATCAAAGGAACATAATACTACTTTAGTCCTGCCAAAGTAGAAGATGAGATATACCACGATCACAGTCTGTAATCGTAAGTGAAGTAACAACTATGAAGGTAGACAAACACAATAGAGCCCTCCGTCAACAACCTCCAAAAGAGATTTTTCAACATTGTCTTGTTAGAAAGTAAAGGTCCTTAATGCCAAGACCGCACTCCCTTTTGACTTGCAATGAAACTTCCAAGTCACTTGAACAGATTTACGAATATCAACTAAACTTGTCTAAAAAAAGTTTCTAATAGCAACATTTTAATATTTTAAAAGAGAAGAAGGCTGAAAATAAACTTAAAAAGAGTGCAAAATTAATCTTGAATCACAGAGTTAATGAGACATAACATACCCGTCATTGATAAAGTATAATCCTCCTAATATTTCATGCTTTTAATTTTATTAGCCCAAGGGATCAGTCAACAACGTCTACAAGCAACAACAAATAGAGTAACCCCTAAAAAAGTCATGGGGTCTCCCTCTTGCGCATTTTAGACATGGAAAGAAATTCATTCATTCAGGACCTTGCGATGCCCCTGTAAAAATAAATGGAAGATTTCTCCCAATTAACTGGTTGACTTGAAAAGGAGCCATAAAGCTCAAAGGATCTATAAACACCCACAGATTCTAAAGAGAATCTAATAGTAGTCAATTCTGTTTCGCTGGTTATTTTAATTGTTTGAAAAAATGGAACATTCCAAATATTTTAGTATTCCAAGGTTCCGAAAAAAATTTCTGATAATATAAAATAGTATTATAAAGAAGATATGTAAAAAAGTTTGAATAATGACATATTAAGATACAACTAATTAATTTCTATTTAGCATCAACACATAGTTCTCATTAGAAAAATTAAAATAATTCATTTTAGCTACTAAATTTTTATTTATAAAAAAAATAATAAAGTTAGTTTTTCAATAGTAAAGTAGTACAAAGTAAAATATACAGAAAACTCACTTTTTATCAATAAAAATTAAGGATGTTCACAGTTCGGTTCGGTCAGTCTTTTGGTAAAAAAATCGAACAGGTCAGTCTTTCGGTATCATTAATTAAAAAAAATTAATAATTTTTAAATGATATTATTGAAAACAATATAAAATTAAAGTTTTGTTCGGTTTGGTTCGGTACGGTTCAAAAAACTGAACATTTTCTAAATCAAATCGAACCGCAGGGACCAAAAGAACTGACTGAACCAACCATTTTTTATTCGGTTAAATCGGTTCGGGACAGTTTTGAACACCCATAATAAAAATAATGTAGAAAAGAATTCAAAAACAATAAAAAATAGTTTTTCGCATCCTCGGGTTCAACCCCGGGACAATGAGGCATAATGGGTGCCTAATAGTACATTGAGCACCACTAAACCATCATTTATAGTGTTATGGGTGTTTTTCCAAGCTCCAATAGTGAGAAGACAGGTGTCACACCACATCGAGAAGCCTATGACGAAAGAAAGTTTCTAAAGAGAATGACCGACCTCATCCTATCAAAGACAGGCATCGTGTCTTGTGAGACTTCCACAACAGGCGTTCAAGAGGCTTCTTTGACACGCTTCTCCCCATCGAAGACCTAAATATAAATATATCTACCGACAAACAAAAGAGGTATGCCTTCTCTCCCCTAAGGAAATTATGCCAAAATATCGACTAAATATTGACTTAGGCATCAGAGGCTATTTGATGAGGAAATCACCCATTGTTCTCTTCATCTTAGGTTTTTTGTTTATCTTTTACAGACATTGAGGCCATGAGGAATTTCAGCTAAAGGGAGGGACATGTATAACATCATCGTTGCTGATTCCTCCGGTCAGGTGGACGCCTACACTTAACACATGAGACAAGCATCTGTACTGTTGATGTTTTCAGCTAAAACAATTGGCGTCGTTTGTGTGGACGACTATAAATCATTTGGAACCCTTTCTCTCCTACAAGGAGAGAATGGGTCCGGTATTTTATGCGATGAAGTCCGAGACAAAAGGGAGGATTCATCTTTTCCCCCGTGGGAGAGAAACTTTATGTCGTCATGATGATTACTTGACAGGAGAAGAAAGGCATGCAAGTCACCTCTGACTCTTAAACAGCCTCTTGCACAGAAATGGTCCTCCCCCATGACTCAAAGTCTCTCTAGCAGAACCTTCACGCACTCACAGAACCCTAGGGGAAAACTACATAAAACTGGCGGGACTATCTCCTGCTCAGTGAGGGTGCCATCACTTAGAGAAATCAGGACCAAAATGAAACTAGACTACGGATGGCTAAGCTCGCCCTTTGTAAATATCTGGTTTGGGTCATCCCAGAAGGACAGAGGAGGAGAACAAAATCACTAGACTGGTCAGCAAACTAAACCTAATTTGGCACCCCGATCAAGAAATGGGGACGATCAACAGTTTTTACACTGGCCTCTAAAGGGACAGGGCCCTGGACACCGGGCGCACGCCAACGTAGCCCCACCCCTAATGACACCTCCAAACGAAACGAATGAGCCAACAAGGAGGAAGGATCTGGTGAATGGTCAAATTCCTTGAGGGCGGTCTGAAGAAGAACTCGGAAGACCAAGGTTTTTAATCTTTCTCCATTAGGATAACCATATATGAAGGATAAAGACAAACCCATACCACTCCAGAAGCAAAGTGTGGAGGTTGGGAGGTCCTACCATTGATGCGAAGATGCATCCTGGGAGACAAAATGCACCAGGCCCAGTAAGGGATGAAACGAAAGCTAGGGAAATGAGGAGCTCGACCTCTTTTAGAGGTATGCTACAACGTACGCTCCTTAGGTTACAGAGCTAATTGGGATTCCGAGATAGACCCATCACAATGGAAACATCAAGACTATAAGGTATGAATTTAATAAATACGCATAAGTTTCATAGGATTTATTTTGGGAACGTTTCTTCATTCACCCTCAATTAGAGTAGAGAAAACAAGTTTCTTTTTTTAAACGATCAATGCCAGGGTGTAACAGAAGACAAGGTTATGTACTCAACAACATTTATCAAATAAATGGAAGGGAGCAACTCTTCTAGAAAGTATGATTAAGATTTAAAAAGTGATGACTGGTGAGGTGCTCTAGCCCACTAGTCGGGATTAAACAAAAAATGATAACTGGTGAGGTGCTAGCCCATTAGTCAAGATGAAACAAAAAGTGATAACTGGTGAGGTGCTCTAGCCCACTAGTCGAGATTAAATAAAAAGTGGTGTATGTCAAGCACCCTATGAGGAGAAGGGAGTGACAGCTATGAGAAAGGAGAGAGAGAACCCCCAAAACGGAAGGAGCCCCTAGAGGAGGAATGATTGTTATTCTCCCAAGGGGATTGAGAGGAGAGACGAAGATGAACATGGATTTCAATTCTGTCAAGAAGGCAAGGATGTGGGAAATGAGAAGGAGGACTGCTCATCTATAGGCCTTGAGGGGAAAATCACCGATTTAATGGGCATAAATTAAAATGGGCCATAATGGTGACCGATGGGGCTACTCTACAATCAATAAGCTACCGATTCCCGGTCTAATGAGAATATTCTGGAAAACTATAATGGTAAAATGAAGTGACGTGACGTATCGAGAAGTCAGAACTAATAAAATAGTGACCCTCACCCCATCTACGCACACCCATGTGCCATTAATGCTCCCACTCCCTAGGGGTTGACGATCTCAAAATGTGGAAAAGGTGAAACAATGCACGCATGAACAACATAAGGGTTTAGATAAATAATTCCATTCGGTGCAGTCTCCCATGATGAATAAAAAGACATAAGAGTGAGATGCTCAAGGCTGATGAGGTTAGCGCGCCCAGATAGCTTGGATGCTGAGCTCGGATAGTGAAGTCTTCGAACTCGGGTATTAAAAGCCACCCAAGTCCTCGACAACTGTTATAGGTATTTTTCCTAGCTCCAATAGTGCAATGACACGTGTTACACCACATCAAGAAGCCTATGACAAAAGAAAGTTTCTAAGGAGAAGGGCCGACCTCGGTTGGTCAGCCTCAAGGAAGTTTGGTTGTATAGACCCAAACACGTATAAGAGATTAAAGCTCGTGAGGACAGCTCGAGGAGTAATGAGCACAAGGCCATTAGTGCCCGCTGAAAGTAGCACTCAGCATGTCCAATCGCCATGACAAGATGTTAGAATAGCCTATGTTCAGTCAAGGTCACCACCCTTCTATACAATTAAAGACAACACGTCTATGGGAGGCTTATTCGACATGCTTGTTCCCACCAAAGACTCATGTATAAATACATCCACCAACAAATGGAAGAGGTATGCCCTCTCTCCCCTAATAAAATTATGCCAAAATATCGATCAAATACTGACTTAGGCATCGAAGGTCCTTCGGAGAGGAAACCACCATCGGCTCTCTTCGTCTTAGAGTTATTTGTTTATATTTTACAGATGTTGAGGTCGTGAAGAGTTTTAGCCAAAGGGAAGGACACATATAACATCATTGTTGCCGATTGCCCCAGTCAGGAGGACGCCTACACTTAAGCACAGGAGACAAGCATAGAAGCATCTGTACTGTTGAAGTTTTCTACTAAAACATATAGTATTGTTTATTTTTGTTTCAACTTATACTTAAACGTAATATTTCTTAAAAGAAAACTCCGTCCCCATAAACAAAGTGTGCCGAAGCATGTATCACAGTCAGAGAACAATTCAGAGTTAGAGTGCTTGAGTCTATAATGTGAGTTATATTTCTGCTAAAAAATCCCTAGCTAACAAAAAAGAAAGGGGGAGAGGGGATCACTTTGCCGAACATCCTGATGTTAGGATTGTACACATAAAGTAGAGGTGTCCACGGTTCGATTTAGTAAGATAGTAGGCTATTTTGTAATCGAACTAAATTTAAAGGTTATCTAAGTAACCGAACCAAATTGAAGTAGTAATTTTGATTCGGTTGGTTGTAGTCAGTTCAATTATTTATGGTTTTGGTGTGTCTATATATATATATATATATATATATATATATTATTTTGGGTGTTGATAATACACACGCGCGCGCGCCCGTGCACACACATATATATATATTAAGATATTGAAATATTAAAATACATTTTCATGGTTATAATATGTTCGAACCAAATCCTATTTTAGAAAAAAATTAACAGATGGAATAAAAGAATCGACGAAATCGGCTCAATTTATTTTTGTTTGGTATGATCAGTTCGGCTAATTTCTGGACACCTACACTCTAAACCATGTGAAAATCAATCGTTCAGGACCTTGAGATGCCCCTACTAAAATAAATGGAGGATTTCTCCCTATTAACCTACTTTAAAGAAGCCTTAAAGCTCAAAATAATCTAAAACCACCAATAGATTCTGTGGAGAAACAACACAGAAAAGTAAAACATCATCCCTATTAACAAAGTGTGCAAAAGCATATATCACAATTTGAGAACAAATCAGAGTCAGAGAGCCCGAGTTTATAAGGTGAGTAATATATCTGCTAAAAATCAGTATCCAAAAAAAAGAAAGGGGGGAGAGAGGATCACCTTTACGAATAACCAACGTGTTTGGATTGTACCCTTAAAGCGTATAAAATTCTATGTTTTGATCACGACATTATTTTCAAATTAAAAATAAATGTTTATTCTTATATTTCATGCAGTACACTAGTGTAGAAGATCCACAATCATACAGTACTTGGTTTATAAGTCTTACGGAGTTTAGTTCATAGGAATAGGGTATTAATCTAAGAGTTCTTTATGACTTAAAAACACTCATTTTCATAGTTTAGTGAAGCTAGGCGCTTCACTAAAAAAAGACTGTTGTGCATTAACTTTATCATGTAGAATGACTTGGCTTAGTCACTAAGTGAAGTACCTAGTTAATGTACTAGTATATTTGAAATGCATTGAAAGAACTAATGAGTCTGATTTCGATAAAATACTACCTTAGGAAAATTATGACTCAATACTATTATATTATTAGTGCTCTTAATCTTGAGAGAATTATGAACTCAGAATAGCTTGGTTGTTTTGATATATTATTATTCTGACTCTCTAAGTCAACACATTCTGCAAGTTAGACGACTGATTTGATAGATAATAAAGATGTACATATTCTTAATAGTAGAGTCTATGGACACTTTTAAGTCAGTGAAATAGTACCCCTTAAGGGGTCGTTTGGTATAGGGATATCTTACTCCAGATTCCTGAAATGTTAGTGAAATTTAAAGATCCTCTTGTTTGTCATGATAAGTGACAAGGTTTTTAGATATCCAGAATAGAAAGATGCCCTCAAAATTGAGGGGTATCTCTATGTCCATCATCTCCCATTAATTCTTTTTTATGATATTTCTCAAACTAACTCACACCATATTTTATATACATGTTAAACAATAAGTAATTGGACAACTAATATATATTTTTATAATGTGATCAATTAAAATTTATTTACTAATTACCCAATATTGCTATAATTTTATTTGCAAACAAAGTAATTTAACATTCTCATCATTAAATCATAACATTCCGAAATGTAACAAACAAAGTAATCTTAAATATCCATACATATATGTTCCCAAAATCATATTCTAGTAATTTTATTCTGAAAATCATTTACTCACAATCTTATACCAAACGACCCCTAATAGAATATGTTTATATGATCATGGTAAACTAAGCGCTTTCTATCTCTACTATATAATTTGAGGTTTGATAATTTAATTTAAGGCTTCAAGTATGCAAATTATCATAGTTAATCAAATAGAATGTTATTTGGAACTTGGAGATATAAGATGTGTATAAATTAGTTTGATAATACTTTTACATATACATAATATTATATTATGGATGGGGAGTACGTCATAAGTAATAGGTTAGAGATAATTACATCGAGTAATTTAAAGTACGATAAGGGTTCAATTACAATCCTATAATGGAACGAATTATGTTACAAAAAATCTCAACAGTGAGGTGACATGCAATCTCCTCTCCACGTACGGTTCTTCCCGAGTGAGAACCTTCATAATGCAGACAAAGAACTCTAAGGCGAAGAGAACATGGGATGGTTTCCTTGTCGAAGAGACATTGATGCCTAAGTCAATATTTGATCGATATTTTGGCATAGTTTTCAGGGAGAGAAGGTGTACCTCTATTGTTAGTGGATGGGCGTATTTGTACCTCAATCTTCGTGTGAAAGGAAGCACGTTAAGAATCCTCAGAGGTGTGTTTGGGAAGCTTCACGGGACACAATTTCTATCCTGACTGTTCCTGGTTGGATGAATGGGGGGCAACCTTGACATAAAGTAATATGCATTAAAATATTGACATGCCTTCGAAATGACCAGACGAGGATTATCTTAACATCCTACCATGACGATTGGACTTGTTGAATACTCGGGCCTGTGAGAAGGTTCCACCTGGGACTTTATTTTCGGCGGGTAATGATGACCCTATGGAATTATGTCCATAAAGTAGGGTTCTATAACTATTTACGAGTATTTAGTTATTTCTCAGACATTTTGTATTACTGAATTTAAGGAATGAGTGAAAAATTTCTATTAATTAAAGTGTGTTTATAATTTACTCAAGTCCTGAAAATATTGTCAACATAAGAAGAGTAAAGACAAAATGGTCTTCCACACAAACTCTTCTGAAATAGTTCATAACGATATTCGCGGTCTTAGGATCAACTGGACAAACGAGTCTGATTATGATTGTTAGGTTGAACCAAATGATGTCAGTCGTGGGGCATGAGAGTGGAGACTATGACGGTTGACCTAGGCATGTTATGGAACATGTTGAATAAACCAGTAATAAATTAGTTTAGAGTAAGATCATTTGCCTAGCTCTAAATCTAATTGTTACACCTTAAGGATATTTTCATAATTACTTTAATTCTAAGGTGAATATGAAGTTTGACTTAGTTATTTGCGGTCTTTGATATTCCAAATGAGTGAGATTGAATTGTCAGACAATACCTCGACTATTAGGATCGTAATTCAATTATATTGGAATTGCGTGATTCACAAATACGAAAATTCATGGTTAGATTTTGAAAGCAACAATATCACCTTATGTTTTATTGATGGGTGTGTGAATAAATTAACTTGACCAAGTATTCAATGAAATGAGTCATTGAATAAGACTTGTGAATTGTACGAGAGAATTAACTGATATGTCTTTCTTATTCACAGTCGATAAATGAGTTAAGAAAAGAATAACAATAGGGGTAAAATGGTAATTTTTTATCCTACTTTTGTAATCAATACTCTTGAAGGGTAATATGTTAAAATATTCTGTAGACCGTGAAATAAAAGAAATAACACCAGTTGGACCAAAGTGTGTTTTGGGACTAATGTGTATTTTATGAACTCATATGTGATTGATTTTGTCACTTAATTAGTGGTAAATAATTAATTGATGTTCAAATTAATTAATTTATTATTTTATTATTATTAGATAATTAGTAAATAAAAATTATTATATAAAGGATGACATTATGGTTGCCTCCCTAGTGATGTATGTTGACACAACCCTAAGCATACTAAACAAAAGTTGTCTCTCCTCTTCCTACTGTGTTGCCGCCGAAACTCATAGAGGAAGAAAAGAAACTGTTCTTCCTCAGTTGTTTTGAGAGTCCACTCTCAGTTCCAGATCGATATTCTCTAAAGATATATTCCTGAAATCAACGAGTGTGTTGGTGCGAAAATAATTTGAAGTTCTTGATTCTTGAAGATTGAAGAACACGAAGCTTAAAATTAGCATTCCATTAATTCAGAAAATCTCCGATACAATAAAGGTATAAAATCATTTCTATCTCTTTTGAATACGTTTAACTTTGTCTAATCAGATGTATGGTTTTAATATTTAATATGACTAAATTGGTTGATGTAAAAAATTTAGATATTCCGCCAACGAACCATTCGTGGTTCAATGATTTTTCCTTAAAGTTTAAAACCTGATCCAATAGACTATTTTCTTAATACTATCTGAGCTCTCCTCATGAACTTCAACCTTTTATATGTGCTCAAGTCTATACAACCGGGGCTTCCTTGAGGCTGACTAGTCAAGGTCGATCCTCACCTTAGAAACTTTCTTTCATCATAAACTTCCTAATGTGATGTGACACATGTCGTCATGTTACTGGAACTCGGGAAAACACCCATAACAGTTATCCCCAGTCTAGGACTTGGGTAACTTCGTTTACCCAAGTCTGAAGACTTCATTATCCGAGCACCTTGCCTGAAACTTTTTTCATGTGATGATAGACTTCATTTCCCATCCTTTCATCTCACTCTTGTGCCTCCACTTATTTGTCAGTGAGGGTTTATACCGAATGGAATTAATTACCTGACCATTTTTATCATGACTAAATCATCGCGCATGCGTCATTTCACCATTTTGGTGGTTCAGGGACATAGATGGCGTATGGGCGCACGCGACGGAACCTGACTCGTTCATATGTTGCTTCATTCTCTACGTGTCGTTCCATTCCCTGTGGTTGCTTGAATCATCATTTGGTCTCCAATATCTTCTCATCGATTCATGAAATGGGCGCTTATTGGGCATGGGGTGATCTCACCGGTCACCATCATGCCCTTCTCAATACCCATTAAATAAGCAGTGATAAACATACCTTAAGTAGATGGAGTTTTACTTTTTCCTCAGTTGAACTTTAATTTGGTCTGGATGAGACTTGATCCTGAGCTGTATAGTTTTTCTAACCACTATGCCGAGCGTTATATCCTTACTAACTTTTACTGACCAAAGCTATGAGATTACTTGTGATCCCGAGCTAGAGTAGGCCTTAAAAAAGCCTAGAACATTTTTGGTGGACTTGATCTTATCAAACTGGTTGCCTCCTTTGTAGGTCGAGGATCGTACAAACCTATCGTAACTTTTAAGAAGTCTTTGGGTGCTCTCCCATTCGAGGGGTCTGGTCGAACGAGTTCTCCTCATATTGGGGGTTTTCCTTTCGATATTTAGTCGAGCATGCCTTCTCCTAGTTGAGTTTTTTCCTTGTTTAGCGATCTTGAAAGCAAGTTGAATTCCATTGGTTCTTCGCCATGGGGCCTTTCCTTTATCACATTGTTGGCTGTCGCGGCAAAAGTCTGTGGCTCGAGGTCATTTAAAAATTAAATTTTTAATAAAAATCGAATCTTTTAATAAAACAAAACTTGCGCAACACCACGATAACCAAATAAATTTTTTTATTGAAAACTATTTTTCAATCAGTCAGAATCCATTATATATTTATACATTAAATATACAAGATACAAGGTTAGAAATCATATACCTCTTGTAGTCTACATCAAACGTTCTTGAAAAACCGATCGATCCCCCATCACACGAAACCGTTCCAACGATCAGTAGACTCTGAGATCCATACCAAGATCTTCTAAGTCAATATTCAACGCACCAGGACGTGTGTGAGCACGTAGAATATTACAAGACACTTTTTCTGTCTCTAGATGTACTCAACACACGAGATCTAAAAATTTACTGAGTAGGACTTTAGTGAAACAATTCTTTAAAAGAACGCGATGATTATTCTTTCAGAGTTTTGATTAACTATTAATCATAGAGAAAAATCATTTTGAGACTAACTGTGTTCTCAATTTAATTTTTTTATGAACTGATGACCCCATTCATCAACTGAGACCATTAGAATAATATATCTATATTTTCTAAATAATTGCGTATAAGATTTTTTAGAAACAAACTGAAATAATATTTAATTATAAAATTATAAATTACAATGAGACCCACTATAAGTGTGCACAATTGCAATGTCACACGGCATTACAATAGTCTATGTCAATCTCTGATACTCAATCAGTGATGGACACGTGTCAATTACTATGAATTAAATATTTATTTTAATCAGATAAATATATAGATGTTAGTTAATTCAAAATTAACATATCTGATTATCCGTATCAACTAACTTATCCGTTATTTCACAAATAACCAATTTAGTCGATTCAAATTATTATCTAATAATAATTTAATTATCTAATTTAACAAATTAGATATTTTATCTCACTTATCAATAATTAAAAATATAATCGATAATTATTTATATATGAAATATGAAATATATATATATAATAATTCAACTAATTAATTCTTAATTAATTAATCACACATAATTATGTACTTGCCCAGAATTAAAATTGTTTTTGCAAGTCAGTCATTTTCTTATGTTCTCAAATATTCACACCCTACACCGCGTAGTACAGATTTGACTTGGGGACCATGAACCTATAATTCTAAGCTCCAATAAACTAAATTATTAATTAAACTATTTAATTAAATAATCTTATCTATTAATTTTATTATTACTCCACTATAAATATAGGATTAAACTCTTAGTGATTATAGAGTGTATTTACAGAGAAAATTCATGTAGTCCATTGATATAATTATTTCATGCAGTTCTGTCCTTCAATTAGAGTTGGTCAAATTTATCATTTTACCCCTCTAAATACCTCTTGATCCTAAAGTACTATTAATCAACTAGTGAATGACTAATTTATAATTTTATTATAATTTTGAGCTCAATAACCATTCAGTTCTAAAATTAACACTTAAAAGAACCAATATATGATCTGTTAGGAAAGCTTGGATTCCAAATCTTGCAAGATCATGTTCTCAGTCATCCAAATCATTGAATCTCTAAAACAAAAGTCCCTTGCTTGTTTTACAAATAAACCTTAACGAGTGAATCAAAAGATCTAGTAGACATGCATAGGAGTTTATGACTACTCAGGATTCAGATTGATCTACATATGATCATCGAATTGATATATATTAATTTTTTATGATAAACGACACGATAATAAATATATGAATTCACATCAGTCCAGTCATAAATAATCTCATTATGTAAAATACATTCACTAATATATCTATACACATCAATGTAATCCTCATTAAATTATATATCAAAATGTCAATACACATGCTTTGAGGGCATAACCCCAACAACATATCCATGCGTTTTTGCTCTAGCTAAATCCTTGAGCTGAAACGCTCATCAGAGGGCCTTTTTCTTATCTTTTGAGCTATAGTGCTAGGTAGATATCCTCGTCCCTGGTGTCGAGATTGCATTGGCTAAGGGTTTTCCCTAATCCTGTCAGACGGGTATGAGTGCTCATCGGTCATTACTTCCGTTGGACTAGCCAAGTGTATCCACTCTGGCTAGAACCTTGATCCCGTTTGTGAGCATAAGTGCTCGGCAGACATCTTTCCCTGATGTCTAGCCAAGTGTGTTTGCTCTGGCTAAATCCTTGAATCATGTGTGTGAGCATGAGTACTCGGCATACATTTTTCCTTGATTTCTAGTAAGGCGTGCCTACTCTGTATAGATCTTTTATTCCCATCTGCGAGCATGAATGCTTGGCAGATATCTTTCCTTTATGTCTAGCCAGGCGTGTCTACTCTAGCTAGACCCTTGAATTCTGTATGTGAACATGAGTGCTCGATATATATATATATATATATATATATATATATATATATATATATCCTTGATGTCTAGCCAGGCATGCCTGCTCTGGCTATACCTTTGAACCTCGTCTGCGAGCATGAGTGTTTGGCATACATCTTTCCTTAATGTCTAGACAGGCATGCCTGCTTTGGCTAGACCATTTAATCTCATCTGTGAGTATGAGTGCTCGGTAGGCATCTTTTCTTGATGTCTAGCCAGACGTGCCTTTTCTGGCTAGACCTTTGAATCTCGTCTGCCATCACGAGTGCTCGGCATACATATTTCTTTTATGTCTAGCCAAACATGCCTACTCTGGCTAGATCCTTAAATCTCTTCTTCGAGCATAAGTGCGCAACAGACTTTTTTCCTTGATGTCTAGCCGGGCGTGCCTGATCTGGCTAGACCCTTGAATCTCGTATGCGAGTATGGGTGCTTGGCAGACATCTTTTCTTGACATCTAGATAGGCGTGACTACTCTAGCTAGACTCTTGAATCCCTCTAACAAGCTGGGGTGTTCGACATACATCACTTTTTGCCTTGATGTCTAGTCAGGCGTTTCTGCTCTGACTAGACCCTTGATCACGTATGCAAGATGAGGTGCTCAGTAGACATAACTTTTTATTTAATACCGATTCTGGTTAGACAACCTCGCCAGGCATAACTTTTTGTTTAATCCTTATTGTCTGGTTAGAGCACCTCGCAAGTCATCACTTTTTGTTTACTCGTGACTGCTGGGTTAGAGCACCTCGCCAATCATCACTTTTTGTTTAATCTTGACTGTCGGGTTAGAGCACCTCGCCAATCATCCCTTTTAGTGTAATCCTGCCTGTCGAGTTAGAGCACCTCACCAGTCATCACTTTTTGTTTAATTCCGACTCCTAGGTTAGAGCACCCCACTAGTCATCACTTTTTGTTTAATCCCGACTACCGAGTTAGAGCATCTCACCTACTTTTTGTTTAATCTCAACTATCGAGTTAGATCACCTCGTCAATCATCACTTTTTATTTAATCCCGACTAGCAGGCTGGAGCACCACGTCAGTCAACACTTTTTAATCATTCGTCGTGCTTTGCAGAAGAGTCAATTGTTTCCTTTACTCTAAACAGGGAAAACTGACGTGCTGAACCGTTCCAAAAATAAATCATGTGCAACTTATGTGCATTTATTAAATTCATACATTCCGGTCTCGATGCCTCATTCAGGATGGGAGCATCCCAAAATCCTAATTAACTTTGTAATTATGGTATGCCCCCGAAGACGAGTGGGCTCTTCATTTCGCAAGCTTGACATTTTGTACGTGGACATATATGGGTTTATCCTGATTCTTCCTCTCCGGATGTTCTGGCGAGAGTATGACCAACCATCTTGGCCCTTCAAGTCTTTCTTAGGTGGTGCGCATGTCACATGCTCCTTTTATGTGCGTTGATCCATCTCGCATGTGGGCTTGGTAGGAGTAAAACCTGATCCACTCAACGAGGTTGCATCTCTCGGCTTGGCTCGCGAGCCCGTGCGTTGATCTTATCTAGGTTTTCATCCTTCCGTTTCACCTGAAATGGGATTGGGAGCTGGAAGTCGTGCAGTCTATGTTTGTATCTCACCCATGGTGGGGGATGATCCCGGACCCATTCACCTACTTTTCACTTGCTCTAGAGCTTTGCAAACTCATTGATGACCAAGAGCGGCACTGGGGATTTAGACTGAGGGTGGCTCGTTGATACTTTCCTGCACCTTCTGTCATTGCTGATACATTAGATCTTGGAGTGTCCACACACTGACAATTAGTTGACGATCCAAAGAATAGTGATGAAGAATACAAAGTCTTGGTATTCATGTGATTCAGTCAAACAACAAAGGAAGGTGGCTGGTTCATGGTGTACGCGTGAAGATTAGGGCAATGGTTGGTGCAAATATTGAGGTTCGATCTTAACGTGGATTGAAGAGTTTTTTAAAGTCACATGTTAAAGGTAATCTTTATTATTTGTTTCTATAAGCATAGATTAGGTTGTCTCATAAATATTTTAAATATCAAGACTATTTTCACTGCACTAAATCCTACAACTCGAACACCTAAAAGAACCCTTAAAAGACCCTTCAATAATAACTGATATCTTAGTAGAGTCCAATATAACATTAATCTAGGCAATAAAACCCTCGGAAAAAAATCAAAACGTGTAAGGACCTCAAAGAAAAATGGACATCTGATAGAGTCAAAAGTCTCGCAAATGCCAATTTTCAGAGCAACATGACCACCACAACTATTATTTCTCAAAATATTAAAACCTTCAGAAGTACCAATGATATAGTAAACAGTTATGCGAGAGCAACTAATGGTAAGATGATTAGTAATCATCCTTGGGATAACTTTGAACATGAAATTACCTAACTTAATTGGCACGAAACTAAGTAATAGCAGTTGGCATCTTAGGAATAAGGACCATAAAGTTATGATCCAGATTAGGAAAAACATATCCATGAAAGAAATCTTGCACTGCAAGACCACGTCTGACCTCACAATGTCAAATGTGCATTATTTCTGAGAACCAAAATTTTTTGTATATGCAATATTTAAAGTTTATATTCTTACATTTCTAACTTTTCATTACACGATTAATTAATTTTATATATAACATACAAGGTGCATTGTTTGAATCTAGTAACTACAAATACATTAAACATCTTCATATTTTAACACATTAAAAATATTAAAAATATCAAAGCTAGAGAGTCATGATCCACACACGAAAATACACATAGAAAAACTAAACTAGAGAGTCATGATCCACACACTAGTGCTCTTCCTATTCTTCTATGGCATCTTACATACGTTTGTAATTACATTACTTATGATGGACTTTCATTAGCTATTGTCTCATCATCTACACCCTCTTCATTAGCCACAATGTGTGTTTCATCCAAATTTTGGGCACAACGTACGCTCTTCCTTGAGTTACCGACCAACTTGAGTTTGCCTCATCTCCAAATGGCTAAATAATTGGTGTATGTGGTTCATCTTGATGCATGTCATCATCATCTAACTTCCAGGAATTGCATTGACTTCTATGCCATGAGGTATGCGTTGAATCTCTTGAGGTAGATGATCGGTATGATGCGCTGATACCATTATACGTATATGTTATCGGATTCATGTCCATCCACTCCTCCAAACAATGTGACCTCTGCCTTTAGCTCACCTCTCAATGCATTAATTATATTGGACGTGCGAACCAATTCATGCCTCCCCCTCTAATCAATAGCATGCAACTACGGTTCGCTATCACTTGACTTAGGCACATGCTAAATCATACCAAATTTTCACAAAACAGGATCGGACCGCATTATTCCACTATATGAAAGTAAATCAGATGAGAGGCAACTCACCAAATGTCATAGGCTATAAACGAGTATTTTGGAAGTGTGGTGATGATGTCATTGTAAAGTTGTCAAAAACATATAAAAAATAGTTCAATAAATGTTGAGACCTACATTATAATATATATATATAAAAGTGTTACATGGGTTTGTCTATCTAACATATATCTATACTGGGTCAGAAGATGTGTGAGTTATCTGTGGATATTAGCATTTTTGAGGTTAGTGTTGATGAGCATAGCACCTCCAATTTGTTAGAAAATATCAATCCATTCCATTCTTTTAAAAGATAGACATTAGAGGTAAATGTACGAGTTTTTTTAATTAGCATAGAAAAGTAAAGTCACCATCTTAAACTACAGCACATGAAAATCGACTACGCTGCATATCAACCAAGCTTTAATGATATCAAGTTAAAAACTCAATCTCGTTCTACACCTTAAAACATTAATTAAAACCTAGATATTGAAGATATGGGAACTAAAGCTTCATAACGAGTATAGAAAAGTAAATTCCGACATGATGAATAACATTTCAACTATACTGGATAAGATTGGTTCACTTATTTCACCTAGGAGATTCAATTGTTCAGTGAGCACAATGAGGAGAATATCTTGTTTCATATTCTAAATTATGAATAATTTTACAATATGTTGGACAGATAATTTTACGGTGTCGGTACAGATCCCATTTAAAGCTACTCAAAAGTCCAAATTAAAGACTTGGAAAGAAGTGAGCTGACTCATGTGATGGAGGAATAATTCACCAACTAATTAGAAAGTGAGCAAGAAGGAAAAGTGAAACAAGCAACTATTATTTGTGCATTAGACGGTAATTGTAGGGCCACTCACATGTCTTTCTTTTTGTCATCCTTTTCTGTGGAAAAAGAAAGCAAAAAATATTTCTTTCCTAAACAAGATTCAAAAACGACAGGTGAACGAAATCCATTTGTGGAACACCTCGCAGTTTATTCACAAACAGACAAGCATTGTACACGTAGATTATATTCTCCATTACTTGTTGGGCAAGCTTGGAATCATAAATCTGCCCTCCCACTCGTTCAATGTATAGGGTATTCAATAATTCTAGGGTGTCAAAAAGGTATGGGTGTCCTAGTGACCCACTATTAGAATTTACCCATATGAGATGTATATAGGGAGGGAAGTCATCTCTTGAAATCAACACCCTCATATCAAAACATGACCATTCAGTTTATTTGAAGAAATGTTTATGAGTGTTTATAACTTTAATACATTAAAATATCATTCTTTTAGTTACAAACTGCTTTGTATCAATATTTGTAGTATCAAGTATTCTAAAAATAAATAGTTGAATATGTATTTCTTGTCAAACAGAATTAATTCTAATAGACTTGTTAAAGAATCTCATTGACTTACACCCATCAAATGTGTTTAAAACAACTATTTTATATAAATTTTGCTTTTAATTATATCTTAGATCATTGATCTGTTAGGCTGTATTACGTTTTTTTAATATAATCCATTGTATAATTTAAATTCGAATGAAAAAAGGGGAAAAACCCTTTTATAATTCGGAACAGAAAAAGGGAAAAGATACGGAATGCCTATAAATATACACATGGATCTCCAAAGTGCGCACCAAAAGTGAGCAAACATGTTTTCAACCAAAGAAATACCCTCCGCATCATCACTCTTCTCAGCCTACGCCTCCATGGCCGCCTCAGTCATGCTTTTCAGGTCAATGGCCAACGACCTCATTCCCTGCTCTCTTCGCGGCTACCTCTACTCCACCCTCTGTTACTTCTTCAAATCATGCTCTCCTCATCTCACCCTCGTCATCGAAGAATCCACCGGCATGTCTCGTAATCTCGTTTTTGAAGCCGCTGAGCTCTACTTGTCCACTAAAATTAGCCCCAATACCGAAAGGCTCAAAATCGGTAAGACCCCAAAAGATAAGAGTTTGGCAATTCGGCTTGAAAAGGGAGAGAAAGTCGTTGATTTTTTTGATGGGTTTGAGCTTAATTGGAGATTTATTTGTATGGAACCTGAGAAGAATGGTAATGGGAATGATCATTTGTTTCCTCCAAGGTCGGAGAAGAAATTCTTTGAGCTTAGTTTTCATAAGAAGTTTAAGGATAAGGTTTTGGATTTCTATATTCCTTTCATACTTGACAAAGCTAAGATCATCAAAGATGAAGAAAGGGTCTTGAAGATGTACACACTCAATGGTTCCCCTGCCTATAATGGTATTACCCCTTAATTAATCTTAAGTTAATTTATTTAATCATTTGAATTAAATCTCTCAAGTTGAAGTTGAAATGTTCATGATTTTATAGGCATAAAGTGGGATTCGGTGAATCTGGACCACCCATCAACATTCGAGACATTAGCCATGGAACCAGAGGTTAAAAGGGCAGTGATTGAGGATTTGAACAGATTCTTAAAGAGGAAAGAGTTTTATAAGAGAATTGGAAAGGCATGGAAACGAGGGTATTTGTTGTATGGTCCACCAGGCACAGGCAAATCTAGCTTGATTGCTGCCATGGCTAATTACCTCAAGTTCGAGATCTATGATATACAGCTTGCCAATGTAACACGCGATTCAGACTTGAGAAAACTGTTGCTTACTATTGGTAATAGGTCTATACTTGTGATTGAAGATATTGATTGCAGCGTGGAATTGCCTGATCGGAGACAAGGAGATAGTCGTAAAAATCAAAATGACTTACAGGTTAGTCGTACGTTGTTGTTTCTAAATAATCTGGCAAAACTAATTTCTTTGTTGTACCTGCAGCGTTTCTATTATTAGCTTATGAGTCAATTTAAAAAAGAAAATATTAGAATATTATTTCTTTAATAAGTTTATATCTTTTGACGTGTTTCAAAAGCTTTTTGAGTCATTTTAAAAGTTATATAAAGATTATAAAATAATTTAATGTCCCAATTAAAGTTCCTTTACATGTGATTTCTCATTCTTTGTTCTTTCATTTAAATAATATATAAATGTGAAGATGATAGACCTTTTGACGCATGCTTTCTTTTTCTTTGTCGTCAGTCAACACAGTACTCGACCATGTTCTTTTCTTAATATATTCTTAATTTTTGTTCTTGTTGAATAGAATTATTCTTTTAGTTACTAAATATGTAGCACACCCTATCATTTGGGCACATCACATCTTAAACACATATATTATATAAACTTATTGAGATCACTATATTTCTCGGATGCTTCTCAAGTCTATTTATAGTTTGTCACATACTACCAGATGAAAATATTTTCACAACATAATTCACCTTTTACTAAGCCTAAGACATGTGATCGAGTACATCTTTTTTTCTTGTCTTTTACTATATTTAAATTTAAAGTTCCGCACAAATAAAGTAACTAAAATTATTCTGTATTACCATTACCCAAATTCAACTATTCAAAATTTAGAAGCACTATATTCAATGGGAACAATGACTATTCATCTCAAAGAATTTCCCATCTTTACTTTGCTTATAGTGGTGAATTTACTCTAATATGAAAAACTTCAATTACAATTTTACTACAAATTACATTATATCATCATACATATCTTTGTACTTATACATAATGCAAGCTGCTATGTAACATTATGTTACCCATCTGCTATTATGAGTTAATACTATAAATAGTTTGACACGTTTAACATATAAAGTAACAAGAAAAAATATTTTTTAGTTCATAAAATCTCACATTACACATCACAATGGTTTGTAGTATCATTGTGTTACTACATAATATGTGCATCAACACAGTAAACAATTATGGAAAATTTATTGGAAAGTCATTGTTCCATTTCCATACAAGAGATCTAGAGAAAAGTCTTCCTCTTTCCTCATTTGTCTCTCTTTATTTCTTTGCTTTATTTTGGCAATTTGAAGCTTTTATTATACAAAGGTGGGATTATTTCCTACTTATGACCACTTGCCAAGTGTCCTTTTCTCCTCATTCTCTCTTTCACAAAATATTTTTCGTCTGAACTTGTGCTATATTAATTTGTTTCTTGGTATGATAAAAAATAATATGATTTACTAACAGAAGTTATGATAAAATAGAATAGATAAAAGAACTAAACTAATCATACGTTTTCTTTGTATATTATAAAAGCAGTTGACTCTGTCCGGACTACTAAACTTCATAGACGGCTTATGGTCTAGCTGTGGAGACGAAAGGATAATAATATTCACAACCAACCACAAGGAACGGCTGGACCCAGCTCTACTCCGACCGGGACGAATGGACATGCACATTCACATGTCATATTGCACATTACATGGCTTCAAGCTTTTAGCCTCTAATTACTTGGGGACCGATGGCCACCACCGGCTCTTCGGAGAAATCGGAGAGTTATTAAAGGAAACAGAGGTCACTCCTGCTCAATTAGCCGAAGAGCTATTGAAAAGTGAAGATGCTGATATTGCTCTTGAAGGAGTTGTTAAGCTTCTTAAGCGAAAGAAATTCGAAGGGAACGATAATGGGGATGGGGATTGTGGTAAGAAAGTTGGGTTTCAAAAGGCAAAGAGGCAGAAAGTAGAGGACAAGGCTGAGATTTTTGTGAGGAAGAGTAGAAGAAAGTGCATTGGGAGGAGAAGGAATTTTTAAACTATTGCTTAATATTAGAAAATATATATGTACTCAAATAAACAACAATTATATTAGTGATCTTTTTTTGTGTTAATATTTCTCGCATAATCTAATTCCTAACTCTTAAACGTGGATCCCAACCCAAATATTTTTCTTTCATGGACCTGAAAACAATTAAGTTATTGAAAAAAATACATGTAGAAACACCGATCGACTTCTCGTATATTTTATTTTAATTACACTGGTATAGCCAGTGATTTCATAATTTATACGTACACCCTCTATTCATAGCATAGTCAATCCATAATTTCGATCATAATAGAAACACTGTAATTCTGTGTAACAGGTATAATTTTCTTTCCAAAATGCCAACAATAATATAGCAGACAGAGATGTGGAAGCAATTTCAAGGCAAGATTTTTAGGGAGATTTATTTGTACTTCAAAATTTGTTGATAAGAAATCCATGGTGTCGTGAATTTAAGTCCTAGAATCCACAATTCCTGTAAAATATGTACATTCCACACAAAAGTGCTGCAACTTCCTATTTACTGAGAGTAGAGATATCACTGTCGATCTAAATTATGGAAGATCATTTTTCACCTTTCACCACACTATGGACAGTTAATAATTGATATTTATATGAAATTCTTGAGATTAAAAGAGATGTGTAATTAAATACTTCTTGTTTATACAATTAATAATTTATATTTATATGAAATTCTTGACATTTATACAACATTTTTTGACAGATCAAAACATTGATACAATATTTGGTTAAAATGATTAAATCCTTCTTGTTTTGGTAAGTAAACAATTGTGTGATTATAACCGTTAAATTGCTTGGGAGAAGAAATTTTTTGCTTGCACACTAAGTAAAACCTCAGCAAACTCATTACATGGATATATATATATATATANATATATATATATATAGATAAACCTGTCCACTCCGCCATAGCTTCTTCATAGTCAGGAGGGGTTTTGTGGATTCTGAATTAGGGTTTATCAAAGATGATCTCTCTCAAAGAAATGCCCCAAACAGCCACTTCTCTGTTCTCCGCCTATGCCTCTGTCGCCGCCTCCATAATGCTGGCTCGATCCATGGCCAGCGAACTCATTCCCCACCAACTCCGAACCTTACTCTACTCTCTTTGCTGCTACTTCTTCCCCCCTATCTCCTCTCACCTTACTCTTGTGATCGACGAGTGCTCTGCACCTTACAACGAGGTGTTCGAATCCGTCCAACTGATTCTTTCGAGAAAATTCAACTCAAATGGCGGTTGGTTTTTACAAAGTCCGAAAGATCACCCTGCGGTGGTAAATGGTATTTCGAGCTTACGTTTGTAAGGAAAGAGGATCAATCACAAATCAAGCAATAACTTGGAGCCAATTTTTCCATTCATTTAGGATCTGTATTAATATTCTTTAATTCATTTTATTGTCATATTATGCAACATTATTGCAGCAGATTTCGCGCTGCTATTCCATGTAAGCCTTTCTATCTTTTCATGTAAGTCTTTGACATGTAGTGTATATATCTGTAATTTCTATGAATAAAATCATCCAGCATTTACAATAAAAAAACCTCTGCATATATTCTCTTCATAACGTTCGATAAGAAGTTCAAATAGAGAGTGTTGGATTGTTACTTGTTGTATGTATTAGCCTGTAGCAATTAAGGAAGAAGATAAAATAATTAAGTTGTACAGTAACGACATTAGAAATTACGATTACGACGATCATATGCATAATGATTGGGGCTCCATCACTCTGGACCATCCATCGACGTTCGAGACTTTGGCAATGGATCCGAAGTTGAAGAAGAAAATAATCGATGATGATCTGGATAGATTTGTTAGGAGGAAGGAGTTTTATAGAAATGTCGGAAAGGCTTGTAAAAGAGGGTATTTGTTGTACGGTCCTCCTGGTAAGGAAAAATTGAGCTTGATTGCCACCATGGCTAATTACCGTTGAATTCTTAATTCAACGTTGAACTTATGTGTAAAATAATTATGTGTTGTAAACTATCAAATAAAGTTAAACTCAATTAAAAGTGATTTACTATGGTTTAGATAATTGAGATTTTAATGTATCTAAATAAGTTGTGGACATTTTAATGTGTAAAGACTTTAGGATAATTTCTATTTTTATGATGGGCTAAAATAGCATACCAAAAGATGAATTCTATATAAGTGGTTATGGTTCTCATGTCACACGATGAAAGAAAATCATTTTATTCTCCCTAATATCCCATCGTTAAGAAGAAAACTGAGAGGTTTAACCAAAGGGGACTCTCGGATAGAAAATCGTGTAGATCTAGAAGGTCAACCGCTCGGTTCTAAACAACCATCTATCGTCATGGATTCAGGTACGCTTCCACTCTATAATTGTTTTGGTTCTTGGTGTGTTCAACATGAGATCTTGGAATTTTATTGAGATACGATTTATACCGAAAGGAATTTTGAATCCAACAAGTGGTATCAGAGCAAATCATGTTGAATCATTTAGAATCGATCTTTTAAGTTCTAGATCCATGATTATAAGATTTTTTTTGTATTTACGTTTCAGTATTCTTGAATTTAATAAATGTTTGATGATTTATTAGATTTGAGAATAATTTTTCTTTTCGGTGTTATTCTGTTCATATTTGTTCAAATCCGGACTGCCGGCCAGCGTTATGGCTGACGGTGGTAAGAGACCGGTAAGGTGGACAGTCTACTCCGGCAAGGCAAAGTTGCGGCTATCCTGCCGCGACTATGAGGAAGAGTCGCGGTCAAGGTCACGACTGTCTGTCGGAGCCGCGGCCTCAGCCGCGGCATCAAGGATTGGCGACCATGGCCGAGTTGACCCGTGAACATTATGGATGACCCACAGCCATTAAAGAAGGTTGTGGGCGAACAAAGGGCTGGGTCTCAGCCCTTATATCTTTTTTTAATATATTTATTTATTCTTTTTTTAATTAAATTAATTTTGAATTATTTACGTATCTATTAATTAAATTAATTTTTTTAAGGATCGTAAAATTAATTTTTAATTTAAATATTTTTTTAAATAAATTGTTTTGATTATTTCCAAATTTTTTTGGTTAAAATAATTTGAAACACTTTTTAAGGATTATAAAATAAATTTTTTTGAATTTTTTTACGGATTGTTTGGTTAAAATAATTTCAAAACAATTTTTAAGGATCGTAAAATCAATTATTTAACAATTAATTTAAGGTTTTAATTCGGTACAATTTTAAATTTGAACATTAGTATGTTATATATTTTAAGATAAATTAGTTGAAACAGCATGTCGTCGAAGTGGCATCTCTTGTGGAAACTAGTTTGTCTTGAAATATAAAAGGTTATGTTTGCGTGTAACTTATATAAATATTTATAGGACCAAAAGAAAGGTAATAATTTGATAGAATTATGTGTGCTTCTGTGATAATAAATACGTTATGATTATTCGATTTTACATGTGAACAATAAATCGGCTCAAAGGAAGATTTCTTGTTAGATATGTTATTTATCATTAGTGTTTGATTACTACACAAAGATATCATTTACAAGTTAATATTGTTGGTCAAAGTCATAATATTAATGGAGTGTCGAGTGTCTTGAGATGGGTTATACTTTGTTTGAATTCATTATTGTTATTTGGGATCATGTGAGCTTGCAGGTTGGTTAATTATTCTCTATTAAGTTATTACTCAAGCTAATACCAACATCAAGCAAAAATAAAGTATTAAATGGCTCAAATTTCAAGTCCTAAAAAGATAATCTCTTGATAGTTCTTAGAGTTATGGATCTTGATCTTGTACTGAGGATTGATTCTCTTTTACCTCTTACGGATAAAAGTACCTCTGATGAAAGGAGAGATATGTAAAGGTGGGAGAAATCAAATCATATGTTTATGTTGATTAAGAAGAAGACCATTTAGGGGCACTATATCTGAAAAGATTACTATGGTTAAGGATTTCCTTGCAGATGTTGAAAAATGTTTGTCAATAATGAAAATGCTGAAAATGGTACGCTCTTGGCAGATCTAATTCCGTTGAGGTATAAGGGTAAATGCAACATCAGGGAGACATTATGAGAATGTCTCATCTTGTTTCAAGGTTGAAGGAACTTAGGCTTGAACTCTCTGAGAACTTACTTGTGTATCTGGTTTTGATATCCCTTCCGGCACAGTTTAGTCGTTTAAGGTGAGCTATAACTGTCAGAAAGAGACTTGGTCTCTGAATGAGCTCATCTCACACTGTGTTCATGATGAGGAAAGAGTGAAACATGATAAGATAGAAAGTGATTACTTGGCCTCTACCTCTCAGGATAAGGGCAAGGAAAATAAAATGAAAAAGATAAAGAAACTGCGGATACAGCACCGCATAAGAAACAACAAAAGAAACCGGTAAACTCAGAAGTTAATGGTTGTTTCTTTTGTGGAGCTGAAGGGCATAGGAAGAAGCAATGCACCAACTATCACGCTTGGCGTGCTAAGAAATGTATGCTTCTTAATTTAGTTTGTTCTGAGGTTAATTTAAGTTCGGTTCCTAGACACACATGGTGGATAGGTTTTGGTGCAACTCACATCAGTGTATCTATGCAGGGTTGCCTGAATTGTCGAAAGCCAAATGATGCTGAAAGATTCATCTACGTGGACGATGGCAAGACGGCTGAGGTTGAAGCAATAGGAAAATTTATATTATTATTAAAAAATGGGCATTATTTGGATCTTGATGAAACTTTTATTGTACCGTCCTTTAGACGGAATTTGATTTCTATTTCTATTTTAGACAAATCTGGTTTTGTTTGTTCTTTTGGAAATGAAAAATTTTGTTTAATTTGTGATTCAATTTCAGTTGGTTTAGGTTTTTTATCAGGATATGATAATATTTATTTACTTGAAACCATTGTTTTCATTAAAGAATCACTGCAAATAAGTACACGAGTTACTAAAAGAAAATTAATTAGTGAGAATTTAGTTGCGTATGGCATAAGATATTAGGTCATATCTCCATACGGAGAAAAAAGAGACTTGTGTCGGACGAAATTCTTGGTCCCTTAGATTTCACAGATTTTGACTTTTGTGTTAATTGCATAAAGGCTAAACAAACCGATAAAATGAGATTTGAAGCCAACAAGACTCAAGACGTCTTAGAACTTATTCATACGGATATTTGTAGGACATTCTCTTCTGTCACTTGGAATGGTCAACAATACTTTATAATGTTCATAGACGATTATTCTAGATATGGCTACATGTATCTCACTCATGAAAAGTCACAGTCATTAGACGTGTTCAAAATAAAAATTTAAGGTTGAAGTTGAGAATCAACTCAACAAAAGGACTAAAAGCGTCAGATTTGACTGTGGTGTTAAGTACTATGTTAGATATGACGGTTCAGGTGAACAACGTCCATGACCGTCTACTAAATTCCTAGAGGAATGTGGTATCGTCCCACAGTACACTATGTCGGGTTCGCCCACTATGAATGGTGTTACTGAAAGATGAAACAGAACGTTGAAGGACATGATGAGGAGTATGATTAGTCATTCTACCTAACCAGAATCATTATAGGGTAAAGCGTTTCAGGCTGCAGCATATATCCTTAATAAAGGTCCAACTAAAGTAACTGTCAAGACCACATATGAACTTTGGACCATCAAGAAATCTAGTCTAAAGTTTTTTCTCGTTTGGGGATGTCCAGCTGAGGAAAGGCCTTATAGGCCTTATGAAAGAAACTGGACTTAAGGACGATGAGTTGCTATTTTTTTGGATATTCTGAAATATCCAGGAGATACAAGTTAATTTTTATCCCACAACTTGGTCTATTTTTTAGATGAGAAATGTCCGATTCTTTAAGGATGCCGAGTTTACGGGGGAAGATATGGTTAAGGATTTTGTCATTTAGGAGGAATACGCTAATATTTCCACAAGTGTTATTATCTTTGATTAGGACTGTGTTCCAGACCTTGTTCATGACACAACAGAAGACAATATCGAAGAACCTTCCATTCAAGAGATTGTTCCTGAAGAACAAACACTAGGACCTTAAGAACCTATGCCATTAAGGAGATCCACTAGAGATATGATAAGTGCAGTGTCAGATGATTACATTATATTTCTCCAAGAATATGAGGTTAACATTGGTGTGATGGTAGATGATTCGATCAACTTCCGTCAAGCCATGGAAAGTTCTAACTCTCGAAAGTGGATCGATGCCATAAATGATAAAATTAAGTCCATGAAGGACAATGATGTTAACTTTTGATGATAACAAAACATTGATGTTGCTAATAAATTTAATCAAGTTTACAGAGGCCATTGAAACACAAGACATTCCAATTGAAGATCATGAAAATATTTATTTTCATAGGAGCTCATAAAGCAGGAAGATTGAAGATCATGAAGATATCTACTTTCATGTAAATTTTATTAGGAGCTTAGTCATTTTATTTACCTTTATTAAACCTCAATTTATTTAGGGATAACTATCCTTAAATTAAGTCTACATCCACAAAAAGCCTAAAGACCAAAAATCATATATCTCTTGCACAATAGACAAAACACATGAGATGGAGATAATAACAAAGCACAAACAAAGTAAGTTTCAATTTCAATTAGATAAAGAGAGATGAAGCTTACCCAAATAGTTTTTGACCATATTATATTATTTTGGATAGGAATTTTCCTTGCCTTTTTGGTCAAAGATTGTGTGTCCTTATTAAGGATGGAGTGTCATTTCCTTTGTCTATATTCAAAATTTAAAATTTTCCCTCCTAAACCATAACCTTCATCTCCTCTATAAATACATCAAATTTCTATTTACAATACACAAATTCATATCCAAGAGACTTGCTCTTAAAACTCTTCCAATACTCTCATAAATCTCTCATAATATTTTGAGTTTTATACTTCCAAATTTCTTGAGTGAGCAAGATTATTTTTTTGTGAGCTTAGATTGGAGATTCTACTCTTTTGAGAGAGTTATTCTAAGGGGTCATTTAATCTCGAATCACATAGCCTTGTGAGGTTTAGTTTGCACCCATAAATCTTATTGGGTTTGTAAGGTTTGATCTTCACCCTTAAGAAGATCATGGGATTAAAAATATCCAGGGGGCCTTGGTACTCTATAGATAAGACTTAATCGTTTTGAGTTATGGAATCCATGAGTGGTTCTTTCATTGAAGGTCAATCTACTACTAGACCTTCATTTTTCAATAGTAATGATTATACTTATTGGAAAGCGAGAATGAGGGTTTATATTCAATCGATTGACTATGACTTATGGGATGATGTTGAAAATGGTGCTCACATTCCATTCAAAACTGTGGATGGTAAAAATATTGTCAAATCAAGTAGTGAATGGAATGATGATGATAAAAAAAATTTCTTTAAATGCTAAGGCTATGAATGTTTTGTTTTGTGCTCTTGATAAAAATGAATTTAATAGAATTTCTACATGTGAATCCGCTAAATCTATATGGCACATGTTAGAAGTCACACATGAAGGTACAAATCAAGTTAAAGAATCTAAAATTAGCATGCTTGTTCATAGTTATGAATTATTTAAAATGAAGCATGACGAATCTGTACGTGATATGTTTACTCGTTTCACCAATATTATTAATGGCTTGAATTTTCTTGGTAAGACTTATTCGAATGTTTAAATAGTGAGAAAATTTCTTAGGTGTCTACCAAAGAATTGGGAGGCCAAGGTGATCGTCATCCAAGAAGTCAAAGACTCAACACACTTCCTCTTGAAAAGCTTATTGGCTCATTGATGACGCATGAAATGAGGCTAAATGAAAATGACGAAGAAGATACATCAAAGAAGAAGAGCATTGCACTAAAATCAACACTTGAACAATCTGATAGTGAGAAGGATGACTATGATGAGGAAGATGACATAGCTCTATTCACTAGGCGGTTCAAGAAATTCTTAAATAGAAGGAAAAATACTCCAAGAAAAGATGATAAGAAGATACATCATGACACACTCACGTGCTATGAGTGTAAAAAGCCTGGACGCATAAGAGTCGATTGTCCAAATCTAAGTAATTCCCCAAAAGAAGTTCAAAAGAAGAGCATTCAAGGCAACTTGGGATGAGACTGATGATAGTGACTCTGAAAGCAAAGAAGAAGAAGTTGCAAACATGTGTTTCATGGCACTAAAAGATGAGGTAAGTTCTTCTAAGCTAACTTTAAATGATAAACCTAGTTATGAAGAACTTGAAAATCCTTTTGAAGAGCTTTATAGTGAGTTCAAAAAACTTCGCTTAAAGAGCAAAATTATGAAAAATGGTTTTTCAAAACTTCAAGAAGAAAATGAGTCTTTGAAAATCAAAACAACCTTACACACTACAAGAAACAGGGGCTTTAGCGACCAATATTTTGGTCACTAAAGCCCCAAAAAGTCCTCGCGAAATCCTTTCACGATGAACATAAATTCATCGCGAGCTTCGTCACTTTTGCTTCGTCTGCGAAAATCTTTCATAACTAGGTTTATCACTTTTGCTTCTTCTGCGAAAATCTTTCATAACGAATTTTTAGATCTCGTCGCGTTAGCCTTTAGCGACAAAAAAAACTGGTCGCAAAAGGCTTTCGCGATAAAAAAATATTATTTTCGCGACCCAAAAAAATGTTCGCGAAAGGCTTTGGTGACCAAAACAAAAACAAAATTGTCGCCGATATTGCCGACCTGTGTCGTTTAGATTTTTATTAGTGCATTAGTTTGTTAAGAAAAGGAGAAGAAAGAAATTGTAAATTGCTTACCAAATGAAAGAGGCAGTGTTAGTATTGAAAGTTTAAACTTGCCAATGAAAGAGGCAGTCAGTATTGAAAGTTTAAACTTACCATAATGCTTAACAACAACAACAACTTCAGAGATCTTCTTGAGTGCACTGCAACAAAATAATATCAAACATTAAGCAAAATCCCTCTATTTTTTTATGATAATAATGAAAATTTGAAGCATTATGGCTGGTGAAAAACACTTCCCCAAGCTTGCAGATAAACTTAAGTCTACCAACATAACACATAGAATTCAAAAGTTGTCAGCAAAATCAGTCTCCATTTGCATGACGCATGATTGCCTAATTATAAGAACTCTACTTTACACCTTAATGGCACTTCCTCATGGGAAAATACATCTCCATCTTCTTCTCACGCTCAGTTTTCAAATATGCATGTGCAACGTAATGGAGTAGATTCATTCAGAGGAGTTCAAGAACTAACATGAAATATACAACTAAATTCCAAAGTGGAGAGATAGAGAAAGAGATTGCATGAACTCAAATAACCTATAAAAAATTAGTAAATTTGTCCAGATAAGAAGCTAAAGCAAAGACAGAGTGTGCAGCTGAAAATGCGAACTTATCTAGGCAAAGAGCCTACATCTCATATTGCATTACAGGTGAAAGGAAAATCCAAACTGAATAGAAGAAAATGGGAGAGTAAAAAAGAAACAATAATGCGGTGAGAAAGTATTATAGCGCAATTGTTTGAACGATAGGATTGTTAAGAAATAATCAATACTTTAAAAATGGAAAATGAGGTAGCAAAGAAATGGAACGATGATCTAGATGAAATGGGTGAAGGCTCCATTTGCTTTACTGTTCAATGGAGAATTATCTAGAGACGTCACCAACGATGACATACTTAATTTACGAACAAATCCAATTGAACTTCCATCTCAATTAGGAAGCAAATTGTAAGCAAAGTTTGACGGGCTAAAAAAGCAGTAAAGAGGAAATAAACCAGTCACCAAGTGCTTGGTGTTAGCCTTCTGCGGATGGCCCTTGTCTTCTTTGGACGTAAATCCAGAGGTAAAAACTTCTTATTTTTAAATGCTTCCCTGAGAGCAGACTTCTGCTTCTGCGAAATCACAAACCTACGCGATCTACAGCCTTACCACCTTGCTGTAAGAAACCAAATATGTAAGCAACAAAGATTTTTCGTAGAACTGTAAATTGCTTACGAAATGAAAGAGGCAGTCAGTATTGAAAGTTTAAACTTACCATAATATACTATTCAGTTCAAGAGCATCTCCATGAGATCTGATCTACATAAACCTTTAGTTCACAGTAAATCATGTTAAACCAAGACATTATCCACAACAAATAACGGGATCAAACAAAACATGTTAACAATGATTTACCTTCGTAGCGTGACTATGTGGGGCCATGGATCATCACATTAAAATATCACATATTGTCTTCTAACGGCGAAGCACTAATGCCTGGGGCTGAAACCATAGATTACAAGTAAAATACGATTAAAGCCCACAAAAGCATATACAAAAAAATGATTTTAAATTTCAATCAAATCAAATTGGACAATTCCATACAAATTACCTCTGAATCAGATAGAAGAAATAAAAATCATGAATCACAAATAGCCACAGAGAAAAGTAGACTAAACTCCAAGAGTAGAGGAATAATACTTTCATCGAACCAAATAAAGCGAGACACATTTGCCTGGTTCACTAAGAAGACGTTGAGTTTCCTGCAGGATCACAAAGATAAAAGTATTCAGCACAGTCATAAAAAGATAAATCATGCTCAACAACATAACCCAAGCATCACAAAGACAAAAGTATTCAGCATAGTCATAAAAGATAAATCAAGTCGAACAATCACTCAATAAACGCGAGTTGCTTCATTTTCTTCCTAGAACAACAAGAAAATAGTTACACATGCAAGAAAATTACAATAGGAAAAATTAGTAATCTCAGATTACTCAATACAGATCTTAGGAGAAGAGAAGTACCATGAGAAGCCACTAACTGATGGAGGAGTCTCTAAAAGTGATGGAGGAGCCACGAACTGATGGAGGAGCTCTCTGTCGTGGACGAACTTAGTCGAGAATGAGCTCTTTGTCATGGACGAACTCGGTAGCGGAGGATCTTTATCGCAGAGATTGACGGAGACAGACCGATCGAGGAGGAGGAGCTCTTTTTCAAGGGCTTGAGTGGGGAAGCAGAGAAATGAATTAAGGGGGGAAGCCTACTGGTTTTTGTTTAGTGAGACCTTTAGCGACCAACAATGTATTTAGTGACCAAAGGTATGGCCTTTAGTGACCAAAAATTTATTTAGTCGCTAAAGGTATGACCTTTAGCGACCAAATAATTAATTGGTCGGTAAAAACAAGACTTTTACCGACGAATTTAAAATTTCATAGGTAAAAGCCCACGAAAAATTTCACGCGCACTTTCTTTTTTTCCCGGGTAAAATATCCAGCCTTTCACGACCAACTTTTTAGTTGGTCGCTAAAACAAGCTTTTAGCCATGAATTTATTTTTGTGGCTAAAAAGTTGGTCGTTAAAAGATAATTTTATTGTAGTGACATGTTTTGCGTCGAGACCTTATTCAAAGCCAAAATAAAGAAAATGTTTTAAATTCAACCATTTTTAAATTTTATAAATGGAAGAAACAATCTTGACAAACATTTTGGTAAGTAAAGGAATGCTTCCAATGAAAGGGGATTAGAATATCAACTTTTTCAAAAACCAAAATTATCACAAATTTTTTTTTTATAAAACCAACATAATATCCACCTATCATCTGTCACTATTGTGGGGTTCAAGGTCACAAAAGTTATTCATGATTTCATAATAAGAAAGCTATTTTTCATGAAAGTAATAGATTCTCTACAACACTAACCCTCAAGGACCCAAAAAGTTTTGGGTACCAAAAGTTAACTTTTAAATTTTTATGTTATGGGTACCATTGAAGAAGAAATATAAATGGTACATTGATAGTGGATGCTCGAGACATGACCGGTGATGGATCAAAACTTACTCAAATTTTTCAAAAGAAAGGGCATGTCACCTTTGGAGATGATAAGAAAGGCAAAATCATTGGTATTGGCTCCGTAAGTAATGACTATTCTCATACTATAGATAAAATTCTACTTGTAGATGGTCTAAAACATTATTTACTTAGCATAAGTCAACTTTTTGATAAAAACTATAGAGTAATTTTTGAAAAGGATTTTTGTCTAATTATAGATATAGTGTCAAATAAAATTTTATTTGTTGGACAAAGGGACCTAAATGTCTACACTATTGGTCTAAATGATTTCCAAAATTATAATGAAAAATAGTTTCTAGTTTTTTACAATGATAGTTGGCTATGGCATAGAAGACTTGGGCATACTAGCATGAATTTATGTTCAAAAGCATCAAAAAATTATTTAGTAAAAGGTCTTCCAAAAATAAATTTTGTGAAAGACAAAATTTGTGATGCATGCCTAATGGGTAAACAAGTTAAGAGCTCTTTCAAATCAAAATATTTGGTGTCAATCACTAGACCATTATAATTACTACACATGGATCTATTTGGCCCTTCAGAAATTACAATTCTTGGAGGTAAACACTATGCATTTGTCATAGTTGATGATTTTTCAAGATATACTTGGGTTTTATTTCTAAAAAATAAGGATGAAACTTTTAAAGTATTTACAAAGTTTTGCAAACTAGTTCAAAATAAAAAAGGTTTTATATTTTCAAAAATTAGAAGTGATCATGGTGGAGAATTTGAAAATAGAAACTTTGAAACTTTTTACGATGAAAATGATTTTTCACATGAGTTTTCTACTCCTAGAACTCCACAACAAAATGGTGTTGTTGAGAGGAAAAATTAGTCCCTACAAGAAATGGCAAGAACGATGATAAATGAGAATGGCTTACCTAAGTATTTTTGGGCCGAAGCAGTTAATACATCTTGTTACATTATGAATCGTGTTTTACTTAGACCTATTTTAAACAAAACCCCTTATGAACTTTGGAAAAACAAATTTCCTAATATTAGTTATTTTAAAGTTTTTGGGTGTAAATGTTTTATTTTATATAATAACGACAACCTTAGTAAGTTTGATTCTAAATCTGACTTATGAATCTTTTAGGATATTCTACATCTAGCAAAGCATATAGAGTTTATAATAGAAGAACATTAGTTGTGGAAGAATCCATGCATGTTGTCTTTGATGAATCTATTCCCTCTAACATCTTTTATGATCAAAATGATGAAATTATAAGAAAGGTAGAAAGGATTAATATCAATACTAATGAAGGATCAAGTCACTCTCCCTAAGAAAATGTCAAAGTACAAGATTGCAACCAACTTCCAAAAGAATGAAAGTTTGTAAAAGATCATAGAGAGGAGTCTCTTAGTGAGAGACATCAAAAGGGTTAAAGACCCTCTCTACGCTTCATAGTATTGGTAACGTTGCTTTTATTTCTCAACTTGAGCCTAAATCTTTTATAGAGGCCGAAAAAGATGAATATTGGATAGTTGCTATGCAGGAAAAACTTAATCAATTTGAAAGAAGTAATGTATAGGAACTTGTGTCTAAATCCTCTAAGCACTCGGTAATTGGTACTAAGTGGGTGTTTAGAAATAAAGTAGATGAAAATTGTATTGTTACTAGAAATAAAGCTAGATTAGTGACGCGAGAATATAATCAAGAAGAATGTATAGATTATGATGAAATTTTCACTCTCGTTGCTAGACTTGAGTCAATAAGAATGCTATTAGCTTTTGCATGTTTCAAAGATTTTATTTTATATCAAATGGATGTCAAGAGTGCCTTTTAAATGGATACATCATGGAGGAAGTTTATGTAGAACAACTTCCCCGTTTTCAAAGTTTGAATTTTTCAAATCACGTGTATAAACTTAAAAATGCTCTCTGTAGATTAAAACAAGCTCCTAGAGCTTAGTCGAAAGGCTAAGTAAATTTCTTATTGATGATTGATTTAACATGGGTAAAATAGATAACACCCTCTTCATAAAATCAAAAGGCAACGATATCTTAATTGTCCAAATATATATATAGATGATATAATTTTTTGTGCACTAACGAATCTTTGTGTACGAATTTTGCAAGCTCTATGAGCAAGGAGTTTGAAATGAGCATGATGGGAGAATTGAATTTTTTTTCTTGGACTACAAATTAAGCAAATGAAGGATGGGATCTTTATATACCAAGAAAAATACACAAAGGATTTGCTCAAGAAGTTTGGTATGGAAAATGTGAAGGCTAGTAATTCTCTTATGAGTCCCACAACAAAGCTAGACAAATATGAGAAAGGTAAAGACGTCAATATAAATAAATATCGAGGTATGGTTGGATCTCTACTTTACTTAACTGCTAGTAGACTCGATACCATGTTTAGTGTATGTTTATATGCTCTTTTTCAAACTTGTCCCAAAGAATCACATTTACAAGCTATTAAATAATGTTTAAGTATTTACTTGGAACAACTAAATTTGGCCTTTGGTATCCAAAATGTAATAATCTTGATTTAATTGAGTATTCTAATTCGTATTTTGCTGGGAGATTAACCGATAGAAAAAGTACAAGTGGTACATATCAATTTTTAAGACACTCACTTGTTTCTTAGTTTAGCAAAAAGTAAAATTTAGTAGCACTATCAACCGCTGAAACTGAATATATTTCTGTTGGTAGTTGTTGTGCTCAAATTTTGTGGATGAAGCAAACTCTAAAACATTTTGGTTTAGTTTTTGAAAATGTTCCTATTAGATGTGATAGTACTAGCGTAATTAATGTACCCAAAAATCCTATTTTTCATTATCGTACTAAGTATATAGATATAAGGCATCATTTTATTCGAGATCATGTGCAAAAATGAGATATTTCACTAGAGTTTGTAAATACTACAAATCAACTTGCAGGTATTTTCATAAAATCATCAAATGTTGAAAGTTTTTGTAAAAATAGGCTTGCTTTGGGAATTTTAGATATTAGTTAAATTTTTTTTTACTTACCATGTCAAGATAAAAGTATTTTTCCTCATTATTATTGGTTTATTCTTTTTTATGATAACAAAGGGGAGAAAATAGAATGTGCGTAAGAGTTATATTTTTATCTTGATGGGTAAGCATATATTTAAGTGGAGTAAATTAAATTTATTTCATTAAATACACTTTTTTCTCAATGGTCTGTCATCATCAATAAGGGGGAGATTGTTAGCCCTATATTTGTATGATAGAACTTTTGATGATAACAAAACATTGACGTTGCTAATGAATTTAATCAAGTTTGCAGAGGTCATTGAAAAAATTACCACAAGACATTCCAATTGAAGATCATGAGAATATTTATTTTCATAGGAGCTCATAAAACATGAAGATTGAAGATCATTAAGATATGTACTTTAATGTAATTATTATTAGGAGCTTAGTCATTTTATTTGCCATTATTAAAACTCAATTTATCTAGGGATAATTATCTTAAAATTAAGTCTACATCCATAAAAAGTCTAAACATCAAAAATCATATCTCTCTTGCACAATAGATAAAATACATGAGATGGAGATAATGATAAAGCACAAACAAAATAAGTTTCAATTTCAAGTAGATAAAGAGAGATGAAGCTTACCCAAATAGTTTTTTATCATATTGTGTTATTTTGGGTATGAGTTTTCTTTACTTTTTTTGTCAATGATTTTGTGTCCTTATTAAGGATGGAGTGTCATTTCCTTTGCCTATATTCAGAATTTAAAATTTTCTCTCCTAAAGCCCAACCTCCATCTCCTCTATAAATACATCAAATTTCTATTCACAAAACACAAATTCATAGCCAAGAGTTTTGCTCTTAAAACTCTCTCAATAATGATTGTTATGCGTAGAAGCACCAAAATTCATTTCCGAGTTGACTTAAATAGTTTGAAACCAGTTCCAAACACAATAGTCTCACTTTCTATGAAAAACGTCAAAACAAAGCATACAAAAACAATAAATATACAATAATCATAATACCAAATCAAACAAATAAGAGAAGAGAAGAAAGACGTAGATTTATGTGGTTTGACACTATCTACTCCACGGGTCGGGTTTTGATTTTTACTATAATCGAAATTCAAAAAGATTATTTTTGTCAAAAAAAAAATTCAACAAGATTACAAACGGTTATAACTCATAAAGTACGTGGGAGGAAACTATAAGTTTTCTTCTCTCACTCTCACTAAAAAAATATAAAAATAAACATTAGGTTAATATATCACATGGATGGATCGGGTTGGAATTAAAGCCAAACCCCAATAATATCCACATCTGGAGTTCCAACAAAATATCTAACAAACAATGTGAATTGATCAAGCCGTCTCCAAATGCACCTTTAGGCACCGTGCACCTGGGGGTGCTCAAACATGTAAAAAAAATTTATCAAGTCTAAACAAGTATTGAACTTGTCCACATTCATCAAACAATGGTAAGAAGGGCATGAGCTTCACAAAATCGAGCAGGTATTTTTAAATTTCTCTTAGATTACTAAGAGCAATTGACTTTGGCTTCTGTTGAGGCTGTTGGTAAGATGCATCGCCCTCGTCTGAACTCAAATCCTCCGCATCCAAATAAACTAGAGAACAATTAGTTGTAGGAGCAGTTATTTCAGATTTCAGCGCAGTCTCAAACTCTACCCGTGGAACCTTCTTTTCTAACATAGATGACATCCAATATCACATCGTTGCTCAAAATTATCTTCTTCTGTTCAGAACTCCAATATTTATATCATTTCACACCAAAGTTAAAGCCCAAGAAAATAGCTTTAGTGACTCTAAGATCCAACTTAGATTCCTTCACATGATAATATATAGCACATCTAAAACATGTAAGGAATCACACTCAGTAATGGGGTTTTCCAGACCATACCTCTAAGGGTGATTTACCCTCAATATCATTTGAAGGTACGTTATTGATCAAATGACATGCATAGGTAACTGCCTCAGCCTAACAATATAAACAGAACATTTTATAAAAACCTTTATCCAACCTAGAACTAACAATATCAATAGAACATTTTCTAACAAAGTACAATTCACACGTTCAGCTACTTCATTTTGTTGAGGTGTCTCTCTAATTGTGAGATGTCTCACTTTTCCCTAAACATTGCAAACATTAAAGCATTTTGATTTTTCTGCCAGCCTGAGTCCTAATCATTTTCTTCCAAGTATGAAATACATTCAATACTTCATCCTTGCATCGCATGATATAAGCCCTAAACTTTCCTCAAGAGAAGCCATCAGCAAATGTTACATACCAACTACCACTGCACCACCGAAAGATGAAGTTTGCATAAGTCCCCAAACATTTGTGCGAATATATACCCTTCGAGCAATGAAGTGCGACCTTCGAGCAATGAAGTGTGGCACATAAATTGACTCTAGTATGATTGTCCAAAATAGAATGCTCACAAAAAAAAAGTTTACCTATCTTGGCACCTTTCAACAAACCTTGCCTCACAAGTATCTACAAGCAATTTTTCACCTGCATTTCCCAAATGCATATGCAAAAGTCGGGTACTATGATGAGTAACGTCTTCAGAATCCCAAGAAACTGTGGTTGTCCTTGCAAGAACCAGTGCACCTGAAATCACCTTCAAAGATCTACCTTCCGTTATGACTTTGAAATCCTTTGATTCTAATGCCCTAGTGAGATAAGATTCTTCTTCAAATGTGGGACATATAAAAAATCAGACAACTCGTACTAACCCATCATGCATTTTAAATCGAATGTTATCTCTCTTTTATTTTGCAGGCACTATCATTACTCATCAAAACGACACCTCCACCCAAATATGTGAACCTGTGGTAGATGATGAACTAGCTAAGACAAACTCTTTTTCTTCATCTCGAGCAATATTAGCACTAGGCTTTTCTTTTCCCTATTTTTCAAATTGGGACAGTTTCTTCTAATGCTATTTACCATGAAAAAAGGCCCACTCATCTTTCGCAATCCTCCTATTAGAGGATTCACCTCTTCATTTTGAATGATAAAGCTACATTTATGTCCCAAATTTCTACTCACGAATCTCCCCTTATTATCAACGCTAGCTTGTGCATTTGAATCCATATTAACATGTTTATCCTTCTTCTGATATTCATCTCCATCAAAGTATTAAACACATCATAATATTTGATCAAATCTTCACATAAGGCAAAAATTTAATAAAAATAAAGTTTCATCTTCATCTTCAATTTTAACATCCAAAATTTGTAAATCTACTAAAATTGTATTGTAATCATTTAAGTGACCCGACATAGTAGTACTTGACTTGTATTAAATAAATGATTTTTTGTTAAACTGGACCCCTATACTAACTGTTTTGCATAAATAGATGCTACACTAATTTTTGCTTACCTTGACCCCGGGCCCACCATCAATTCAAAATCGTTCTGTGAAGTTGCCAAAAAACCCTTCACGAATTTCAAACGACGGCTAAAAAAAGTGATGTTTACACTTTTTCATTACACGAAACCCCACCCCTTCATTTTCCTCACTTGCACTTCCCCATTTCTCTCTTATTGTTACTATCTCTCTCGAAGTCGCAGCATAGCTCTCTCTCTCGAAATCGCAGCATCTCTCTCTCTCTCTCTCTCACGAAGTCGTAGCATCTCTCTCTCTCTCTCTGCAAATGCTTGAGTTTTCGTCTCCCACAATAAGGAAAAACAACAAAGTAAGTTTTCGGGTTTCTTAGGGTTTTTTCTGGATTTCTGCGTTTCTATTTTTTGTGGATGTCTGAATAATAACAAGGTTGTTTATTTGGGTTTCTAAAAAAAATTCTGGGTTTTTGAGTGTTTTTTTCCTCCTGGGTTTTTTAGTATTTTTTTTTAGTTTTTAAGATTCTGGTCTTGGTGAGTGTCTATTTTCTAGGCTACACGAAGGTCATGTAAAGCTCGTGTAGGCTACACGAAGGTCGTGTAAGCCTCGTGTAGGTTACACGAGGGTCGTGTAAAACTAGTGTACGCTACACGAGGGTCATGTAACCCTCGTATACACTACACAAGGACTACACGAGGATCGTGTAAGCCTCCTGTAGGCTACACGAGGGTCGTGTAAGCCTCGTGTAGGCTACAGGAGGGTCGTGTAAGCCTCGTGTTGGCTACATGAGGGTCGTGTAAGCCTCATGTACACTACACAAGGATCGTGTTATACACGAGGCTTACATGTCCCTCGTGTAAGTCTCGTGTAAGTCTCGTGTAGAATACACGAGGGTCGTGTACCCATCATGTAGACTACCCGAGAGTCGTGTACCTCTCATGTAGGCTACACAAGGACTACACGAGGGGCGTGTACCCCTCGTGTAGTCTACATGAATACTACACAATCATCATGTACATTTCCTGATCTTATATATGCCTTGAATATTTTACAGGTTATGGCTTCATCAAAGATACAACTAAGATACGTCCATGACGCTAACAGTATTCCAAAAGAAAGGGTCAATGCAAAGTGCAATACCCACTGCATAGAGGTTATCAAGACCAAGCTGACAGCTACTCAACTCTCTCTATTTCGGGAGACATGTTTTGGTCATCTCTTTGATCTCTCATCCTTGAAGTTTTCAGCAACTGTGTGCCACTAGGTGCTGGCCAGGGAGGCCGAATATGTGAACGGCATTCCATCTAAGGAAGAGATACATTTCTCATCAATAAAGAGTCATTGTGCTTCTCCAAGAAGGAGTTAGGGAAAGAGAACAGTACCCTAATTGATAAGAGATGGTTGGTTTTGGTTGACGATCTTGAAGCCTTCAACCAATATCCGTGGGGAGACCTCTCGTTCTCCAAAATAATGAAATCATTATTAGCTGTGAAGAATATAAATGTTGTTTTTGGTGATCTTAAATATCTAGAAAAAATAAAAAAAAAACACGGAATTCCCCTCCATTGTTCATGGGTATTCACTCAATGGATGACCATTTTCCTTCCAGGTATAATTTATTTAATTCTATGTAGTGATGTATTGGATTATTTATGTGTTGAATACTGAATTACTCTCTTTTATTTAAATAGGCATGGGTATTTGAAACTATCTCCTTAGTGGGTAGTTTGTATGGTAACCAGGTTTCGATCAAGGTGCCAAAGATTCTCAAGTGGTGTCCGACCAGGATAGTACCGGTTGAGAATCTAGAAAAAGAAATCTTTTCGAAAGAGAATGTATGTTGGTGAATTACGATGACAAGTTAATTTATATATTACTTTCTCATATACTAATTTATATTTCTTGCATTCTAGTTAACAATTCTTTCCTTGGTCCCTACTGAGGAGGGAGAAGAAAAAAGCGTATGGAGATCAATAGTTGGATAGAAGGTATGTTCAAAATCATCTTCTTCTTCTTGAACACGGACCTCGTGTAGTCATCGTGTAAACTACACAATGGTTACACTAACTTCGTGTAATCACTGTATAGTCTACATGATGGTTACACTGATCTCGTCTAATCATCATGTAGTCTACACGATTACTACACATGATCCGTGTAACCAATCCTACACGATGACTACATGGACCTCATATAACCATCATGTAGTCTGCACGATGACTTTACGGGCATCGTGTAACCATCATGTACTCTACACGATGTTCGTATAACCGATCTGTATTCACATTTTCTCTATTTTGTCTGCCTAATCTTAATATTACAAGCTTTTTTAGTCGATGCTTCCTCAGTCAACCTTTCCAGTAGAAGATGAGGCTAATGAGAAGGATGAGGCCATTGAAAAGGAAGATGAGAAGAAGAAAAGGAAGAGGTCTGAAGAGGCCATTGAAAAAACAGAGGAGAAGAAGGTTGTGTCCAAGAAGTTCAGTGGACATGAAGATTGGGTGAGGAAATGTCTGATTGGAATGGACAAAAAGATCACTTCAATGGATAAGAAGATTATATCCATGCAATCAGATATTTCTTTTGCAATTTCCCAAATCAAAATTTTGATGGATCATCTGGTAACATCGAGGCCAGATGATTACTCATTCTATCCTTGATCTGACGGGGAGGAGATGGAGATTAAGAAGGAAGAGAAAAAAATGAAGAAGGAAAGATAAATGAAAAAGAAGAACATATGGTAGAGAAAGAAGAAGAAGAGGAGATGGTGGGAGAGAAGGAAAAAGAAGAAGAAAATGAAAAAGAAAAAGATGAAGAAGGAAGAAGAAGCGAAGGTCAAAGAAGAAGGAAGAGAAGAAGAATGACAGAATGATGAAAAAGAAGAATATATGGTAGAGAAGGAAGAACAAGTGGAGATGGTGGGAGATAAGGAAAAATAAGAAGAAAATGATGAAGAGAAGGAAGAAGTAAAAGAAGAAGCAAAGGAAGAAGAAGAAGAAGAGAATGGAGGTAATAAGGAGAAGGAAGATGGGGAAAAAAGAAGGAGAGAAAACAGAAAAAGAAGAAGAAAAATATGAAAAAACAAAAAGAAGCAAAAGAAGAACAAAAATAAGAAGAAGCAATGGAAGAAGGAGAAAAGGAAGAAAAAAAAATAGAAGAAAAAGACATACAAGAGAAGAATAAGCTGAAAATAAAGAAGGGAAGAAGGTAAAGAGGAAGAAAAATGAAGAAATAAAAATAGAAGAAGAAAATAAAGCAGAAGAAGATGAAAAGGAAGAAGAAACAAAGAAAGAAGTCGATAATATCTGCATTGATGGATTCGGTTCGGTCAATGGAGTAGTCCAACGATGGAGAAGAAGAGCTCAACTTCCTTGGGGAACTTAATAAGAGGAAGACAAAATGATCTCGAGTCCTCGAGTCACCTAATTGGGAAACCAAAAAGGTTGAAAAGAAGAAGCAGCAAAAGAAAAAATCTTATGCTAATATCGTTGCAAAAATGGACATCAAACATTTTCAAGCATATGGTGATGTATCTTCAGAGAATGAAGCACGTTTTAAAGCCTGGTTCAAATCCCCAAGGGCAAACTAAGTTCTATAATTTTCTGGTACACTACTTCTTCTCACGATGGCTAAAGTGATCTCGTGTAGCCATCGTGTATACTACAAGATGGTTACTCTAACCTCGTCTAGTCATCGTGTAGTATACATGATAGTTACACTGACACCATGTAGCCATCATGTATACTACACGATGGTTAAACTGACATCGTGTAGTCATCGTGTATACTACACGATGGTTACATTGACCTCGTGTATCCATCGTATAATATACGTGATGGCTACACTGACATCGTGTAACCAACATGTAGTAATCCAATCGTGTACCTAATTTTGATCTATAAATGCGTCGTACAAGAACGAGAAAGTAGACGTTGGATTTTACACCCTTGATCTTACCTGGTTCAAAAAACTAGTCTGTTCACATTATCAATGGCTAGAGTCAAATGTAAAAAGTTATTTATAATCTTTTTTAATGTGGTATTTAAAATAATTATAAATATCTTAACTAATTTTTATTACATTGTAGCATATCGATGCATACCTTGAGCTCATGAGGAGGGATTTGCAAGAGTACAACCCTCATATCAGAATCAGTGTTGGTGATTTGATTCTGCAAGTAAGTAAGATTTGTTGGTGATTTGATTTTGAACTTAAAAAAGTGCACATTGTAGTATACACGAGGCCTTCACGGGCCCCGTGTAGACTTCGTGTAGTCTATATGAGGCCTTCACGGGCCTCGTATAGACTTTGTGTAGACATCCTGCTATTTTTATTGACGTTGAGGATTTAAATTTTTTCTGTGACATTACAGGAGAACTTGTTTGGCCGAATGGTAGAGTTTGAATAAGATCTCACGGGCTGGGATATTGACGTTGATGATCAGCTCCGGTACCTGGTCCTCAGCTTGCAGACAAATTTTGGAAGAAGCTGGGAACAGTCGGATAAGGTTATCTTTCCAATGAATGTGAACCGGAGTCATTGGATTGTGGTTGAGATTGATTTGATTGGCCAGTGTATTCGTATTCATAACTCCATGAACACGCCATATCAACGCTCCTTGTACAATGAAATAATGAAACATTTCATGAAGATTGTCCCTCGGCTTCTTCAAATGATGAACATATATGAGAGAAGACAGGAGGTTAATCCTAATGATGAGTGGAAATATGAGATCATGAAGTATCCACGACAAGAGAATGGGTAAGTGAAATATACATTTTTTTGAAAGTCTACTTAAAATTTCATACATATTATTTAATTTTGTTTTTGCATTTCATGTGTCTTGTAGGTTCGATTGTGGGGTATTCATCCTTAAGTTTGTCGAAGCCCTCGCATATAGGAAGAATCTCTAAGAAATAACTTAACAACAAATGCCAGAATATCAAAGACGAATTACGATTAAGTTATTTGCACGTGGCAATGTTAAACCAAAATAATTTTGATATATTTTATGGATTTTTATTTTAGTTTAAAATAATTTTGATATATTTTATACCCTCAATTTGTAAATTATTTACTATGTGTTTAGTGCAAGCTTCATGTAGCCGACACGATGACTTCACGGGCATCGTGTAGACTACAAAATAACTTCACAGGCATCGTAGGCTTCATGTAGACTACAAAATGATTTCATGGGCATCATGTAGTGTACATGATGGCTTTATATAGCTTACACGATGACTTCACAGGTATCGTGTAGACTTAGTGTAGACTACATGATGACTTCACGGGCATCATGTATACTACAAAATGATTTCACGGGCATTGTGTAGTCATCGTGTAATGTACACGAGGGCTTTATGTAGCCTACACGATAACTTCACGAGCATCGTTTAGGCTTAGTGTAAACTACACGATGCCTTCACATGCATCGTGTAGTTATCGTGTAGACTACAAAATGATTTCACGGGTATCGTGTAGTGTACATGAGGGTTTTATGTAGCCTACACGATGAATTCACGAACATTGTGTAGGCTTAGTGTAAACTACACGATGACTTCACGGGCATCGTGTAGGCTTAGTGTAAACTACACGATGACTTCACAGGCATAGTGTAGGCTTTGTGTAAACTACACGATAACTTCACAGACATCGTGTAGACTTAGTGCAAACTACACGATGACTTCACGGGCATCATATAGGCTTAGTGTAGAATACATGATGAATTCATGGGCATTATTAAACTTTATGACATTATTAACTAACAAACACGAGTATATTTCTATATTAATATTTATTTTAAGTCTACAAGGATACTATTTATATTTAAGTAGCTTGTCCATCCAGTTGAGATAGAGGAATTGAAATTCTGCACGTTTGTCAGTTGTGGCCAATTTGCCCACAACGTTTACACTTCATTATCACTACTTCATCACCTCTAGATGGAATTCTCTATGTTCTAGGTCTGCCACTTTGTTGCCTCGTTATAGGTGGCAATACCACCTTTTCATGAAACTCCTGGCTGATGACCCAATATGCTTGATCCCCGAGTGGATGTATTGTTTCCGCATACGCAGCAATTCACATACTGTATGTGAAAATATTACGCTGCCGACCTGCAGCCAAAGCATGCATGCATGGAATTTGATCAAGATCAAATTCTCTGCACGTATAACTCTTAAGATGCAAGTTGACCACTACTTGCCTACCCCCACCCGCAACACGAAACTCATGGATGTCAGAAGGAAACAATGATAGTGTACGTGACGCAAGATTCTTCTTATTAAGCTCAGTCTCAACCCAATCTGTTGTCTGCCGTTCATAGAACCACCGTTGTAACATGTAAAACCCCATTCAAATATTCAACGATGTTTGTAGTCATTATATTGTATCGCCTTCCATCAAAACGGGAACGTGCCCACCTCTCAACTCCCCCACCGACACGTATTGGGAGATATCTGGAAATGTATCTGTAAAATGAGTCATCAGCCGATCAAACTCTGATTGACGGCATACCTTTGCTACTTTCAAAAACAATGCGACCGCATCTTCTTTTTTGTAAATTAATTTGATATTTTGGCTCATATCGAAGATGAAAGCTCCATGATGTGTATTGGGAAAGACAACATGTACAGCATTTAGTATACTTGTATGCATGTTGGATATAAACACCAAGTCTTCCGGATCACCGATTACAACGTGAAGTTTACGGAAGAGTCATTCTCATGAATCATTATTTTCTAAATCTACAATTCTGAATGCAATGGGATATACTTGGTTGTTTCCATCCTTTGTTGTTGCAACAAATAATACCCCTTTGTATTTGGATTTTAAGGCGGTTGCATCAAGAGTAATGACAGGCCGTATACAGCTGAAAATTCCACGAACAGAGGGTCTAAGAGCCATGAAAAAATATTTAAAATGATCCTGCTCATCGGTCTCTATGTATGTTGTGGTCCCTGAAAAATATTTAATATTGTTGTATTAATCGACAGAATACGTAGTGTACAGGATGCGTACATGATATCTGTGTAATAATCATATAGACTACACGATGACTACACGAGGTCTGTGTAACCATCTTGCAGACTACAAGATTCCTACACTACGTCAGTGTAGTCATCGTGTAGACATTATGATGGCAAAATAGCGCGAGATGAGTTCTTGCCATTTAATTTTTATGAACGAGAGTTGGTCTAATTCCGGTCTGGAGCCGAAGAAAGCATTTTTCATGCTAAGATAACGGAGTGGGTAAGCTTACCTTAACAAACGAGCAAAGGGTGCAAATAGCCAGGCTAAGTTGATAAATCTCATGCCAAAGGTTAAAAAACTGACCTAAGTTTCCATTTTTGCAAGCAAAATCGAATAGGATAGATGGATGGATCCAGGTTAGGGATGAGAACCCATGATTTGATCTGCTAACACTTGCATAGACAGCCACTCGAATATTCGTAAAGGATGACTACACGAGATCAGTGTACCCTTCGTGAATACTAAACGATGACTACACGTGGTTAGTGTACTCAAGGTGTAGTATGCACGACGGATACACGAGGTATGTGTAATACTCTTGTAGACATTTTAATGGTAAAATAAAAAATAAGTACCCGGATTTTTTTATTTTAACATGTGATAATATGTTGGGAGCATCCTATAGTTGTCTTCAGGAGACCCTCGAACTAATTCCAATGCATACTCTTTACCCATCCATGCCTTATGGTAGCTTATGTTGACACCAAAATCAAGCTAAACATTTTCAATTATGTCTTTTGGCCTATATATACGTCTGACACCCATGTATTCGGAGTATATAGAATGAGCAATCAATGAATATGTAGCCTGATGGTGTTCATGTCTCAATACTTTAAATGTGCATGTATGTGTATTTATGAACTTTGTAACTTTGAAGTATGGACAAATTCTAAATTTCATGGCCTGTAACCTCCATGGTCATGTTTTATTAACACATACAAGTACCAATATTGACTGTTTTGACTTGAAGATCTGAAACTCAAAATTTCTCTAGATGGCCATCATACGAGCAACCTTAAGCAGCTCAACTTTATCACTGTACAAATCATCCATATTTATTGTGTCTGATACAAGCTGATTCAAATCAGCCCGTTGCTCACTAGACCCATGACGTTGTTCATTCAACTGAGGTTGGGATTGCAATGGACAAGTGGTCTCAGGTTCAAGAGCAGTATTCAAGTCAAGAATTATTGTATGGTCATCTCCACTGATGGCTTCATCATGGTCATCTCCACGGATTGCATCATCATACATGCCCTGATCAAAATCATCATCATCATCTCCATCAACATCAACATCTTCATCCTCGAAAGCATCATAATCGTCATGACAAAAAAAATCATCATCATGATAGTTCCTTTCAAAATGATCAACGCTCTCAAAGCGAGGAATGCTTTCATGTAGAGGTTGTCATGACATTTGTATTTCAGGAACCCAACTTTGATAAACCCTGTAGTTTGAGGAACTCGAGATTGTTGTGACATTATAGTTTGAGGAATCGAGCTTTGAGATGGAAAAAAATTTGGCTTGGTACTTACAAATAATGAGTTTCTAAGTGATTCTGATTCATTCTCCTTAACAAAGAACTGTAAATCACTATCCTTTAAAATTTCAGCAGAAAGGCAGGAGGGGACATGGCTTCTATAAAGAAATTTAATGGATATATCATACTTTGAAGGATCTATTTGGAGTTCTTCATACAATATACCCAATAACTCGTGGTAAGTGCAGTTAGTAGATATCTCTAAGAATTTGGTCTTCTCTCCACTAAAAGACCATGTTGTACCATTTTTCACCCAATCTCCATCATGGATTACAAAAATGTGAACTTCAGACATATCTGTATATACATCAATGAAGAAAGTCAGTACAAGAAGAATACATCATGAAATGGAATATTACATGATGTTCGTGTAATCATCGTATAGTGTACACGTGGCCTTCAAGAGCATCGTGTAGTGTACACGAGGCCTTCACGAGCATCGTGTAGTCATCGCGTAGACCACTTGTACTTGAATAAGTACTACACGAGGAGTACACGATCGTGTAGTGTAATAGATGCTACACAATGTTCATGAACTTCTAAAGAAGTTCCTAATACACTACACGATGATCGTGTAGGGTACACGAGGTCTACACAGGGCTCGTGCATCCTGGGTGTAGTCTACATGATGACTACATGAGGCATGTGTACCTTACATGTAGTCTACTCGATGACTACACGAGTCTCATGTAGACCTCGTTTAACACTACATCATCATCTTTTAGTGATCATGTACAATAAATAAACTTCAAACAACGTTCCAGAAAGAAGAAAACTAATAAATATTCCCAAAAAACTCATGAAAATGAAAAACTCATGAAAGAAGGAAAAAGACAAGTAAATATAACCAGAAAGAAGAAAATAAAACTTATACATGTTCTAGAGAGAAGAACAAACAATCATTTGATGTTGCAGGAAGAAGGAAGAAGACGAAGAAGAAGACAAAGAAGAAAATGAAGAGGAAAATGAAGAAGAAAATAAAGAAGAAGTGGAAAAAAATGAAATACGAAGAAGTAGAAATGAGGTGGGTATGGAGGTTTTGAGTGTAAAGTGAGTAAACCATGATATTTTATTGGAAAGCTAGTAAGAAGGGTAATAAGGAAAAAATGAAAAAGTGAAGGAAAAGTGGGTCTGATGCCAAGGTAAGCAAAAATTAGTGATCAGGTATATTTATGTAAAACAGTTAATTTAGAGGTACAGTTTAACAAAAAATCCTCGAATAAAGTTGGTTCTCAAATGCTAAATTTGAATTTAAAAATTTTGATCGTTCAAATAATTTTTCGTGTGGCAGTGCAAGGTTTTAGACGTCCTAACACAACAAGAGTTAGATGTTATTGATTTTGGAATGATTATTTTAAAATCTTCATATTCCATCTTCCTCGGCCAAAATGAAAGATCGAATAAAATTATTTTGGGTACAAGTTAGGGGTGTGCAGAATTTTTAAGAACCTACTGAACGGAACCGAACAAATCCGTTCGGTCGATATTTTTACTACATTAATTATAATTGATTCGGTTAATCTAAATAACTAAACTTTCAGTTCGATTATATTTACAATAAATTTTTCAATTGGTTCGAACCCATTACACCCATTTTTTAATAAATATATTTTAATTAGACATAAATTATTAAACATTTAATAAATTAGACATATACTATTAAAAATTAGATTAACTAGACATATATATAAATTGTGTTCAGTGTTGATGTTTTCAATTTAATTTTTACTATTTTTTAAAAGTTTTATAATTATAACTGAACCGGTTACAAGTAATCGAACTAAATTAATTACTTCGGTTTCATTCGGTTAAGTTTTTTTTATTTTACAAGTTTGGTTCGGTTCAGTATTATAGATAACTAGTGAATTCGGTTCGATTACAAAAATGTCTTACTAACTGATCGAACCGAACCGTGCACACCTCTTTTAAAAGAACCAAAACTCATATATGGATTGATCGAAACACTCCAAAATCGATTCAAGATACAAGAGCATTACTGTTATGAAAACACAGCAACAAAGATAAATATCCAATAATCATGTAAGCAAATAAAAAATAATATAAGAGAATAAGACACACAGATTTAAGTGGTTCAGAAAAGCCTACTCCACGAGTCTAGGTTCCATCCTGACTATAATCAAATTTCAAACAATTAGAAATGGTTACAACATACAAAGTGGGAGGAAATCCTAAGTTTTCTTCTCTCCCTCTCAAAAGAAAATACCCTTCCTACTCACTCTCAATGAAAACTTACAAAAATATTAAGTAATTTATATATCACATGGGTTAGGTCAAAACATTAACTCTCATGAGTCAAGTCGGAGCTAAAGTAAAAAACTCAATAGCGACAACGTCTATCAATGTCTTAGAACTAAGATTCTCAATAGCGACAGGCTCGATGTCTTGACTCCAAAGTTTGTATGTTTAAGCATAGTAAAGTTTATACCGGGCATCTCATCAAGTATAAATCTTGTAAAAAGAAGGAAGAAAACAGAAATAAAAGTGGAGAGTTTCTTTGTATATTTAAATTGAAAAAAAACGTAGAAAGGATACAAAGCTTTATACATAATAATGAAATTCACACTAGGTAAGTGCATTCTAAATACAGCAAGAATCCCTACAATTGCTCCAATCAGTAGAGTCAAGCCCACTGTCTTCTTAGAACGTAAACTACAGTTGTAGGGTGATTTCATTCCTTTAATATTCCCCCTCAAGTTGGTATGTGGATGTCAAGAACACCCAACTTGCCAAGATGTGATTGAAAAGTAATTTGTCCCAACAGTTTTGTAAACATATCACCAATTCGTTTGACAGTTTCCACATAAACTGTCTCGATCTCTCCAAGCTGAATTCATTCGCATACCGTGTGACAATCTAACTCTATGTGTTTAGTCCGTTCACGATACACTGAATTTACTGCAATATGCATTGCTGCCTGGTTATCACAAAATAGCTTTACCGATTCCTGATGCTCAACACACAAATCTTTCAAAAGATACCTTAGCCAAGTAAGTTCGCATGTGATGGCCGCCATGGCCTTGTATTCAGCTTCTGTCAATGATCTAGATACTATGGTTTGCTTCTTACTTTTCTAGGACACAAGAGCTTTGCCAAGAAAGATGCAATAACTAGTAAGTGATCGTCGAATAGTTGGATGTCTAGCCCAATCTACATCACAATAGCCAACCAAATTTAATTGACTTTGTACTGGAAGACCAACCCCTAGCCAGAAGCTTCTTTCAGGTATCGTAAAAGATGATGTAATGCGTCAAGGTGTGGCTTTCTTGGTTATTGCATGAACTGATTGAGTATAGAGACAGAATAAGTGATCTATGCTCTTGTAATAGTAAGATAAATTAACTTTCTAGCTAATCTACGATAATAAGTTGGATCATTGAGGAGATCTCCATCAGTCGGGGTTAATTTCAAATTTCGTTCCATGGGAAATTTTGTTGGTTTTGCTCCAAGTAAACTGGCCTCTTTTAGTATGTCAAGAGTATACTTTTGTTGATAAATAGAAATGCCAATTTTGGAACGTGCAACTTCAACTCCAAGAAAGAACTTCAAATGTCCTAGATCCTTAACCTAAAACTGGCTGCTTAGAAACCTTTAAAGATCATTGATTTTCTGCTCGTTGTTCCCTGTAATGAGCATATCATCTACATACAGCAATATAGCTATGAATGAATTACATTGAAACTTGATAAATAAAGAATAATCCGATTTGGATGGTACAAACCCAACGTCACGAATTGCAGAAGAGGATTTATGAAACCAACTTTGAGAAGCCTGCTTAAGTCTGTATAAGGATTTATTTAGTCGACATACAAGTCTCTCCCCTTGTCGACTAGAAACAGGTGGTGGATACATGTAAACCTCTTGAAAGAGTTCACCGTGAAGAAAAGCATTCTGAACATCCATCTAATGGAGGGGCCAATTACCAACAACAGTCACAGCTAAGATATAACGCACGGTAATGAGTTTGGAAACTGGTGCAAAGGTCTCAGTATAGTCAATGTCAGCTCGTTGGGTGAACCCTTTTGCAAAGAGCCGAGCTTTATAACGCTCTACAGTACCGTCTGAATTATATTTTATCCGGTAAACTCATTTGTAACCGATAGGGTGATGACCAGGGGAAGAGGAACCATAGTCCAAGTATTATTTTCCTCAAGAGTACTGAGTTCCATAATCATTATTTTGATCCACTTAGGATCCTTACAGGCCTGTTTATAAGAGACTAGCTCGACCAAGCGAGAAATATTATGAATAAAAGTTCGATAAGCAGGAGATCGGGAAGAGTAAGTGATATATTGATTTAGAGGATACCTAGTACTTGGCGTGGAAGAAGAACTTTGTTCTAGAGCAAGCAAGGTCATGTGGTTGACTTGGTAATCTTGGAGATGAGATGGTGCTCGTATGTGTCGGCTAGATCGGTGAAGTGGGATTATGGTAGAAGGTGAATCTTATACAGGTTCAGCTTGAATGGGAATATTGGTGGATGTTAAAAATTTAATTTGGGCTAGTGGTAGAGAATCACTTGATGTGGGTGGTGCCATTAATTGTGGTGATGTGGGAGTCTACATTTCTCTAATTGGGTTGAGAAAATGGGCTTGGTTTTCTTGGATAGGATTTTCAAGTGTTATTTGAGGAGGTTTCCATCAAAGGGTAAGGGTAAAACTGGGTAGTCTGATTGTTCTTCTGTAGGAGAAGTAGAAAAAGGGAATACATGTTCATGAAAAATAACATCTCGTGAGATAAAAACAAATTTGGTGATTAATTCATAAACACGATATCCTTTTTTACCAAGAGGATATCCAATAAACACACAACGTCAACCACGCACGTCAAATTTGTGTGAAGGCATGAGGTTAGTTGCATAACATAAACATCCAAAGGTTCGAATATAAGAATAGTTGGGAGGCCTAGCATTTAAAATTTCATAAGGTGACTTGTTGGATAAAGGGGTGTAGGTAGACAATTGATAAGGTTACAAGTTGTTTGAACACTCTCTCCCCAAAAATTCAATGGTAAATTTGCTTGAAAATGAAGAGCAAGAATTATGGCAATGTTTACACTCCACGACTCCATTTTGTTGAGGCGCGTAAGAGCAAGAATTTTGAAAGATGGTGCCATGGTCATTGAAAAAGGATCGAATGGTGTATCTGATTTTAAATTCATAAGATGAATCCATGTGAAACGAGAAAAATCATCTACAATAGTCAAAAAATATCTTGCTCCTAAATGAGATCTAACTCTATGAGGTCCTCAGATCTCACAATGAATTAAATCAAAAGGTGCAACAGATGAAATTGAACTATGAGAAAAAGGTAAACGTGTTTGTTTTGCTAAAGGAAAAATTTCACAAACATATTGAGACTCAAAAAATATTTTTGGAATGGTCTTAGATAATACTTTAAGAGGTGCGGAAGAAGGGTTCCCTAGTCGTTGATGCCAAAGGTTTGAGGTGCATGTAACACTGTGTGCTAGGTACGGGTTCTGGCTAGAGGTGAGGTAGTACAACCCGTTATATTGCTTGCCCAGGCCAATCGTCTTCTTCGTAGCCATGTCTTGGATCACACAAAAATCAAAATAAAATATCACAATACATTTCAATGCTAGAGTGAGCTTGCTAACTGATTACAAATTGACTTGAAATTTTGGAACATGCAATACCCCATCAAGAACCAAATCAGATGAAAATTTTATAAAACCCATGGACTTAATTTCTACTTTACCACCATTAGGCAATTCCACAAAGTCACATAGGGCACCATTCTGATTATTCGTCGGTGGGAATTTAGAGATATGGTCTATGGCTCCATTGTCTATGATCCAATATAAAGTAGAATGTGAATCACGTTGAGTAGTATTGCAAGTAATTATACCTGTAGTGTTGACAAATGTTTGATTATTACCATTATCTTTTTGAAGTAAGGCCATTAGTTGGTTGTACTACTCATTGGTGAAGGTGGCTCCTTCTGTATTCAATCCTGGCATTAGCTCGATAGTGCTTGCTTGAGTGTAGTGAGCCACGGGGTTCTTTCCTTTCAGTTTTATATTTTTCCATGCAATTTATGGCCTACAGGAAATCCATGCAAGTAAAAACAATGATCAATTGAATGACCATCACGGCACAGTAGCTGCATTTAAGTGATTTCCTTGGAGTCCCATTTTCTTATGTGTTGGAAAATTGAGTCATTGGAGCAGATTGGGTCATTCGTTGTGAATGGATAGTTTGAATCGCGCGGTAGCCTGAATCGGTTTCTTGTTTAGAAGAAACATCGACATGCCTTTCTTGTTAGAGCACTCGTCATGCCTTTCTTGTTGGAGCACTAAAGCATGTGCTTTCCTAGTGTCTTGTAGAGGGCTCATCATTAAAATAGATCCATGAAACATAGGAATCTAAGCCCCATGAGAAATTGCATAACCCTCTCTTTCTCTTCTCGCTCGACAACTTGTTTTAATCCTCTACAACTACATATTATGAGATCACCATATGAAGCCAATTCATCCCAAAGTGCTTTCAACTTGGTGTAATAGATAGAAGCATATTGTTGTTTCTGTCTCCATTCAATAATCTCTTGTCGTATTTGATAGATTCTGGAATCGTTTCCTTGAGAGAACCTATCCTTGAGATCCTTCCAAACATTTTTCGTTGCTTCTGCAAAGATGACGCTCCCTACTATATCAGAATGAACGGAGTTTAGGATCCATGAAAATATCATGTCGTTGCACCGCTGCCAAACATAAATATCATATCTGTAGGTGCTGGTGCTTCAATAGATCCATTAAGAAAGCCAATTTTATTCTTCGTACTCAATGCAATGTGCATTTCCCGACTCCACTGTCCATAGTTGTGCCCTTCAAGAAGTTTAGAAACTATGACAACTCCTGGATGATCTAAGTGAGTGTGGGTGAGGGTGAGTGTGGGTGAGGGTGTGAGTAGTGTAGTGTGTTGTGATCGTGTAAAACGATTATGCAAGTTTTGGTTATTGTAAATTCAAGTAGTGTTTGGTGTAATTTCTTTTTGTTACAATAAAAGTAATTATGTTATTTTTCATGTGTTGTTCAGTCCAAAAACTGATGTCATAGTGGGTCGATTTTTAGCCATCAGAACTATGAGTGCTTCAGTTTGAGAACTGGTTGTTTGGTTTCTTGCATATATCATGTGTGGTTTAGTACTATCGAGCTTGTTGTAGAAATCAAACTTGCTTGGCATTATTAAAATTTAGCAGAGCCACGATGGATGACCTTTCAAGTGGTCAGTGAAATTAAGAGGCTTAACACTCAAAATTACAACATGTGATCGATGTATATGGAGTCATATCTCCAAGGCCAAGACTAATGGGAGATTGTGAGCAGTAGTCATATTGTACCACGAGAAGATCTTGCAGCTCTGAAGAAATGGAAGATAAGAGCTGACAAGGTAATGTTTGCCATCAGGACCACAATTAATGAAGAAATGCTGGAGCATATCAAACAAGCAAACACATCCAAGGATGCGTGGGACACTTTTGTTGCACTATTCTCGAAGAAGAATGATGCAAGGCTGCAACTTCTGGAGAATGAGCTTTTCTCAATCACCTAAAGTGACATGACAATACGTCAATATTTTACTAAGGTAAAATCTATTTGTCGCGATATTTCTAATTTAGACTCTTCTGCTAGCATGTTTGATTTTAGAATTAGAAGAATAATCATTGGTTGGATTGAGGCAAGAATATAGAAATTTCAGTACTACTTTAAAAGGTTGCCAACCCAACCATCTCTTATCGACTTAGAAAATTTGCTAGCTGGCCAAAAATTGTTAACTAAGCAAATTTATGGAGCCTCATAGAAGAATGAGGAAGTAGCGCTCTTTAGCAATAATAGCAAAGGTCAGTCCAACAAAAATACTCACAGAAGAATGAGAAAAGACGATGATCAAGATAGTTGCACAAAAGTCCTCAACAGGGGGAGCACAAAAGAAAGACAACAAGAGTAGTCAACCTCGGCAACATAGAAGATTTTATGGGAAATGCTATAATTTCATAAAGAAGGGCCATATGGCTAAAGACTATTGGTCAAAGACGAAAACAAGAGAGAGCAATGCAGTCACATCAAATGTGGGATGGATAAGCGACAAAAAATGGGACGTTGGAACATCTTTCGCTGTAGAGGAAGAAGAATTAGCTCTAACAGTTATTATTCCTAGATTAATCGACTACGACAAGGATTCAATAGTTGACTTTGGCTGCCCAAATCATATGACAAGAGACAAAGAGAAGTTGCAGAACATGAACGAGTACAAAGGAGGTCGGGTAATAGTCACAGCCAACAACTCAAGATTTCTTATCACCTACATTAGTAAAACAATATATGTGCCATGATTCAGTTCAGATAAAGTGTCACTCTAGGATGTCAATCATGTACCTGGAATGAAGAAAAATTGTTGTCAAAGATGTAACTTACGTCGTCAGGTTACCATGTCGTATTCGGTCCTCATGATATCAAGGTTTCAAGACTTTAAGATCTCTGGAACGCCGACGATGGAGGGACTTCATTTAGAATCTTTTTACGTAATGTCATCAGAATCAACTTATGTGGACAATACTCGGAAGAACCAAACAGTAGATTTGTGGCATGCAAGGTTGGGACATGTCAGCTATTATAGCCTTTGTTTTCTCATCTTCTTTCTGTATCAATTGTTGTTAACGAAAAATGTGTTTCTAATATCATAAAATCAATGTGTTTAAAGATTTAGATATCATGCAACTTGAATTTGTACTTGTAACTTGTCTTATCATGATTCGACTAGACATATTCTTTAATTAACAACTTAACCAAAACTGATTCACACTTGAACTAACTTAAACTTATAACATGAACATGACGGAATTGGTGTTCTGAAGCTGGTGTCACTTAAGGCTATCTAAATCATAAGGATGCTGACATGAATATGGTGACACTCATCCAGATAGATGATAAGATGACGTGAAGAGCCTGGTTACTTGATAACTAAGAAATATGTCTAAGTCTACTCTTTATTCATTTATCATTTCATTTGAGTTAATTTCATGACTCATGGTAGCTTGTACTCTTGGCTAACATGCAACTTATTCGTGAACATAAACATTATAGCTAATGCATGTAAAGCTAAAAATGTAATCATACATAACATAGTAATTAACTTTATCATAATATGAAAAATAAATAAAGCACTTAATCATAAGATTTAGCCATAGAAATAAATTAATAAAGTAATATTAAATTAAATATGCTACAGTCATGAAATATGAATCAAATTACTACGTAAGTCTACTTACCTAGATTGTTATGAATAAAATTCAGCAACCAGTGACATAAAATTCAAGGATCTCAAATCATAAAATATTCAGATTATAACTATCATTATTTAATAAATTAGAGGAGTGAATGGTGACAAAACGGTAAAAAATAAGCTGGGTAATGATCAGATCAAGCGGTTCAGAATAGTTCAACTAGGTTTGATTGATCTGAATCGATATAGTTCTAATGTGCTGGACCGGTTCATTCTAGTTGGGTTAAACAGATTCAATTTGGCTTTGGCCAAACCAGTTCAGTTTAGTCAGATTGAACCGATTCGGGTTGAGTAATTTATGAGTCGTGTTGGATCAGAAGCAACGGGGAAGTAAGACCTATTTATAGACCAAACAGAGAAATTTTGAGAGAGAAAAAGAAAGGATAAGAATTGCTTATCGACGACAAGAACGGAGATGATACAACGATCCAGAAAGACGACTAGGAGGCTGCCATGGAAGGAAAAGAAAACAAAGAGAGACAAGGACAAATTCAGAGAGAATGCATCGAAACAGGGAGAAAAAAAAGGAGAAATATAGAGAGGGACCGAGAGCTTAAAGAGTTAGAATCAAAAGGAACAAGCTTACCGGAATCGAGGAATGGCGGAGTTGCGGCGGCGATGCGGTGACCACAAAAATAGAGACAGAAACAGGAATGTAAATTGCTGGAATTCGGAGAACAAAATTTAAGATTGTAATGCCCCATAAAATTAATCGAAAGTCTGGGTTGGATAGAGAGAGAAATCAGAAAAGAAGAAAGAAAAGAGAAGAAAGAAAGAAGATGAACATTTACTAGAATTTAAAATGACGAAGACGTTGAAGAATGAGATGAGAGAACATAGGCTTCATTGGGGAGGGGTTGCGTGAAAGAGAGATGGAATATGAGAGTGGTAAAAGAGTATATATAATATTAGTTTAGTGTTTCACTTGGGTGTAGAGTATTTCATGTGTGAGTGACCATAAAATTATTGAATTACCCCTTAATATACGTTGGGTCATTACATTCTCTTTTCTTTAAGAACTTTCATCATCGAAAGGAATATACCTTATTGAAATAACTCTAGATACTTTACTTGTATCTTTGTTTTTCATTTCCATGTTGCTTCCTCGATCCAATGATTTCTTCAAAGAACCTTAACTAACTGAATAGTCCTGTTATGAAGTGTCTAATTCTCATGCTCTAAAATTCTGATTGGTTTCTCCTCATAAGTGAGGTCATCACGAACTTGCAGGGGTTCAAAATCAATGACATGTGTTGGATCAGGCACATACTTGTGAAGCATTGAGATATGAAACATAATATGAACACCTGAAAGAGCTGGTGGTAAAGCAAGCCAGTAGGCTAAAGGGCCGATACGATCTAAAATCTCAAAAGGACCAATAAACTTGGGACTTAGCTTCCCCTTACGACTGAACGAATAACAGCCTTCATTGGGGAAACCTTGAGAAACATATGATCACCCACTTCAAATTCGAGGACCAAAACACATAACACTTTTTTTCTTACTTTGAGCGGTTTTGATTCTATCCATGACTGAATAGCTTCATTCGTAGACTGAACTAAGTCAAGGCCCAAAAGATTTCGTTCGCTAACTTCATCCCAGTGAACTGGCGACCGACATTTTTTCCTATACAATGCCTCAAACGGAGCCATAACAATCGTTACCTAGTAACTGTTATTGTATACAAACTCCACGAATGCCAACTGTGCATCCCAAATATTAGAGAAATCTAATACACAAGCTCGAAGCACATCCTCTAATGTTTGGATCGTATGCTCAGATTGCCCATCAGATTGAAGATGAAAAACTGTACTAAAATTCAACTAAGTACCCAAAGCTTTCTGTAGACTCTCACTACAAGAAATATGATATTCTATAGAAATAAAATACAAGAGTTTCAGTCTCCACTTGTTGACAACTTGAAACAACGGGAGATTTATAAATCAAGTAAAATTTTTTCTAGTTAAAAGTAAAAAGAGAAAAGCGGGAGGCAAAAAGAGGGTGACTGAAAATTTAAAGTAGCGGGACTTGGAAAAAAGAGGGGGAGTGAAATTAAAATCGACATTGATCGAAGCCTTCTCTCATTTCCCTCTACATTCTTCACTCTTCTTTGGTATCTCGCACGTTCATTCTCCATTTTCAGTAGCTTAACCTGATTCTTTTCACTCTGTGAATCCTTCTCATTTTCCTTTATCGTTTTTCTTCACAAGGTCTCTCGACTTCAACCTCAGAAGAATACAACATACAACCTAGATTTTTCATAAGCCCGCGATCACAGAAGCTTCACGAATCTCAAAAGCTTACGATTACCCTCTTCAGAAGCTCGCGATCTCAGAAGCTTCGTGAATCTCCAAAGCTCGCGATCTCAGAAGCTTCACGAATCTCAGAAGCTCGCGATCTCAAAAGCTTCGTGAATCTTAGAAGCTCGTGATTACCCTCCCCATAAGCTCGTGATCTCAGAAGCTCCTATGATTTTCTTTGCTTTACAGCCAAAGTCGCATCTGTTCAAAGAGATTAGAGAGAATATGTTGAAGCATCTTACAGTTGTTCTTGGTAATGATGGGGTAACAGCTCAGTTCTTATTGTTACATCTTTTGACTAGGGTAAGAGTTTATTATGCAATTGCTATTCAGATTTTTGTCTATGATTTAGTCAGATTGACTGCCTATCTCTACTTCATTGTTTACACCTTTTATAAAATAGGATGTTCTTTTTGTTCTCCCTCATTTAACACATGTGGGTTTGAAAAAAAATATGTCCAAAGTAGGTTATCCCAACGATACGCTACACACAATGCATATTTATGTGGTGATTTTTGAATTCAGAGTTCTCCTTAAGTTGACTGCCACTTTCTCTACCTTTGTATTTATTGTGCAATAGTTTATTTTCCCCTTTCTATACTTTCTTCATCAATAGTGAGATGTATCCCATGTATTTATAAAACAATCTTCTTTGAAAGAGAACTAGCCTTCAGGTTTGTTTTTTTAGGGAGTCAAGGGAAAAATTTGCCAAAATGTTAGCATCGAACAACTCTCAAGGAAAGTAAACTACATGAAGTAAATGCAATCATATTCATGTCCATCCTTATTAGTAATTATATCTTCTAGTTATGTTACTGATACTTGGAAGATTAGTTTTTGACGAGGCAGGAAAGTCAGTAAATCAGAAGGCTAGGCTTGGCTTCTAATTCTGGTAGAATTTACTTGAAATTAGTGATTAACGCTCTATAAAGAACAATTTAGCGGATGTTTATTTGAGCTACTGGGCAATCATTATTTACCAATATAAATAGGATGTTGTAAAAGAAGTGGAATGATGGTGAGCTACCCTCGGTAGGCTCTTTTAACCTGCAAATCTGCCTTGAATTCAAACTTGACTCTGGATAACCTTAGACATAGATGTATTCCTTCAATAGATGTTACGTGTGTCATATGCAAGTCAATATCTGTGTTTGTGATATTTTGTCTTCTTTGTGATGATTCACTTTTTACATTGTCAGACTGTATTAGACTAGGCCATCTTCAGTATCGGACTTCCCTTTTTAGTTGTGGAGGACTTTTTTGACCGAAAGGGAAATATATTGCTTTGTGTGTGTTTTGGTGTATATGGTAGGAATTGAATTATAGGGATTTTGAGAACATTGAACATAGTGGTTCCTTCTATTTTCTTTGTTTTTTAGACAGTTTAGACATTTGACATGGGTATTTTAGTATTAAATATGTACAGTTACTTGATGATTTGTGTAGCTGAAAGTCAATGACTAATAATGAAAATTACGTACATAAAAATCTAGGTGACAAATGATGAAGTTGTCGAAGTGGCAAGGAGATTAGTATTGAAGGAAGGTTTGCTGGTAAGTTACAGTTCTTAAATATTGTTTGCCATAAATATTTGGGAAACAACTCCATTTTAGTGGATTTATCATTTCTTAGCTATGTATGCACAAGAACCCTTTCTCTATTCCTGAAAAAATAATTAAATCCTTCTCTCTGGTAACACACCTCATCACCATTGGAATATTGGATCAACCTTCTTCCTATAGTGACAACCTAAATTATTCTTTTACAATGGTCGAAGTGCTAGAGAGTTGCCCACTCTATTTTTGATAATTTAAAATGTTATCTTGATCTCCCCTCAGGTGGGCATTTCATCAGGTGTTCTTGCAGCTACCTCGATAAGATTAGTAAAACGACCTAAGAATGCTGGAAAACTCATTGTGGTAAGTTGTTTCCCATGTCTTTAATTAGTTAGCTAGTATTTGAACCAATCAGTTAAAATATTTTTTCTGGAAATTACGTAAATAAAATGTCCCGTAAAAGTGTTCGAGCTTCTAATTCATTTAGTTGGTCCACGTGCAACTTCTAATTCTAATTTGTGGTGTGAAAGTAGAGTTAACACTGGTCCAATGTGGAAGGGAGTTTAAATCGATTCTGCATGATGTGGTTGATTGAAATTGTTTAATTTATATTTCTCATCTAATTTTACAAAATTCAAAGATTGTGTTTCATATTTAGTTTACCTTTGTTAATGCTTTTTTGCTTAACTGTATACCTATCTCTCTATCATACATGTTAATTTGTCAGACAATATTTCCAAACTTTGGTGTGAGGTACATCCCCACTGTTCTTTTATGTTCTTTACGTGAAGAGACTTAGAAGATGCGACAGAAATAGTCTGAGTTTTCAGAGTAATAATACAATTTTTTTCATAGGTAAACTATTTTTGGAGTTTGAGGACTGAGGTTTTTGGATTCTCTTTCTACCTCCCTGATTAATAGAACACATCTTTTGAACATTTCTCCAGGTGTAATTTTTATTCAAGGCACAGTAATCAGATGTTAGGATAATTATATTCTTATTTTTTGGGGCCAAAAGATCCCTCTTTATAATGTTTATTTAGCAAGTAGCCTTTGAAAGTAGTAAAGAATAGCATACATGATTTTGAGCTTAAGCTTGCATTTTTGTGGAATCCTTGACAAGCTTTATTTTTGAAGACATCAATTTGGAGATTATTGTTCTTCTCCTGCATGTTCCAAGGGGGAGACAGCTATTAGAGAGCTCTTGAAAGTAACAATGGACACAAGACCAGATGCTCATACAGAAGGAGCTCATCTTCACATTGTTTACTTATCTGATTCAAGTTCTTCTTTGGATCTTATCAAGGTACTTCCCAGTTACTCGTGTCTTTCATATGCATGCAGGTTCAAGGTTGTGCAAGTTTTACACATATTTTTTTCACTTGCTTTTGTAGAAATCAAAAAGTAGTGGTGACAGCATATCTGTGGAGACATGTCCGCATTATCTAGCTTTTTCAGCAAAAGAGATCAAAGATGGAGACAGTCGATTTAAATGTGCTCCTCCCATTCATGATGCAGCCAAAAGGGAAAGGCTTTGGGATGCATTGATGGTGGTTCTAATCTAGAAAATGCACATGCTTTGTTTCTCTGTACAACATATGATTCTTACAGAATGATTCGGCCTCATTTTCATTTCTTATTACAGGAAGGACATTGAAGTGTTAAGTTCTAATCATTCACCAACACATATCATCTTTGTAGGTTAGTCTTTTGCATGATTTGACTAATTTTTTTCTATTTGCAATGCCTATGATGCTGCTAGTTAATATTATACTTATGCATTACTAAAATTATACCTTTGATTGAGCAAGATATTAAATAGATTAAATGCTATTAAAATGGTGTACAAATCTTTGAACTTATGGGTTTTTTTTGGAAGTATGATCCTTTCATAAATTTTGTCAGATAACTGGATGAGTACCCTGATTCTTTTTCAGAGATTCTACAATTTGTTCTTCCAGCAACATGGTCATATGGAAAGAAACATGGAGTAACTATTGAATATTTATCTTTATGGTGGAGTGAGAGGCCCGCTAAGCTTGTTGGCCAAGAGTTAAAGGTGATAACAACTTTTCTTATTATATTCTCATCAGACTTGTTCATATGATGTCACCCTAAATACCTTGAGAGTACATTTAACACTCAATATTACAAGGCATGATAATAGTAATTAGCATTGTCCTATATTTTCCATGTGGTGAATTCAGACTAATTATGGTCTTGCAGTTTAGTATGTTTTGAATTCCCATGGTTCTTTCATCATGAAACTTTATGTTTAAAGTAGTTTCTTTGTTTCTATTATTATAGATGTAACATCCCAACTAATTTTGCAATTAATTATGTATTTAATTGTTAATTTTTGCTCTTAATTATCCTATGATTATTTGACTTAACGTTTGGATTGAATTAATTAAATGTCTTGCAGAGAAACGATCCAAAGTGATCTAACGACTCATTACGTGCCTAATATAATTTTAATATAATTGATATTAGCTATCAAAATTGTAGACTTATTAAGATTATATTTATTTGTATTTTTCTAAGCTCACTCACACCATATATGCATTTATACCCTAAGAAAAAAACCCTAACACTATTTTGATTTTTTTTATCGTCTATCTCTCATTCTCTAACTTGCTCACACCAATACATGCATACACCTAAAGCTAACCCTGACCTAAATATATGTTCATAAGGCTTGAGTTGACGAGAAGAATAAGCCATGACCTTTCCCTGTTACATCAACACACAACCCAAACCTCTCCTGGAAGCATCACTATAAATCACAAAGTCGTTCTTACCATCTGGATGGTCAATACTGGTGCTAACACTAAGTTTTGTTTATGGCTCTAAAAATATTTCTCACACTCTATCGTCCAAGTAAATGTGGCATTCTTTCTGGTCAACTGTGTGAGTGGAACAACGATATTGGTAAAACCTTCAACGAACCTCGTGTTATATCCTGTCGGATCTAGAAAACTGTGAACTTCTACAACATTTATCGGTTGGGTCCAATTAACTACTGCTTCAATCTTAGATGGGTAAATGGAGATTCCATCTCGAGATACCACATGACCAAGGAACGATACTTGATGAAGCCAAAAATCACACTTCTGGAATTTGGCATAAAACTGATGTGTCCTTAATGCTTGTAAAATAATCATGAGGTGATCTATATACTCAGCCTCTCATCTGGAGTATCACAAAAGAATCCAAGTACTCTTTGAACACCATGTTCATCAAATCCATAAAGGCAGTCAGAGCACTAGTTAATCCAAACGACATCACTATAAACTAATAGTGGTCGTAACGAGTACGAAACATTGTCTCAGGAATATCCTCATCTCAAATCATGAGCTGATGGTAACCTGATCTCAAATCAATCTTAGAGAATACTGATGCTCCCTAAAGTTCATCAAGAAAATTATGAATGCATGGTAACGGATACATATATTTTTATAGTGACTCTGTTTAACTCCTTGTAGTCAATGCATTACCTAATAGATCCATATTTCTTTTTAACAAATAATACTAGAGCACCTCAAGGTGAAACACTAGGTCTAATGAAACCTTTATCCAGTAATTCTTGGAGTTGGTCCTTAAGTTCTTTCAATTCAGCAGGAGCCATACTAAGGGGCAATACCTAGTACTAACTCAATATAAAAATATCTCCCGAGGAGGAGGAAGTCCTGACAATTCATCAGGAAAGACATTCAAAAATTCACAAACGCTGGAACTCGTCCAATATCCACATGATTTTAGAAGTATCCAAGGCACAAGCTAAATAGCCCCAATTACCATGATCAAGGAGACGTTGTGCCCGTAAAAAAGATATGACCTTTGGTATTGGACATTGTTGAGATCCCCTAAATTTAAACCTAGGTCCACATGGAGGTAGGAAACGAACTTCCTTTCGATAGTAGTCAATATTAACATAATTAACAGCAAACAAGTCAATCCCTAGGAATATGTCAAAATCATGCATCCCTAGAGCTATAAGCCTAGCATCCATAACACTATATGCTATCATCACTGAACATGACTCTATCACCTTATTAGCTAGGAGAGAATCTATAGAAGGCGTAGAAACACATAACTAAAAACCTAATGGCACAACAGGCAATGACGCATGAGTCATAAATGAAATAGATATAAAAGAGTGCGTGGAAGTAGAATCAGTTAATGTAAAAGCTGAATGTCCTAGTACAAGTAGTGTACCAACTACAACTGTATCTGATTGCTCTGCTTCCTGTCGAATCAGTGCGAAAACCTTGCCTTTTAACCCCAATGGTATTGTTATATTGTCCTTGAGCTAGTAAAGGGCATTGTCTGAGAAAATGCCTAGTCTTTCCACACTTAAAGCAAGCGTTGCTCCCCTTGAAGCACTAGTTGTTGTGGTGCTTGTTACATGTAGCGCACAAGGGATTTGATTTTGTAGCGTACATTTTTTCATTATGGGGCCTCAAATGAGAATTCTACTCTGACCATGGCAGTGGTGGAAGGTTCTGCTCCATTAACAATGTTACTTCAACCACTGTTGCGTAGGTGGAGTATTTATGGAGTGACATAGAACTCTTTATCCATGGGCGAAGTCCTCTTTTAAGCGTCTGAACCTTCTTGATCTCGTTATCAACATAATGTGTGATGTACCGAGATATTTGCTTGAACTTTCTCTCGTACTCAGCTACAGTCATATTACCTTGCACCAGCTTGAGAAATTCAGCCTCCTTACTCGCCCTGTCTATGATCGAAAAATAATTCTCGAAGAACAGCTCCTTACATTGATCCCAAGTCACTGGATTATGCACAATATCATGAGCTCTCTGTGTGAGCTCCCACCACTTTTGACCTTCTCGCGTCAGCATAAAAGTTGCACAGCCAACCTTTTAAGCATCAGAACACAGCCATAACTCTAATACCCAAAAAACTCAAGACTTATCAAAATGTCTAATCTTATCACGTAAATGTGACATAAACTTGGCATACATGTCATAACGAGACTAAAGCATATCGTATTAAAGTAAAATACTTAAAGCATGCGTACCTGACTTGTAAGGTGAGGGAGAAGCAGAGTGAGTGACTTGCCCTATTTTTCACTAAGGAAGTCTACAAAATCTAAAACCTTTGCTCTAATATCAAACTGTAACACCCCGATCCCCGAGGCAAAACATGCATGGAATTTTATAATTCAAAATTCCTCAATTTAGTTAAAACCTTAATTTAAAAAAAATTTCAAATTGAAAACCCTAATTTTACCCTAACTTTAACAATAAATAGTGAAAACCTAAAATTATATGAAAAAAAATATTTAATAAGCAGTAATAAATGATGTATTAATTTGTAATAAAGTCAATCATGAAAAAAATCCTTAAAGCGTGAAAGTCAAGTATATAAACGTAAAATAAATCATGAAAATTCTTAAATTTTTGTATCAATTGTACTTGACGAAAAATATATTTCTAATATCATATAATCAATAATTAATTGAAAATCTCCTCTTTCTGATGGCTACGGCAGTCTCTCACTCCTACTGTTCGTCATCACCTACAACACAATCATCTGTAGGGTAGTGAGTATTCAATATACTCAGTAAGTAAATTTATATACTAATCAGTTTCACATGACATAAATGTAAACAAGTAACTCATGCAACTATAATTTAACATATTCACTTGATTATAAAATCAAATAAAGTACCTGTAATTCACATATATGAATTTCATGCTATTAGCATTTGCATGTTTCAAAGATTTTGTTTTATATCAAATGGAAGTCAAGAGTGTCTTTTTAAATGGATACATCATGGAGAAAGTTTATGTAGAACAACCTCCCGGTTTCTAAAGTTTGAAATGAGCATGATGGGAGAAGTAATCTATAGGAACTTGTGTCTAGATCCTCTAAGTACTCAGTAATTGGTACTAAGTGGGTGTTTAGAAATAAGGTAGATGAAAATGGTATTGTTACTAAAAATAAAGCTAGATTAGTGACGCAAGGATATAATCAAGAAGAATGTATAGATTATGATGAAATTTTTACTCTCGTTGCTAGACTTGAGTCAATAAGAATGCTATTAGCTTTTTCATGTTTCAAAGATTTTGTTTTATATCAAATGAATATCAAGAGTGCCTTTTAAATGGGTACATCATGGAGGAAGTTTATGCAGAACAACCTCCCCGTTTTCAAAGTTTGAATTTTTCAAATCACGTGTATAAACTTAAAAAGGCTCTTTATGGACTAAAAGCAAGGTCCTAGAGCTTGGTACGAAAGGCTAAGTAAATTTTTTATTGATGATGGATTTAACATGGGTAAAATAGATAACACCCTCTTCATAAAATCAAAAGGCAATGATATCTTAATTTTCCAAATATATAGATGATATAATTTTTTGTGCCACTAACGAATCTTTGTGTAAGAATTTTACAACCTCTATGAGCAAGGAGTTTGAAATGAGCATGATGGGAGAATTGAATTTTTTTTCTTGGACTAAAAATTAAGCAAATGAATGATGGGATCTTTATATACCAAGAAAAATACACAAAGGATTTGCTCAAGAAATTTGGTATGGAAAATGTGAAGGCTAGTAATTCTCCTATGAGTACCACAACAAAGCTAGACAAATATGAGAAAGGTAAAAATGTCAATATAAAGAAATATCGAGATATGGTTGGATCTCTACTTTACTTAACTGCTAGTAGACCCGATATCATGTTTAGTGTATGTTTATATGCTCGTTTTCAAACTTGTCCCAAAGAATCACATTTACAAGTTATTAAATAATTTTTAAGTATTTACTTGGAACAACTAAATTTGGCCTTTGGTATTCAAATTGTGATTTAATTGAGTACTCTAATTCAGATTTTGCTGGGAGATTAACCGATAGAAAAACTACAAGTGGTACATATCAATTTTTAAGACGCTCACTTATTTCTTAGTTTAGCAAAAAATAAAATTCAGTAACACTATCAACCCCTGAAGCCGAATATATTTCTATCGGTAGTTGTTGTGCTCAAATTTTATGGATGAAGCAAACTCTAAAAAATTTTGGTTTAATTTTTGAAAATGCCGGTAGTTGTTGTGCGCAATTGATGTTTCTAAAACTCCTATTTTGCATTCTTGTACTAAGCAAATAAATCTTAGACATCATTTTATTCGAGATAAAGTACAAAAATGAGATATTTCACTAGAGCTTGTAGACACTACAAATCAACTTGCAGATATTTTCACAAAACCATTAAATGTTGAAAGTTTTTATAAAAATAGGCTTGCTTTGAGAATTTTAGATATTAGTTAAATATTTTTTTCTACTTACCATATCAAGATAAAAGTATTTTTCCTCATTGTTATTATTTTATTCTTTTTTATGATAACAAATGGGGAGAAAATAGAATATGCTTAAGAGTAATGTTTTTATCTTGATGAGTAAACATATATTTAGGGGGGGTAAATTAATTTATTTTGATTAAATATATTTTTTTTCTCTGAGTGGTTTGTCATCATAAAAAATGGGGAGATTGTTAGCCCTATATCTCTATGAGATAACTTTTAATGATAACAAAATATTGATGTTGCTAATAAATTTAATCAAATTTGCAGAGACGAATGAAAAAATTACCACAAGGCATTCCAATTAAAGGTCATGGAAAATATTTATTTTCATAGTAGCTCACAAAGCATGAAGATTGAAGATCATTAAAATATTTACTTTCATGTAATTTTTATTAAGAGCTTACTCATTTTATTTGTCTTTATTACAACTCAATTTATTTAGGGATATCTATCCTTAAATTAAGTCTCCATCCATAAAAAAACGTAAACACCAAAAATCATATCTATCTTGCATAATAGACAAAATACAAGAGATGCAGATAATGACAAAATACAAACAAAGTAAGTTTCAATTTCAAGTAGATAAAGAGAGATGGAGCTTACCCAAATAGTTTTTTACCATATTGTGTTATTTTGGGTAGAATTGTTCCTTGCCTTTTAGGTCAAGAATTTTTTTATCCTCTTTATTAAGGATGGAGTGTCATTTCCTTTGTCTATATTCAAAATTTGAAATTTTCTTTCCTAAACCCTAACCTCCATCTCTTCTATAAATACACCTCATTTCTGTTTACAAAACACAAATTCATAGCCAAGAGACTTGCTATTAAAACTCTCTCAATACTCTCATAAATCTCTCTTAATATTGTGAGCTTTATACTTATAAATTTCTTGAGTGAGCAATATTATTTTTTTATGAGCTTAGATTGGAGATTCTACTCTTTTGAAATAGTTATTGTAAGGGGTCACTTAATCTCGAAACATATAGCCTTGTAAGGTTTAGGTTGCACTCATAAAGTCAATTGGGATTTACAAGGTTTGGTTTTCACTCTTAAGAAGATCGTGAGATTAAAAATCTCCAAGGGGGCCTTGGAGCGTGGACGTAGGGATAGAATTTCTCGAACCACATAAAAATATCGTGTGCCTATCTTCTTCTCCTTCTTCTCTTTTTATTTGTGCTATTTATTTTCCGCACTTCAATTTCTCGCACTTAATTTTCACACTTTAAGTTTCCGTAATTATTATATTTTCGCATTTATATTGTCACAAGCATTATTTATTTTAACACTTTTATCTATTATTTATTTATCTTTTCAAGATTTAAACTCGTGGAACATTGAAGTTCATTCTTGAACATTCATTTTTCACTTGAGTGCAAAAAAATTTTAATTTAAATACGATCACCCAATTCACCCCCTTATGGGTTGCCATATCAATCTCACAATAAGGGTAAAATAGTAAGTTTCATATAAATAAAAAATATCTAAACTTAAATAGGATCATTTTTACATGTATCTAAACTAAGGGTTATTGTTACTAATTATTTAATAAATAGGGTCATATACTACAATTTATGTTTCTGGGCTTTTTCCTTTCTTGGATTTTTAGAATAGGTGGACCCAAATTAAATGGGTCGTCCAGACTATTTCTAGTTTTGGGGGCTGAATTAAAAGCATGGTCCAATAAGCTCTGTCTCCTTCATAAAGTCCTTTATCTTTAACATCCACCAGCCCATCTTGGTTCCAATGGCCCACTTCCACTTCTATCTTCTTCTTTCCTGTAGCAACCGTATCTTCAAAATTAGAAATTTCTGGCATATTAATTATATCTGTGGGGTGTTTCTCACCAACTCTTGTTTTATTATTCCCATCATATAAAATTTCCCATACCATTCCTGTATAAGGTTATTTAATCTAATTTATGATATTACAAGTTTATATGATCAAAATAAATTGATTATAATATTTTAAGTTTTATGTGATGTAAAATTTTGATGCACTAAATTAGGCTAAATTTTTCTATTTTCCTTGATAAACCCCTGAAAATCCGGAGCAAAGGCATGGCCCTCCGGAAAGAAGTCAGTCTGTGTCGGAGAGAGATTGGTAGCCGCCGGCGAGAATCGACGTCTCCGGACGATTTCCTCTGCTTCGTCCGAGATGTCTGGCAGAACCACGCCCCTTACTCTCCATGGCTTCTCGTTGCCAGCTTCCGAGAACCTACCAATAAAAGCGCTAAGGTTGTCTCCATACTCCTCTTTTTTCTATCTATCTTCTCCCAGAAGCTTTGTTCCGGGGATATTCTTCACTTTGGTGAAGGATTTTTCCACATAAATACAAAACCTGGGGAGCCGTTCATACTTGAAGAAAACCCAGGTCTTCCGTCCATCAAAATCGACGAAAGTTCCCCTTCATAAAGGCTTGGTAATATTAATTTCCATCTTTCGAATAACTATCTTCTGATTCAATAATCCTACCAACTTTCCCTCCTATCATTTCCCCAACTTTCTTTCCCCCACACTAAGAGGACGATTATGTATTTGAATCCAGAACTCATCCATGATAAATTCTTCAGTATTCAATGTCATGCATGGTTGCCACCGTTTGACTACAAACAAGTTCCCTTCAAATAACCATGGTCCGTTTTCAACCACAAAGCTCAATTCAATATTGTTTTTGAAGAAAATCCGAAACACGTCTTTCCCAACTTCAACAAAGCGAATATCCGATTCCATACTCCAAGCCTTTGACAAGGCTCTTCTAAGTCTGAAGAAGTTATATCTTCTGTTCGCAAATAATATCCCAAGGATGCTCAATCTACTAGCTTCAACGTTCCCGTACGCAACCTCCCTAGGAATCACTACTTCGCTTATTTCCTCCTCCGTTAAGTTGCACCGAGCAAGGTGATCGGCCAGGTCACGATCTACACTTTCTGTACTTGGAATGCCCCATTACCGTATCTTCCATCTTAGAGACCGAAACTAAGAAAGACAAAACTACTCTCTCATATGGAGAGACAACTACTTTTCGACCGTTGCCATGGCAAATACCATTGGTTAGAATAAATATGATCAGTCCTTCATTTGGTAAAAAAATGATTTTTTTTGTCAAAAAAAAACTATTAATCCTTCTAGTTTTCCTGTTTTGGTAACTGAATTGCATGATTATAACCGTTCAATTGCTAGGTGAAGAAATCTTGCTTCGCTTGTACACAAAGTAAAACCTGAACAAAATTCAGTACCTAATTTTATATTAACCCTCTCCAGCCACTCCGCCACTGCATCATACTCCGGGTTTTTGTGGATCCTGTATTAGGGTTTATCAACGATGATTTCTCTCAAAGAAATGCCCCAAACAGCCACTTCTCTGTTCTCCGCCTATGCCTCTGTCGCCGCCTCCATCATGTTGGTTCAATCCATGGCCTGCGAACTCGTTGCCCCCCAGCTTCGAACCGTACTTCTTCCCCCCTATTTCTTCTCAACTTACTCTCGTCATCGACGAGTACTCTGGATTCCACAACGAAGTGTTCGAATCAGCCCAAATTTACCTCCGGACCAAGATCAACTGACCGCCTCAAAATCAGCAAAACCCCTAAGAAAAAGAAGATCAGCTTCGACATCGTGGACGGCCAAGAGATTGTTGATTTTTTCGAGAACATTCAACTCAAATGGCGGTTGGTTCTTGCAGAGTCTAAAAAATCACTTAACAACGATAAGCGGTATTTCGAGCTTACGTTCGACAAGAAGTTCAAAAAGAGAGTGTTGGGTTGTTATTTGCCGTCTGTATTAGCCAGAGCTGTTGCAATTAAGAAAGAAGACAAATTAATTAAGTTGTAGCATGGTTGTAGCTCAATAACTCTAGACCATCCGTCGACGTTCGAGACGATGGCGAAGGATCCGAAGTTGAAGAAGCAAAGAATTGATGATCTGGACAGATTTGTTAGGAGGAAGGAGTTTTACAGAAAGGTGGGAAAGGCTTGGAAGAGAGGGTATCTGTTGTATGGTCCTCCTTGGTACTGGAAAATCGAGTTTGATTGCGGCCATGGCTAATTATCTCAAGTTTCATTCTATGATCTGGAGCTGACCAATTTATGTCAAAATTCTGAACCGAAGAAGACGATGTTATCCATGAAAAATTGAATACCTGATAGCGTCAGCTGCCATTTGAACATAACAGAAAGCCCTCTTTAGTTGACGTGATACAAAAATTTAGAATTATAGAAATTAAATTGGAAACCAGAGGACTAAAAATATTATTTTCCATTGGATCTTTCGGAAGATCAAACGTTGAGGAAAATGAAAAGTGAGAATGAAAAAGACTAACCCTGGAGTCAGACGGCTGATAGTCATCACTTAGGCGATTCTACACCTCCGCGCTACAATCTATATCATCAATCATTATGGTCGAGTTGTGGTGACGAGCGAATCATAGTATTGACAACCAACCACAAGGATCGGTTAGACCCACGACTGCTACGCCCTGGTCGAATGGACATGCACATCAACCTGTCGTATTGCAGCCCAGAAGGGTTCAAGATCTTAACCTCCAATTACCTTGGCAGCCAAGCCACTAATCACCCTCTGTATAGCCAGATTCACTGTCTGATTGAAACCATAAACGTAACTCCGGCAGAAGTAGCTGAGGAGCTGATGAAAAGCGATGATGCTGATGTTGCTTTTGAAGAGCTTCTTAATTTTATCAAATGTAAAAAGGCTGAACAAATTAAAGTAATAGATAAAGGGAATGATGTGGATGTTGATTCAAAAGAACCGACGAAGAGGTTGAAAGAGGATGATTAGTGTAAATAACAAAATTTTATTTGGTTGTCTGTGGCAAGAGTCACTGAGCATATTGTAAACTATTGAGGAGTTCTATAAGACAATATACATTGCATGGCCATGGTATGATGGTCTCATGGTAGACATTGTTTTTTATTAATAAAAATAAAAACATATGTTTTTATTGAAAACAACAACATATGTTTTTTTTAAATAACAACAATATATATTTGAGTTATTATATTATTCATTAAACAACTCACACTCAAGTAATATCACTAACTATTTGTATTTATTATATTATCCTAATTCTTCACATAAAAATGACAAGTCTGGTAATTTTGAGTTTGAAAAATGAAATGTATAGATGTGTGGTTGAAATTTTTATAATTTTACTCTTTTGTCATTTTTCTAGAAGATAGATCTTAGACAAAATCAAAATGTCAAAAATTATTTCTAGATCTGCCATTAAATCATGTAGAAGACTATGTATTGACGACCATGACCAAGCAAACTAAATCCATGTGTAGTAAATGTCTTTAAAATATAACACTAAATATGGTTTATGAATTGGAAGGTAAGCTTGTGTTATATGATAAATCTACCATGTATTGCAGAAGCAAAACATCTTTTTCTATTTTGAATAGTATAGTATGGTTATAGTTGGATAATTGAGTGACTAGCTAAGCTATACCTGATCATAATTCTAAAACATATTTTTTTTTTTGGTATTAGGGCTCAAAATGAAGTGTGTTTTATGACAAGTGATGATATTGCTTCTCGACCTCACCATGTACGCCGTAATTTACTATCAAGGAAAAATGAAACAAATATTTGTAACATAATTTACAATATATTAGTATATTTTGAAGACTCAATATCAAGAGTGGCTGTAGTTTAGTGGTGAGAATTCCACGTTGTGGCCGTGGAGACCTGGGCTCGAATCCCAGCAGCCACATCTTTTTATCGTTATTTTTGTTTCTCTGCAACTTCTCGGTTTTTTCTTGAGGAGAACCCTATCAATAACTGAAATTTTTTTTAATAGGAAAAAAAAACAAGCTAGTTTGATAATATATATTGGCATAATAGTTATACTCATCAAAGTCATATTATAAGATCTTATATAGGCATATGTTTCAACCGTAATATCATAATTCTTATAGTTTTGACAATATTAATTATCATGATTAAATTATCACACTCATATTTTGAGATCGTTGATCTCAATCGTAGTATCATCATAATCACCGTAGAATTGATAAACTTTATAAAAAAAATCTTTAGCTCATTTTGAAATTATTTTCAACTAATTTATACTAAATAACACTTATTGAATAGTATTATCAAATTTTGAAACTAACATTGTTGCTTTACTTTCACATATTTTAACCCGGGCTTTCAAATCAAAATATGTTTCAAATTTGACACTTCATTCATCAAAATATGACACTCTTCATTCATTTAATACTAATTTGACACTCTTTCATTCATCAAAATATGTTTCGTTAGATTTTTTATTGCAATGTAGAAATACAAAATCTAAAGTTTAAATCTCAGAATAAGAAGATGATATCCTCACTTTCTGATAAATTGATTTATACTTTCTGATCAATTGATTTATATATTCTCACATTTTCACAGTCTCATCAATAATTTTCACGTGGTCACTTCAATGAAAAGGTAGACCATAATAAAAAAATGTTAAATGTTTTAATTAGTTATATATGGGTATATGATATATTGTATGAAGAATATTCCAAACGACCTGTGAAAGATAAGAACAGAAAAATCTAAACCACTTGAGAAAGACGCTAATAAGTGGACAAAAGTATAAATCAGGCATAAACAAAATCGGACATTATTTTATTACTATTCTTATATGTAGTATCACTAATTATTTTTAAGGTTAATTTCAGATGCAACTTTTCATTTTTGACTGATTTTTAAATATATCCCTTCAACTATAAAGCATTCTTAATTTTTCCTTTAATTTTCATCAACTATCAATTACACTCTTTTTATTAGATTTTTCATCTAACACCCGTTAAGTTGGTCATCCCTATAAAACGTGCATTTTGAGTACAAAAACGTAAGGGGTGAAATCGAAGGTTTCTCGATTTAGGAGCAATTGAGTCAAAATCCCTCGAGTAACAGAGGGTGAAAGATGGTTATTGGGAAGTGGGTCGTGCTTGATTTAGTATGGTGTGGAAGGTGGACTTGCGAATTCTAGCTGTTCATCCCCTCGAACCATTGTCATTAAAAAAATGGCCATAAACACTCTAAGCTTCTGACTACCGGCGGTGGATTTCACGGAGAAACTATCAAGCCATGGCTATTGGCGGTAGATTTCACGGCGGCGATTGTGATTTTAGGCTGAGGAGTGGAACGGAGTAGAGAGAGATCGAAGGGAGAACCGCTTTTCTGATTCGGAGAAACTCAAATCGAAGGGGGGAGGGGTTATTCGCAGAACCTCTTCTTAGGTTCGGTCGCGGAGGTGAAAAATCGAAGAATTATCTTCGAAAGAGACCTCAAATCGAAGGGGTGGGGGTTCTTCGATCCTTCAAGATGCAAATTTGAATTTGAGGCCTCTTTCTCTTGTACAACAAATTTGAATTTGATGGTTAAAATTCTGAAAAATTATCTGAATTATTGCATCATCGGCTGGAAAAAAATTGGACAATTTTTTCCTGTTTGTTTCGTGGGAAAATCTTTCCCTGAATGTTTGTTGACGACTTTTTCCTCTGATTTTATCTTTGTCGATTTAGAGCCATGTACAAAAGGAAGGGCTAGCTGGTTCAGGGAAAATCATATGCAGGCACTTCACCAACTTAACCGGTGTTAAACCGAAAATCTAACAGAAATGGTGTAATTGACAGCTCATGAAAGTTCAAGGAGAAATTGATAAGATTTTATATAGTTGAGTAAGTCTACTTAAAAATCGACTAAAGTCTAGAGATATCTATTAAAATTAACTCTTAGTTTAAAGACGAAAATGGATCATTTGTTACTTTGCAAACCCCCGATTCAACTTAAAACATAACTATATGAAAATGTCTCCTTATTTTGGATCGGGTTTTAGATTTAAAACAAAATTCGTGAACCACGAACGGTTCATGGGCAGAATATCAAAAAAATTTGAAATAAATATTTAATCGAATTAAATATAAAACCACTTAACGATCATATATATTCAGATAAACGAATTGAGAAAATATAGAAATAATTTATAATGTTATGAATTAAATCATCTAAACAATAGTACAAAAATTAGACTGATTCTCAAAACAATGAACAGATAACTATTTTTCTTAGAACACGAGATAAAACCAGAACAAGTTGAGAGAGAAGGAGAAGAGAAGACACATAAATTTATACTGGTTCAGTTCACAATGAGTGAACCTACATCCAGCAGTTGTTATCAATCAATACACAATACAAACTACAAAGAAACCTGAGAAATAACCTCTCTACTGAACATTACTATAAACTCCCGCTTCTCTTCTAGCTGAAACTTGGTTTTCAGTGTCATAGAGCCTTTTCTCTATTTTTGTGTAATTTTGGTCTCTCGCCATTTTCGAGAGAGATCCTCGCTTTTTCTTGGTTCTAACTGAACGCATCATGAGCAATGATTGCTCGATGATCATTCTACCAATAACAAAGCTTTAACTGCATTTCATAACCAAATATGCCACATTTGTATTAGTTAAGTAACAATGGCAGCTCACTGATAAGTCACCAATGCTATTTTTCCACCTTTGCTCTTAAATGAGCTTCCCTCATTCATATTCAGAGAGATTAACACCAGCTCTACTAACATTTCAGTTAATAATAATATCAGTAACTTTAATCAAGTTTAAACATTTCTGAAACTTGATTCATGTTAATAGTTTAGTTAACATGTCAGCATGATTATTTTCAGTGTGAACCTTTTCCACCTTAACCTCGCTCCTAGAATTACTTATCTGATAAAATTAAATTTTGATGTCTATATGCTTTGTTCTCTCATGAAACATTTGATTCTTACTCAAGTGCATTGTGCTTTGATTATCACAAAATACATTAACTTGTTGATGTCTTACACCAAGCTCTCCCACTAGACCTTGCAACCATAAAGATTCTTTTATGGTTTCTATCAGAGCCATATATTCTGCCGTAGTAGTTGAGAGTGCTACAATAGGTTGTAAATTAGCCATTCAACTCACTGTAAGTGACCTTCTTTTGTCTAGATCTCATGCATAATCTAAGTCAACAAAGCCTATTAAACCTTCATCATCATCTTGATTCTTCCGGTAGGTTAAACCACACATACTAGTACCTTTCAAATACTTGAAAATCCATTTCACTGCCTGTCAATGACCATTCCCTAGATTTACCATAAACGTGCTGACTAAACTTGTTAAATATGAAAGATCTGGTCTTGTGCAAACCATGGAATACATTAAACTACCAATTGCACTTGAGTAGGGAACTTTGCACATCTCAGATTTTTCTTGTGTGTTTTTAGGAGATATTGCAAAAGATAACTTAAAATGAGCGGCCAAAGATGTTTGGACTGCCTTTGAGCTTGCCATTCCAAAACTCTCAAGAATCTTAAGAATATAGTTACCTTATGAAATGAACAAGGTACCATTTCTTCTGTTTCTTGATATTTCCATACATAGGATCCTTTTGGCAGCACCTAGATCCTTCACTTCAAATTCACTGCTAAGTTTTCTTATAAGTTTCCTTGTCTTAGCAGAGTCTGTAGAAGCTATAAGCATGTCATCTATATATAGGAGCAAGAAAACCCATACCCTCACAGTGACCCAATTGAAATAAACACAGCTATCAAACATATTTATACTATATCCATTTTTAGCATAAAATCATCTAACCTGAGATACCATTGTTTTGGAGATTGTTTTAAATCATATAGAGATTTTTTAGGCAAACATACCTTATTCTCTCCTTCTTTGCTTATAAATCCCTTTGGTTGTGTGATGAATATTTGTCCCTCAAGGTTAACATGAAAAAATGTTGTCTTTACATCCATTTGTTGGAGATTCATATCAAAATGAGTGAATAAGGCCAATAAAACTCTTATTGAGGTATGCTTTATTATTAATGAGTAAACCTCATTGTAGTCTATGCTCTCACGTTGAGTAAATTCCTTTGCCACAAGCCTTGCCTTATACACTAGTTTTGATTGGTCAATTACATTTTCTTTCTCTTAAACACCCACTTGCACCCTACAATTTTCTGTTTTGTAGGCATGTCTACAAGAGTCCAAGTCTTGTTTACCTTAAGAGATCTCATCTCATCATTCATGATTGTTAACCAATGATTCCTACTCTTTCTTAAGATTGCCTTCTTAAAGTCCCTTGGTTCTGAATCTAATAAATCCTCAGCAACCAAAAGTGCAAAGGAGATTTGGTCGGCATACCCATACCTCACCGGCGCTCTATGATTTCTCCTCTCTTTATCTCTGGCCAGTTGGTAACCGTTTAAATCTTACTGATCTTGATAAATTTCTTCTTATTCTGCATCATTTTGCATATTGTTTTCATCATTTGACTGATGATGAGAGCAATATGAACCTCTCAATTCTAGCTTCCTTATTATTTATTTTGTGTGAGGTATTTTCAATTTCTTTGGTGCTTTCCATGTATATCTCATCCTCCCTAAACATAACATCTCTACTGTTAAAACATCTTGAAAAGCTTCCTTCCTGGTACCATAGTTTGTATCCCTTTACACCGTCAGGATAGCCAAGAAACATGATTTCTTAGCTCTTGGTTCAAGCTTATCATGCTTTATGTGTGCATAAGCAACACATCCAAATACCCTTAAATGTTTGAGATCATGTGGGCTCCCAGTCGAAAGTTCTTTAAGCGTTTTAAAGTCAATTGCATTTGATAGGCTTTTGTTTATCAGATAAGCATTCCCCATAACTTCTTAGGTAAGTTTGCACTTGACATCATGCATCTTACTCTTTCAAGAAGTGTTATGTTCATTCTTTCTGCCAAACCATTTTGTTGAGGTGTACAAGCTACAGTCTTGTGTCTTACAATGCCCTCATCAGTGCTGAAGTTGTTGATCTCCTCATTTAGATACTCTAAACCATTGTCAGTTTTGAGCTTCTTCACTTTCTTTCCATTTTGTAGCTCAACCATCTTCTCCCAATCCTTGAACTTCTGTAAGACTTCATTTTTGGACTTCAGAATATATACCCACACCTTTCTTGAGAAATCATCTATGAAAGTGACAAAATACTTGCTCCACCTAGAGTTTCAGTTCTAGTAGGACCTAACAGATTTGAATGTATATAGCTCAAGGTCTCTTTTATTCTGTATAGTCTTGCTAAACTTTACCCTACATGAGTTTCCAAAAATATAGTGTTCACAGAATTCTAACTTACTCAAGTTATCACCACACAGTGGATTATGTGGTTGTAGTTCCTAGTGTCCTCTTTCTGAGATATGGGTTAACATTATATGCCAGAGCTTGCTTTTATCCATAATTTCCATTGATGCAGTAGTTGTATTACCTATCATAGTGCTTCCAAGCAATGTATACGACACACTACTTCTGATGCCTTTCAAAATAACCGGTGAACGCTTCATGATCTTAAGAGTACCTGCTCCAACCTTGTATGAATATCCTTCCTAGTCAAAGATACCAAAGGAAATTAGGTTTCTTTTTACATGAACATGTCTGACTTCTTGTAGAATTCTCTCAATTCCATCATGAGTTTTCAATCTGATGGTTCCAATCCCAATCACTTTGCAAGGTTTATCATTCCCAAGCAACATATAGCCTCCATCAGTTGCTTTATAGGTTTCAAACCAGTTTTTGTTAGGTGTCATGTGAAAGGAACACCCTGAATCAAGAATCCAATTTTTCTCTAAATTCTTAATTGTTACCACTAGGGTATCTGCACTCTCATACCCATCTTCTACTACTGTTGCATCACCATTTTCTGCCTCTTTCTCTTTCTTTTTATTCTTATTCTTTCTCTTCGGGCACATTCTTCTAATGCGTCCTTCTTCATGACAATGAAAACATTTGAAAGACTTGTGTTCACCTTTTGACTTGGATCTTGATTTCCCTCTACCTTTGTGTTCTTTCTTATATGTTTTTCCCCTTACAGCCAAGGTTTCTCATGTTTGTTCTTTTGATTCACACCTCCTCTAAAAATCCTTAGAGTTCAAAGCTCATATAACATCATCTAGTGATAGAGTTTCCCTGTCATGCTTGAGAATATCCACAAAGTTCTCACAAGACGTTGGGAGTGAATGTAGCAACACCAATGCCTTGTCCTCATCCTCATATAATATGCTCAATAGGGACTTGATCATGTATAAGCTTTCTAACTTAAGTCATATTTCTACTGCAGTCTTCATTTTCACAACGTCACACAGTACCTTATCACTCAGGCTTAATATCTGTTTTTTATAGGCTATTTTTCATTACATCATTTTTCGTTTCTGTTGAGTAAGTTGATGGCATCTTAGCTTCTCCTTTTAGAGCTTCATCTAGCCCTAAATTTCCAAGTAGAGATAACATTTTCATTTTCCAAACTGCAAAATCATTAATGCCAGCAAATTTTCCAGCATCTTGCTTAGTAGTTGAGGTTGCCATTTCAGTACTTTTGTCGAGAACTTAACAAACTTATTCGGCTCGGATTTAACTCCTCATTGGTTTCAGAATCATCACTTCGACTTTATGACTCTGATACTAATTTGTTGTGAATTAAATCGTCTAAACAGTAGTACAAAAACTAGACTGATTTTCAAAGAAATGAACATATACCATTTGTTTTAGAACACGAGACAAAACCAAAAACGAGTTGAGAGAGAATGATAATAAAATGACACAGAGATTTATCCTAGTTCAGTTCACAATGAGTGAACCTATATCTAGTAGTTGTTATCAATAAATCCACTATGAATAAAGTGTTTTACAGGAGATCCAACTGCACAATACACATTAAAAAGAAGCCTGAGAATAACCTCTCTATTAAGCATACCTGTAAACTCGTGCTTCTCTTCTTGTTGAACCTTGCTCGAGCTTGGTTTTCACTATCACGGAGTCTTTTCTCTGTTTTTGTGTCTAGGGGGTGTTCAAAACCAAATTGAACCCAAAATGATCGGTTCAGTCAGTTCTTTATGTGTGTTCAGAGATTTTCCCGAACCTAAGTTTCGGTTCGGTTCAGAATTTTGATGGTTTTCAAACCGAACTGAAGTGAAACATTACATTTATATTATTTTTTTATTTTTAATATATAATTTCTTATAAAATCGAATCGAACCGAAATGAAACAAAACTTTAAATTTATACTTTTTTTCAATAATATCATTTAAAAGTTATTTAAAAAATCATTTTCAATTAATAATACTGAACCGAAGAACCGAATCGAAACTCACAATTCAGTTGGTTCAGTTCTTTTAGCATTCACAGTTCGGGGTGGCTTGATTTTATTGTCGAACTGAAGTTTCGGTTCGGTTCATTTTTTACCAAAAAATTGACCGAAGCGAACCGTGAACACCCTTATTTGTGTCTCTCCTTTTTTGAGAGACATCCTCTCCTTTTCTTGGTTCTAACTGAATGCATCATGGGCAATGATTTCTCAATGCTCATTCAACCAAAAACAAAGTTTCAATTACATTTCATAACTAACTATGCCACGTCTGCATTAGTTAAGTAATAATGCCAGCTCATAGTCAGCTCACTAATGAGTCACTAATGACAGGTTTATTTTTAAAACAATTTGTAAAATAAATTCTAATTAATTAGCGTTGAAAAATTACCAAGTTAAATAAATAATTTTTAAGGACTGGATAGATTGGAATCAAATCTCAAGTCCCTGCGAATCATTTAGGTCAAGCAACACTTGCTCAATCCAAGATCTCAATAGGTTTGGTGGGTTCACGTCAATCGAAGGCCCAACATGGTCTTATGCGCGCCAGAGTTTACAAAATTCCAAGGTTTTCTAAAACTTAAGGTTTCCTAAACCATAATAAGGAAACCTACGGCGCGGCATTCTACGGCGCAATGGATGGTGGCGGGCGACGGCGTGCAGCAGAAGGCACGACGCGACAGATGACAAGGCGTAACGGCTAGCGACAGTGGCACGGCGTGAACGGTGACATCTCAAGATTCATGTGACGACGGATTACATGGAATTTAAAGATACAACACTTGCAAAAATTAAATTACATAAAATTCTATGCCTCAATTTTGGCGTACATCAATTCTAAAGTTGAAAAGTAACACCTAGAGCCAATCGATCGAGATTTATTCATAAAATACATTCAAACATGCGTTGAATCTACCATACAAACAAAATATGCCAATATGCCAATATTCGTTCCTACATATGCTTAATCACAGAATATGCATAATCAATAGCCTTAGGCTTTGATACCAATTGTTTGACCGGGTTTTAGATGTAGAACAAAATTAATGAACCACGAACGATTCGTTGGCGGAATACAAAATATTTCAAAACAAATATTTAATCGAATTAAAAAAAACTACTCAACGATCATACATATTCAGATAAAATTATTCAGGATAGATAGAAATAATTTATACATCTTTCTTGTATTGGAGAAATTCTGATTTGGCGGGATCCAATTATTTGTCTTGCATTCTTCGTTCTTGAGATTCACAAAACATCAATTGATCTTCACACCAACAACCATCCGTAAGATTCAGAAGTATATCTCGCAAGGATATTATTAGGAATAGAGTGTAGACTCTCTAAACAACTGAGGAAGAACAAAACATTTTTTCTTTTTCCTCTGATAGTTTTCGGCTGCAACTGTAAGGGGGAAGGGAGAGAAACTATTTTCTGCTCTGAATAATCACACACTATGATTAGGGTTAGGGATGCAACCCTAATGCAATCCATAATATAATAATTAAAAAATTTACACATATACCCCTAGATATTAAATTGCCGAAATTCATCTCCATGCGCGCTGCTATCTGCTATTTTTACATATTCCCTAGAACCAAGACTATGTCTAAATTCATAAATTTAAATTATAAATTAAATTGATCTCTATCAATTAATTTATTTATTTCCTTTATTTACTAATTATCTAATAATTAAAAAATAACAAATGAATTATTTTGGACATTAATTTTAGTCTTCACTAATTTAGTGATGACATCCATCACATATGGGTTCGGGAAGTGTACCTTGGTCCAAAACATATTTTTGGTTCAACTGATGTTGTTTCTCATTCTTGTCTTTATGAGCTACTCCTGAGACCGAATGAAATCACATGATAAAGCAATGGGATTCAAGTACCTGGCTCATTTATCTCCATAAATTCTCGACCTATTTAATCACAATATCGTATGACTCCACTATAGGTCCGATGCCGAATTAACTCTCGATTCATGCGCGTTACATTTTCTGTTGGTGCATATAAACATTTTCATTTCATGCTCTGGAGGATATTTTACGATGTTACCCTTCTTAAATATTAGCAAGAGTGGGATGTAAAATTACTATTTTACCCCTCTTGTTATTATTTCATTAGCTCTTTTATTGACTCTGAATAAGAAGACATGACAGTGAAGCGTCTCGTACAGTTTACCATATCTTATTCAATGACTCATTTCATCGAGTACCTGGCCATGTTTATTTATCCACTTACTCATCAAAAAGCATAAGGTTATTCTTGCTCTTACAATCTCGTCAAGGATTTCATATCTGTGAATCATGTAACTCCAACGTAACTAAATCACGATCTCAACAGTCGAGGTATTGCCCGACAGTTTGAACTCACTCCTTTGACGAATCAAAGATTGCAAGTAACTTAGTCAAGTTTCACATTCACCTCGGGATTAAGGTAAACATGAAAATACTCTTAAGGCGTAACAATTAGATTTAGAGCTAGATAAACAACTTTGCTCTAAATTAATTTGTTATTGATTTATTTAACATGTTCAGGTCAACCGTTAAAGTCTCCACTAGCATGCCACAAGATCGACATCATTTGGTTTAATCCAACATTCATAATTGGACTTGATTGTCCAGTCGATTCTAAGAATATGAATAATATTTTGAACTATCTTAGAAGAGTTTGTCTGAAAGACCACTCAATTTTTACTCTTCTTACGTTGATAATAGTTCGAGGACTTAAAAAAATTATAAACACGCTTTAGTTAAAGGAAACTTTAATTTATTCATAAAATTCAGTAATACATAAATGTCAAAAAATAATTATTTACTCATAAAAAATTATTACACCTTATTTTATAGACTGAAAACTAAGACTCGTTATATAAGCCATTGGGCAGCATTAGCAATGAATGATTTAGAATGTTCAATGTAATTAAAGCTTGAAAATATAGTTTAAAAAACAGAGAATAATACTTTTTAATCAAATGTGTCAAAATGATTAAACTCTCGACAACCTGGGTTTGAATCATATATAGTATTCTTATTAGGGGTGTTCAAAAACCGTCCAGACCGTATAATATGATCCGGACCAGACCGAAGTTAATCGGTCTGGACGGTTTTTTTCTCATATTTGGTCGGTTCGGTCCAGAATTTCAACCAATTCTGGACCTGGTCGACCAGACCGACCGTATAATATATATAAAATGTTTTTTCAAGTAAAAAGTGATTTTCCCCATTCCCACATCGGAAAAGAAATAGAGAGTTAAGGTGGGAATGAGTTATAAAAGTACTACATCTACCTCCTCATGATGAAGTAAACGTCCACATGTGTGTGCTATTAAAACATGTCTTGAAATAATGTGTATTTATTACGCGTATAATATGTTCAATGTATTAATAGTGTATTAAACTTTTAATCTGAAGATTACGTGTATTTATCACGCGTATAAAACACATACTTAGACCGTAAAATCCGTCTGAACCGACCGTTGAAGTTCGGTCTGGTCGGTTCGGGGTTTTTGCAGTGTTTTAGTCGATTCGGTCCTCCACATAGAAGGACCGTAATTTTCGGTCTGATCTCATTTTCCTCCAAAAATCCGACCAGACCGACCTTTGAACACCCCTAATTTTTATTCTTGTAAATTTGATAAATTTCAAAAGAAAAAAAAGGGGAAAATGACAATCTCCCTAACATTTGCGGTTGTTGTACTTTAATATTAATTTTTTCAAAATCAACAATTTAGACAATAATCTTTCTTCTTTTAATAATATGGGTCCAAAATTAACCTCTCGTTGTAATCACTAGCAAAACAAACATGTAATACGCACACGCCTATGAAAAGTTTAGATATTTTCGTAATTTCACCATCTCGTAAATAAAAACAATTTGTTATTGAAAAGCAAGGAAGAGATTAACGACGACAAAAATGTAAAATGGTGAAAAAAAATCCTCAAAATGTAAAAGGATTTGGTCTTTTTAAGCTACTCTTAAACATGTGTGCTTGTTTCTGTTAAAGATTCTAACGGGAAGTTAAGTTTTGACCGTTTATACGTAAAAATAAAAGTTTAGGGAGGGAATCGTTTTTGTCAAAATTATATTACAAATTTTAAAGGGAATGAGAAATATGATTCGAACTCATGACTTTTAGGGTATGAGTATGAGGGCTTAACCAACTATACCAACTCAACTTATCTTAGAGACTATTGGTTTGAAACTAACGGCATGTTTACTAAATGGTAAATGTAATGAATGATATGAAAATGGTAAAGAGTAAGATAAAAGAAGGAAAAAAAATAAAGGAATGAAATGATAATAACATTTCCGTTGGATGTATTTACTAACTGTTTGTAATCAGAACCAGAAATGAGTTGTAGTTCTCTTTAATATGTTTACTAACTATCAGTAATCGGAATCAACATGCAAAATTATCAGCCCAAGATGAACTTTTTTACCTTTTGTGATTTGTTTTTTTTTATATTTCTATGAACTTATTTACCTTATTACAAATTTATGTTTAATTTTTAATTTATAAATAATTAATTTAATCATTTAAAATAAATTATATAATTTAATTTTTTGAATTATGAAAATTTTGAACTTTAATTATATTTTAAATAAATAATCATAATATAATATTACATTATCATGAAAATATATGTATTACATCGATACTTTAAATATGTCACAATATATACTAAATGGATAGAGGGTACTATTGAAATAGAAGAAATAGAATAATGATAGGATGGTAAGGACAAATAAACCTCACATCAAAGAAGGTAAAAATCAATAATCTCATTATTGATTTAGATTTAGAGTGAAACATACACATTTTTACCTTTACGGATGATAAACAAGCTTTAAATACAACTAGCACAAACTGTGGTCCTTTCTCTCACTTCTATTGTATTGCCAAGTTATGGAGTTGTTTTGACAATTAAAGATGTCATTAAAATACTAAAATTATTCACTTAGAAAAATCAAGGAAACAACTTTAATTTTCTTTTGTGTTAACTTCAAAGAATGTTAATAAATTTAATATGAGACAACATGAACCAACTCATTTTATTTTCTTTCAATGGGCATTTCTGGTCTATAAAACCCACCATTGACACCGTCCTTCATCTTGGCCGGGTGTCCTATTCTTTATGATAACTCTCTCTCTCTCTCTCTCTCTCTCTCTCTCTCTCTCTCTTACACACACACACACACTCATTTTGATGATTCATATCTCAGGCGGTTGATGGTTGAGACTAATGTCTCCAGTAGTAAGTGAAATCCTCCTCTTAGGGTTTATGATAAACTCCACTCTTCGACGCAGAACCCACTTAGTTCAATCTTTCTCCGTTGTTTTCCTCTATTGGTTCTACGTTTTCTCATAATCAACCCATCATACTCTGTTTTCTCCACGCACCCTTTTAATTTAATAATCAAATCGCAAATTATCCCATCTATTTTCGAAAAAAAATTCATCTGGGTCTTGTTTTTTATCAATTCCAAGCATAACCCAGATAGAAAAAAATCCAATCTTTTCTGTTATCATTGATCTTATTTAAAGTACTATTATCATTATATTGTTGCTTCTGTTAAGCATAAGCTATGGCTTCCTCTGGCTGCTCTGGAGAAGGTCTTCGGCAAATAATTGATGAGAGAAAGCTGAAGAGGAAGCTTTCAAATCGAGAATCGGCGCGTCGGTCCAGGATGAGAAAACAGAAGCTACAGGACGATCTGACGGAACAGATGAACAAGCTGATGGAAGAAAATTACCAAATCATCACCAACATGGACATCACCACCCAGCTTCACTTGAACCTTGAGACGGAGAACTCAATCCTCAGGGCTCAGAAGGCGGAGCTCAGCCACAGATTGCTTTATCTCACTGAGATCATTAACTATATGGATTCAAGCACCGGAGGTCTGGTTGTAACAGGGCATGCAGATCAGTATGAATTCAATTGTTGGAGTTCAACCTTTGTGAATCAACCAATCAGTGTAATGGCCTTTGCTGACGTATTCATGAGCTGATTAATATTGTGGGTCACTAATCGCTGGATAAAATGTGTAGGTGGTCTTTAAATTTACTCTGTTTTCTAATTGATCTTGTATGTATAAATATATCAAAGTTTAAAATAAGTTATTTCATTAAGTTTCAAACCTTGAAAATATTTTTTATTATTAATAAAGAAGCACTCATATCTGGTCGTTCATGCAAATTCGGATCATCTACTTTATGTTGGATAACATGAAATATGTCACTTCAATTGTGCAATTGAAACCATATAACTTAAGGTGTCCAAATTCAGTTCCTCCAATAAAAAATGTTTAATCCGAATGATTAGTATGTGTTTGAGAGTGCTTGAAAATACTTCTATATGTTGTGGTGTGAATTTGGGGGTGCTTTGTTTAAAAACATTTAAATATATTAAAAACTACTAATTAAAGTAAATTTTATTTGACAAATCTTATTATTTGAAGAATATTTTGATATTTTAAAATAATTTTACAAGAAATACCTACACACATATTTGCTGAAATATTCATAATATAAATAAATATCTATGAAAGTGTTTCATACAAAAATGAATAGGAAATAATTTTCCAGTAAAATGAAAGTTTAAATGCACTTTTAAAGTTTGATATGAAAGTTTCTCATGTAACAAGCACTTTTAAATGCACCCAAAATAACATTATTTTAATTTAAATAATTATATGTATATGTCCATATTATATCAAGCATTTGAATGTATTGTGAGACCTATTTATTTTAATTTAGAAATACTTTAGGAAGCACTTTCAACATTTTTTTTGGAAGTATTGCAAAACAGCAAAATGTGTTTTAGACAATAATATTTCTCAAATAAGTATGATTTAAATTATTGTTTTCAAAACACTATAAAACTCATTATACAATTTATCCTATGTCATTCTTCAAATAGTCGAGAATTAATCCAAATTCATTAATATGTATGATGATGTATGATGGTGGGTATGTGCAAAAATGTAGCTATAGTTGAATAAGTGGGTTGTATGGATTTGCTTTAGGATTTTTAAAAACTTAAAGCAGAAAATATTATTGATAATGACAAGCAGTTGAATGATGTAACAATCAACAAAGAAGCCCTTAATTGGGTACCTGTCTAAAATGCTCTTAAATATGGGTTGAAAAGCTAATGTAATTGCAAGCTGACTTTGTCATCAATAAGATTTCTGTTGTTTAATCTAAAGTAATTTAGTATATATTCACTTTCTTTCTAAAATGTATATGCTTATCTTAATCGCCGCATTAAATTGGTCACGATGATATATACAGTTCTTATATGAACATGCATGTATCTCATGATCAATTTCAAATCTTTGTTTCTACATTGTCTTTGTAACTCATTGATTTAGTGTTGAAGAAAGTGTGTGATAGTTATTCTAATGGAAACATCTAAGCTGCCTGCATTAAGAAACATACAGCATTACTTTTATTATAACTACAAGGGGGGCAGGAGATGTAAATATAGAAACTAATTAAATTATTGCTAAGCTTGTTTAGGAGCACAATTTGTGGGGAGGAAAATTCAAAACATGATCTATTTGAAAAGCCATTTTTAATAAATAAACTAACTTTGTAAAACTCAAAAATTTAATACCATTTCAGTTGTTAATACTTTAATATTTATAAAAAATAATCCATTTCTGACCTACTAGCTTAAAGGATCTAAGTCGTGTTCAATACATACATAAATTACGTCTTTAATAAATGAATGACATAACGATCGCTCTTCTGTGTTCAATCTTTTTTTAACTTAATCTAAAATATTTGAGTCATTTATACGATAGACAATATGTGGGGTTCTCAGATCTTTATTAGAAGGCTTGGATTGAAAATCTTCTCACATATGAAACAAAAACCAGTAAATTATGCCATGAAAATTAGTACAATAAAAGCAAAATACTATCTTCAGGATCACTCCCACATGTCGGGGATTTTTTTTCCGGCATGGATGTAGGGGATTTTTTGTGAACTCACACATGTATTTGGTGAACCACAAAAGAATTGGTGAACCCCTTATTTGATCAATCCTCATACATATTTAATGAACCGTCACCCGTATTTGATGAACCCCGACATGGATGTCGGCTCGACATTATAGAATTCTCCCTATCTTCAATGTAAAATAGCATTATCAGATGATTATGATCCCGAGGATGATAACAAAATTAACTTATAATTAGTTATAATATTATATCATACAATAATAGCGGCCAGAGCCATGCATGGCTCATATTCTTTTTCTTTTTCCGTTTCTATATCTTAATAATTATGTTTGTTAAATAACACTAAATAATAATTGCAGGCATTTACTTCAAGTTTCATTATAAATGAGTACATTTTCATATTTGAATACTATATTTGGAGAGTGACATCACAAAAATTAAGCCACACGCTTAATAAGGTTGTAGGCGCGTGGTCGTAGATTTTCACACATAAAAAAAATTGTCTCCAAATTGATTTATATCGTCTTCAATTAAATTTTAAATTGAAATTTGCGAATGCCATTGCGCGCAGACAAACCTTTTAACATTGTTGTAGCATATCTGACGTTTTAAGTAATCTAGATTAGTGTCTTTATTAATTAGTTAAGTCAATACATTGTAAATTCAGGCTAATTATGAACTAATACTTAAATATATATTATCTCTATCACCTATACTATCATGTGGGGTCGAAACTCATACTTATAATGAAAATTTGAGACATGAGTATTTTTAGTCTCAAGGAGTAGATATGGGGAGACATTGAGTCATGTCAGAGATATATCAATGAATCAACTGCTTATTTTTTTTAACTTGAACATCGTAGAATTCAAAATTACTATTTCTACTATTTAAACATTACGATAAATAAAGTCTTACAATCAACTGCTTAACTTGACTATATGCTTTTCCTTATAACTTACGTCGAGTGAAAATTACAAAAATAACAATAATGTAGGCTGTATTGTGGTAAAGTATCCTCTTTGTACTATGAAGAACAATTTATCATGGGTGTGTTTACGGTTCAATTTGATCGATTTTTTAAAGAAAAATTGAACAGAACCAAATGACTATATATCGAACCGAACCGTTAAGCTCATATGAACTGAATCTAACCGTGACTTACGGTTCGAACATGCAGTTCAGTAGCAACACCTATAGCTTTTGATTTTTAGAAAAATTATAAGATAATCGAATCGTTTCTGTATAACAAGACAATCGAAGCGTGACTTAGAAGTAGAAACTCACCGAAACAATATTTTCAAAACAATCTAATCGTTTCAGAATGATTCTAATCAGAAAACTGGAGAAGGATAAACTGAGACGCAGTAAAGGAACATAGTTCTCAGAAAATCTATTGGTATGCATTTCTCATAATTAAAATCTAAGGAGAAGTACAATCAAACGTAAACTTTACAAATACAAACCCTAAAGCAGTTAAAAACAAACATAAAATCTTTAATTGCAAAATCAGAGCAACTTACCTTAGACTGAGACTGAAAGTTAGAAAAACCGTAAATATTTGGCTTACATACATATATACAAGTGACTCCTTGAACATAAACAAGCAAATAAATCCCTAAATCAACTCAAAACTCTAAATTGAACAGGCAGTCCTAAAAACATTACCGTTCGACTTCCATTTCAATAATAGATCTAGCAACCTGCTACAGAAAAATTAAAGAAGAAGAGATATGGAGCAGATTCATGAAACCTAACGACCTGAAAGCACGAGACTAAAACCCTCGATCTATTGAAAGCGTGCTAGCGATGAAAAGAAACTCTCTATCTACTGAAAGCTCGCGATCTGGAAGCTTGTGACCTGATTTGATAGTGAGGGGAAGAAAAAGAGGTGAGAGGAGGTTTGATTAGAGAGGGAACCATTTGCTTTAAGATTGAGTCAAAGAGAAATAAGAGCTTGCGCTTCTGAGTTGTGACTTGATAGTGAGTAGAGGAGAAAGAGGTACAGAGAGAGAGGGGGGGGTAGAGAGGAGACGGGGATGAAAGTTAGGGTTTCAATGACATAATATATTTAATTTATAGGGTTGAATCTAAATCATACTCCTTTGGTAATTTATATCCTTAAATTATAAATTTAGCATCATATACCTTAATGTATACGAATTAGTCAATTTGACCCTTGAATACTAATACAGTTAATAATCTAATGGACACTATTTAAATACTTTCTATTCCCTTCTCCCTTCCCCATTTTCTCTTTCATTGCTTTTCTATCTCATTGTTTCTCTCTTTCTTGATTCTTGCACTCTCTATTTTATCATTCTTTTGTTTTCATCTTTTTTTTAAATTGATTATAACTCTCTATTTCTCTCTCACTCTCTATTTTTCTATGTCTATGTTTCCGCTCTCTCTCACTCTCTACTTCTCGCCCTCTAGGAAAGTCTCCAACTTTCACACTTTCATTCATTTTCAATTCAGTCCATAAAAAACAATTATTATATTAATTATAGAATGTCAAACTAGAAAATTTTGTCTCACAACTTTCCTCAACTTTCTTAGCAAACAAATGCAAAATAACCCCCACTCCAAAAAATCAAAATGAAAAGGCAACAAAAATAATAAGTGCAAGCGATTCGTAATTCAAAATCAATTCAATTTGATATGGAAGAGCAAATACTCACACGCCGTTGAAATTTTAATGAGATAATATAGAAAACACCAATTTAGATTTGATTCTTTCGATCTTTCCAAGCAATCAAATGACGTATTGACAAGATTTTTCAAGGGAAGAGAACGAAAAAGATGAAACACATGGAAATATGAATAATGAACCTAAAATTATCAGCCGAATGAATAGAGAAATTTTGGCTCGAATTTAAGTTTAAAATATCAATCGTTCTAAGAGTTTAATAGTGAAGAAACGCCAACCTTGAATTTGAAGAATTCTGAGAAACAATAGCATGGCACTAAGACTCTACTTTGATCATTTCGCTGAAGTAAAGTGACTTTAGTATTTAAGTAGAGGAGTGAGGACGATAAAGCCATGTACATATATAGAGTTATAATCAATTTAAAGAAAAAGAGGAAAACAAAATAGTGATAAAACATAGAGTGGGAGAATCAAGAAAGAGAGAAACAATGAGATAGAAAAGCAGATAAGGGGAGAGAAAGAAGCAGTGAAAGAGAATGGAGAAGAGACAGTGGAAGAGAAATCATTTAAATAGTGTTCGTTATATTATTAACGGTAAGTCTAACAGTGTTAGTGTCCAGGGGTAGTATTAATAGTATTGGTTAATTGATATATATTAAGGGTATATAATACTAAATTTATATTTTAGGGGTATAAATTACCGAACGTTGAAACTTTAAGGGTATGATTTGTATTTAGTGTTAATTTATATTTATATATCTTTTATTCGGTTCGGTTCGGTTGAACGATTAAAAAAATAGGCGAACCGCGAACCGAACAAAAACATCAGTTTTTTCTTCTTATTGAACCGAACTGAGAGGGTTCGGTTCACTTTCATCGTTCGGTATATTTTTTAACACCCCTAATCGAGAGCATACTTTTAGGTTACGTTTGAATTGACTGCATTTTAACGTCATTATTCTTTCGATCTCTAATATTTTCCGTCTTACTTTTTTCATATGAAAAATGCAAATGATGAAATACACAATATTTGATGTGTGTGTGTGTTATATATACTACACATAACATACACATATAAATAGTGATTCTGTGTGTGTATAGTGTATATGTAAATGATTTTTTCGGTATGGAGAACCTTCTACGAATAAATAATAAAGATCATAATTTAAAGAGAGAACGAGAGAATAAAGACATCATAATTTACGTGAAAAACCATTAAAGGGAAGAAAAACCACGGGAAGATTGTTGATATTCACTTATATAAGGGATTTTACATAGTTGTTGATGAGAGAAGAGAGGAATGGTAGTGCCTTTAGTTGAGATTTGCTTAGGTCTCCCCTTTTTCTTTTCCATGTGCTTGTATTTATAGGCCTGGTGATAGTAATAATAATAAAAAAAATGGGATTATCACACCCCTTATGCTTTCGCCTGATGGAATTGCTCGTGGGCTCCTTTATTTTGCTCATTCCTTTCAACTATTTTATCTTCAGTCCGTCAGTCAATCAATCAGTCATAGCAATTTGGTGGTTCCTTGTGGTTCAGACCAATCAATCACAGCCACTGGGTGATCATTCTGGATTCCTTTCATCCGTTCCCGTTCTTCTTCCAGTCTTTGTCGTCCCAGAGGCGTTGGTCCCCTCAGTCTTTTCCTGTTCTCATAGGTATGGTTCCCCGTCACTCTGTTCGTGTTTAACCAGTCACATTTTCTTCCTGTTCTTGCATAGTTCAAGGAGTGTTTTTCCCGTTCTGGAGGCGTGGGCCCTCGTCAGTCTTTTTCCTGTTTGACCGGTCTTCCTTCCCATTCTTATGAGGTTTCTCGCTTCCATGCTCTCTTCTCATTCTCGAGTTCCTTCTCGTTTAGAGTTCTCGTCCGCATTTTCGCTTACATCATGATCTGTTTGTGCGACTTCTGTTTTCCTGTCTAGCTTCCAATCTTGTCATATTCATGGTCTACGCATCTTCTCAGGATTCGTTCTTTCTGTACATGTGTTTTGGTGGTTTTTCCCTGTTCAGTATACACAGAAAAAAAATTCCATTCTTTTCCGTTCCGCCATATTATTTGGATATCTAAATAACTTCATTCTTCATTATTTCCCATTTTGTCATAGTATTTTAAAAGCAATCTCTCTCTACAGTTTAAACTCACTTAAAGTGTACATGAAGAAAATAACTCTAACTCAAGGCTACTAGAGTAATTTACTAAAATAAAATATTTATTTTTTTCTTTAACCTTTATTTTTTATGATTCACTACTCAAATAGTTTGATATTTTTCATTGGAATTTGAAGCAAGCATGATATTGATGTTGTGACTTGTGAGATTGAAGTTCAGTCTCGTCTTTCACTTATATTGTAATGCTATGAATTATGACATTTGAAGTACACTAACTTCTTAAGTGTTTTTTATATTTAATTGTCATGAAATGTGTCGTGAAAGATTGATAACATATTGTGACGTTCCTATATGAGATGTTATAGTAATTGAGAATTCTGTCAGTATAGCGTTGTGAATTTTCTGGATGCAGAAATGTATTGAAAGTTGTATTGCAAGTAAAATTGTGGAATGTGCTAAAAAAACAGAACAACCACGCTACAGTTTTGAGCCCATACTGGCAGATTGAAAACTTCAGGAGAAAATATAAACTATACCGACGATTTGTAAACTGTTGTTGTAAAAAAATAAAACAATCTCGGCGGTTTATGTTACTGCCATAAAAAACTTTACAGGCTCTTATGAACGGCCGGGAAAAGGAGAAAAACCATCGATACATGTTCTTCTAGGCCTCCGTTCTAATAGTTTTTATACCTATGCGGTTGTTTGTAACAGCCAGAAAAAAGTACTTTAGTGGATCTCTTTTCGCCGGTATAAATTCATTTCGGTGAAGCTTTAGACAGAGATTTAAAAACTGTCAAAAAAAAATTCTGACGGGTAAAATTCCGATATATGTATAAAAACCGCAAATTTTTTTTTTACATTTTTCTGGTAGTGCTTTGACTAAAAGGCTTAACTAGAGTAAAATATTGCATTCTCTAGGGACCAGAACACGAATTCAGAAGTAATGAAGGATTTGTAAGTCATAATCTTTCTTTTCTTATATCTTAGATGTGGTGTAAAAGTTTTAAACTAGGGATTTTTTTTACTACAAGAAGCATGGATTTTAGTAATGAAACTTTTCATTGCTAAAAGTCTCAGTTCTTCGTCAAGTAAAGAGTTTTATGGATGAGTTTGTTAAATAGTTTACTATATTCAATTCTAAATACAATGTACAGGAAATGGCCTTTGTAACGTGTAGTACAGACTATGATATGAGTCTTAGTAAGAATATCAGTAGTCTGATCATCTTATGTAACTGGAGGAAGTTGAATGGTGCCACGAGAAATATGTTGATGGACAAAATGGCAATTAATATATATGTATTTAGTATGTTCTTGAAAAAGATAATTCTGTACAATTCGAATCACACTCTGGTTATGACAGCGTAGAGTTGTAGCAGTAGAGTGAACAACAATTATATCCTCAAGTAGCCAACGAAGCTAGAGATGTTCTTGATAAGCATCCGTCGTAGCTCAATATTCCGCCTTAGTACTTGATCTGGTTGTAACAATTTGCTTCTTACTTCACTAAGATATTAGAGAATTCCCTAATAAGGAACAAAATTCAGTTGCAGACAATCTGTCAGTAGGATCCCTACTCAATCAGCATCAGCATAAGCATTAAGTTCAAGAGAAATTTTTGCTAACAAATGTAGACCATGAAATAAGGTGTTTTTACATATCGTAATATATGAAGGAGTGCAGTGTAGTGAGTAGAGCGTGGAGAGAGAGAAATGTCAGACCATATGAATTGTATGAGCAATATTAAGACTGGTAGCAATTAGATAAACAAGACTTTCTACTAATTGTCAGAGTGTGGAATCATGGAATGGGGAGCCATTAAGAGGATTGAGTCTGTCATTTTGTTCCACTGGCTTGGGAGTAGCCTTGCTATCGTATATGCCAATGCGAACGAAAAGATCATAAGAATATTTGGCCTAAGAGAGATAATATCCATCATAATCAAAGGAGACCTGAAGTCTAAGGAAGTAATTAAGAAAAGATTTGAGATTAAATACTTCAGTCACATCATATCCAGCATTTATCATATCATCAATATAAAGCAAAATGAGAAAATAATTTTTATCAGATATTTAGATAAATAGTGCTGAGTCATGAGGACTAGAGGTGAAACCAAACCGCGCAACTGTAGTACTGAATTTGTCAAACCAAGCTCGATGAACTTGTTTAAGACCATATAAATCTTGACGAGGTTTGAAAACTCAGTTTGGTGAATGGAGAGGGTGCCTCATGTATACTTCTTTAGTTAAGGCACCATTGAGAAATGAATTCTTTACGTCCATCTGATATAATTTTCATTCACAAACAACAATAACGACAAGCAAACTTTGGATCATGTAAGGCGAGCAAATGAGTAAAGGTTTCCTCATAGTCAATATCATACTCTTGTGTATACCATTTTGCTATTAGCAGATCTTTATATCTATCAACTGAAGCATCATATTTGGTTTTGATCTTGTAAACCCACTCATAGCCCACAACCGATTTACCATGAGGTAGATCTACCAAGTACCAAGTGTTAATGTGTTCAAGAGCCTAAAATTCTTCTTCCATTGTTTGCTATCAAATAGGATTATAACCAGCCTCCTAATATGATTAAGGCTCATAGAGAGAGAGAGAGAGAATGGTAGAAAAATAATGAAATTTATGAAGATGAGTTTGTTGTTCTCTTACCCGAGTGGAATGACGAATGGGTGGGTTGAGCTGAGATCGGTAGATTTTAAAATTAACTAAAAAAAATTTTAACCACGAACGGTTCGTGGGCGGAATATAAAAAAATTTAATCAACTTATTTAATCGAATTAAATAATTTAAAATCAAACAACGTGCATTATGCATATCCGATATTAAACGAGAAGATAGAGTAAGAAATAAATTTTCACTTATACTTTGTATCGGAGAATTTCTAAATTGGTAGAATTTCTTCGAGCGTTCTTCAAGTTTCGGGATCCGAATCACACACTTGAACTCCAAGAACGATCTGTGAATTTCATCCACAAAAAACCACCAGTTAAATTTAAAAATGTATCTCACGAGAATTTTGTTTAAGAATTTGAGTGTGGGTTCTCAAAAGGATTGAAGGAAACAATCAAATATTTTTCCTTCAATGCTCTCTCAATCAACGACAATCACTAGGAAGGAGAGAAAAATCTTTTTCTCTGTATCTAATATGAAATATATATCTCTATTTCTCACTCTGCAATCAAATTGCTATTAGAAATTTATAAAATCTAATTATTGATATTTACAAATATACTCATATATTTTAAATTTTTAAAAATTCACCCTCATATATTCAAATTGCCTAAATCAGTATATCTCCACAATGTTAAAGTTGTATAAAAATTTATCAATCTAATTGATAGGTTTAATTGATCATTATCAATTAATTAAGTAATTTATTTTTATTTACTAATTATCTAATAATTATAAAATAATAAACTAATAAATTTCAATACAAATAATCACACTTAACAAATTAAGTGACACCATCCATCAGGTTAGTTATAAGAAATATGTATTGGCACCAAAACATATTTTGATCTAATTTACTCAGTTTTTCTATTCCTGTTCTCATGAGCTATTTCTGAGATCGGATGGACCCACATGAACAAAGCTAAAGATTCAAATACCCGACGAATTTATCTCCATAAATTCTCGACCTATTAATCCCGACATCGTACGACTCCACTATAAGTTCGATGCCGAATCAACTCTCGATTCATGCGTGCTACTTTTCTGTTGGTGTAAATAAATCCTTTTTATTTTCACGGTCCATCGAATATTTTAACATAATACCCATCGTGAATATCAGTAACAAGAGCGGAATGTAAAATTACCATTTTACCTATCTTGTTATTATTTCCTTAACTCCTTTTATTGAATGTGGATAAGAAATACATAACAGTGAATTATCTCGTACAATTCACAAGTATTAATCACTGACTCAATTCATTGAATACATGTCCAGGTTAATTTATTCAAACACTCATCAATAAAGCATAATGTGATATTGTTGTTTTTGCAATCAAACCACGAATTTTCATATTTGTGAATCACATAACTCCAACTTAATTGAATTATAATCTCAACAACCGAGGTGTTGTCCGTCAATTCAAACTCACTCAGTTGACATATCAAAGATTGTAACTAACTATGTCAAGCTACGTATTCACCTCACGATTAAGATAATTATGAAAATACCCTTAACGTGTAACAATTAGATTTAGAGCTAGGTAAATGGTTTTGGGCTCTAAACTAGTTTGTTACTAATCTATTCAACATGTTCATAACATGTCTAGGTTAACCGTTTGAGGCTCCACTCCCATGCCCCATGACTGGCAGCCAATAGGTTGTGACTGACATCCATTGGTTCAACCTAACCGTCGTAGTCAGTTTCGATTGCCCAGTCGATCCTAAGACTACGAATATCGTTATGAACTTTCTCAGAAGAGTTCGTCTGGAGACGTATTTGTCTTCATTATTCGTTTGTTGATGAAAGTTCCAAGACTTGAGTAATTTACAAACACACTTTAATTTAAAATAAAAATTTATTCATAAAAATTCAATAATATTAATGCCTGAGAAATAACTAAATACAAATAAATAGTTATTACACGCTACTTTATGGACATATTCCAACAAACTTATACTTGGACTTAAGTAGGCGTGTACAATCTCGTATCTCTAAGCCCTCCAGATGACCATAAAAACTTTATTGCTTAAAGTTTTCGTAAATGGATCTGCTAGATCGTTGATCGTCGAAATATGCGTAACCACAACGTCTCCACGCTGAATAATTTCTCTAATTAGGTGATATTTACATTCTATGTGTGTAGATCTCTTATAACTTCTAGGTTCCTTAGAATTCATTACAGCCCCACTATCATCACAATATAGTGTCATGGGCTTGTTAGCGTCTGGAACAACTTTCAGAGTGTTCAAAAACTTTCTAAGTCGTACAACCCCCTTTGCAGCGTGACAAGCTGCTTCATATTCATCTTCCATGGTAGAATAAACAATGCAAGATTGCTTGATACTTCTCCATATAACTACTCTACCGTTTAGGATGAGCATCGATCATGAAGTGGACCTCCTAGAATCCTCATCAGCTTGAAAATTAAAATCAGTATATCCCGTTAAAATTTAAATTTAAAACTTAAAATTCAAAATTCAAATTCAAATTTCAAAATTCAAAATTCAAATTTCAAATTTCAAAAATTTGAAATTGAAATTTTGATTAAAACCCTTTAATTAAAGAAAACTATTTTCTTAATTAAATAATCTCATTAATTATCTCATTTTCTTTTCATTTTAATAAAATAAAAAGATAATATTGATAATTATCTATTGAATTTAAAATTTAAAAGAAAATATAGATAATTATCTTTGAATTCAAATTCAAAAGATATAAAGACAAAATAGATAATTATCTTTTATTCGTATAAACTTTAAAATTTTAAAAGATAAAAAATAGGATAAATGTTATTGCGAAACATCACAGGGGATTCTAAACCCTAATTCTTATAACCTAGGGTTTCACAAACTCTAGTCACCATGCAGGGCCGGCAGCAGATAGTGGCAGTGACGATGCCAGAACAGTAACTCTGGCGCGAACAGTGGTTCCTGCGTGAACAGTGATTCAGGCCTGAACAGTGAACAGTGACGGTTTCGAGGCGACGGCGATCTTACATCAAATTTGTAAAAATATAATTATTACGACAAAATAAATTACATAAAATCTTATGCCTTAAATTCAACGTACATCAATTCTTAATTGAAATAAAAATGCCTAGAGCCAATAGTTAGAGATCCAATCATATAACACGTTCAAAACAGTTTTGAATCTACCATATAAAATCATATGCTAATATCTACAAAATTCACGATACATTCATTTCAAATATCTATATATATAATCAAGAACCTATGACTCTGATACCAATTGCTGGGATCAGTATATTTTAAAATTAACAAAAAATAAGTTTGAACCACGAATGATTCGTGGGCAGAATATAAAAAAAACCAATTAACTCATTTAATCGAATTAAATAATATAAAACCAAACAACGTGCGATTATGTATATACGATATTAAAATGAGCAGATAAGGTTAGAGACCATTTTTCACCTATACTTTGTATCAGAGAATTTCTGAACTCGCAGAATTCCTTCGAGTGTTCTTCAAGTTCTGGGATCCGAATCACGTACTTGAACTCCAAGAACGATTTGTGAAATTTGTCTACCAACAATCACCCGTTAATTTCAGAAATATACCTCACGAGAATTTTGTGTAGGAATTTGAGCGTGGGCTCTCAAAACGATTAAAAGAAAAAATTGAATATCTTTACTTCAATGCTCTCTCAATCGGTGGCAGTCACTAGGGAGATGAGAAAAATCTTTTTCTCTATATCTGATATAAGATATATATCTCTATCTCTCTCCGCAATTAAATTGCTATTAGATATTTATAAAATCTAATTTTTGATATTTACAAACATACCCATAAATTTTAAATTTCTGAAAATTCACCTCATATATTCAAATTGCCAAAAATCAGTATATCTCCACAATGTTAGAATTGTATCGAAATTTATCAATCCAATTGATAAATTTAATTGATCATTATTAATTAATTTATTTTTATTTTCTAATTAATAATTAAAAAATAATAAACTAATTAATTTCAATACAAATAATCATACTTAACTAATTAAGTGACATCACTCATTACATATAGGTTTAGGAAATATGCCTTGGCACCATAACACATTTTGATCTAATTTACTTCGTTTCTCTATTCGTGTTCTCATGAGCTATTTCTCAGCCGGTATATGCTCACATGAACAAAGCTAAGGATCCAAATATCTGGTGAATTTATCTCCATAAATTTCTGACTAATTTAATCCTGACATCGTACGACTCCCGCTATAGGTTTGATGTTGAATCAACTCTCGATTCATGCGCGCTACTTTTCCGTTGGTGTAAATAAACCTTTTTTATTTTCACGGTCCACATAATATTTTAACATAATATCAATCGTGAATATCAGTAACAAGAGTGTAATATAAAATGATCATTTCACCCCTCTTGTTATTATTTCCTTAACTCCTGTATGAACTGTAAATAAGAAAGACATAATAGTAAATTGTCTCATACAATTCACAAGTCTTAATCAATTACTCAATTCATTGAATACCTGGTCAGGTTAATTTATTCACATGCCCATCAATAAAGTATAAGGTGGTATGATTTCTTTCACAATCTAAACACTATTTTCCATATCTGTGAATCACGTAACTCCAACTTAATTGAATTACAATCCCAACAGCCGAGGTATTGCTCGCCAATTTGAATTCACTCATTTGACATATCAAAAATTGTAACTAACTAAGTCAAGTTATGTATTTACCTCAGTATTAAGGTAATTATGAAAGATACCCTTAAGGTGTAATAATTAGATTTAGAGCTAGGTAAACGGTTTTGGCTCTAAACTAACTTGTTACCGGTCTATTCAACATGTTCATAATATGTCTATGTTAACCGTTTGAGTTATATGCATGGTAAATTTATTTTTCAACAATTTCTTATATTTGTTTTCAGTATTTTCATTTAGTAGATAAAATTATTTAACTTGGTGAAATAAAAATCTCACATTATTTTACCTATTACTTTTTCATAAAAATCTACTTTACCACATAACTTTCTCATCTTACCAATTTCTAAAATATTTTTTTACTTTCCCAAATTCTCATAAAACATTATTATTTATTTACATTTTCACATACTTGATTTGAGTATTTTATTTTCTTCAAAATCAAAGTCTTATCTAAGGGTCATAAAAAATCTTGATCACAGAATTTTGACTAACCCCATTTGCGGACCCCACCCGTTTCGATCTTGAATTTGAGATTTTTCCCATCTCAAATCTGTTCGGGTCAGATTGAGACTTTGTTTTTTCAAACGAACTGAGATATTTGTCCCATTCGAAGTAGGTTGGGAAAAAATCATTAAACCGAACCAAATCGGACCGGACCGGACCGTATCGGTTCAGTCGGTTGCCATGATATACATATTTCAATCGATTTATTAAATAGGAAAATCGTAGTTTGAGGTTCAGTTTGAGGGTTGAGGGTATGAAAATTGCTAGAAACCGAACCGAACTGATATATAACGAATAAGGTAGTTTGATTAATAAATGAATTGTAGCTTAATGGGAGAGGCTACATTAGAAAAGTCTCCAATAAGCCAGGGACTAAGGTTCGAGTAATTGCATCTGTAAAGAATTTTTCCCGTCTCATTCAAGATTAGGGGAAAAATCTCTTGATAAGAATGAATTTACTTAAGTATTAACGAGATAGAGGGAGATTATGATAATCCGAAATCATAAGGAGTAAATGCTTTGTGCACTCTATGTTTGGATTGCCCTCTCTATCATGTTTTATTGAATACATTAGCCTTATAAAGACTTCCCTTATTACATGGATTTGATTAAAATAATAAATATCAAATGAGGCACTCGTTAAGCCTATGGATCACACCCATTCGTGTGGTTCCGAGCTGTCTCTTCCTTATTTCACATATGTCTCATTCAGCTGCCCATCAATCACTGTCACTTGACGATTTCCCGTGGTTCCGAGCCCATCAGTCAGAACCACTTGATGGCCTACCAGCATGTCTTGTTCGGATCACTCAACTTGCATAATCAATCACGGCCACTTGATTGTCAGTTCGAACCCATTTTCCGGTTCTGATGTTTTGTCCCATCCTTGAGGTGATGATTCCCCGTTCTCAAGATGTCGGGTCCTATTTTTAAAGTGATGATCTCCCGTTTGTGAATATCTCGTGACTTCGGTCCGCCACCTGTTTCTACTTTTTTACGCTTTCCATGAGTTTTGGGAATGTCCTTTTGCCCACATGGCAGTAAATATTTTTTACTTGTTCAGCATCCACTTTTTCTAGTATTTTTTTCTTTTTTGACACTTCACCTTTAGGAGCCTTAACTTTAAATTGCATCCACTCTTTGTTTTAAACGCAAACTTCTCTCTCTAAAACTCATACTCTCATCCGTCTTCTCTCTCTCTTCCATCTCGTTGCCTCTCTTTCCATCCACTCTCTCTCTCCGTCGGCTGTCTCTCTCCATCTCATCTCTCTTCTTGCTCTTCATCGGGCTCTTTCCATTGTCTCTCTCTATCGTCTCTCACGTTTGTCTCTACTCTGTATTCTCTCTGAAAATATCTCACCGTTGACGACTTTCTTATGGCCAGTGGCTAGCAGCGGCCAACATCTCACAGTCACAAATGATGAAGTCTTAGAGTTCAATGCATCTCTTCCAGATCTGAACCCTAGTTCACAGCAAAGCATTTTGTGTTCAATGTTCCTCTCTTTTTCATTAGATTCATTTATCCCTTATTTTAGGGATTAAGATTTAGGATTTTATCTGGATTTTTGGTATTTTTTGAGATGTTCTATGATATTTATTGTTTTTTGGAATTTTCTTTGAGATTATTGTGAATCTGCCAGTTCGGTTCAGGTGTTTTCGGTTTTAGTTGATATATCAATGTTTGGTTTGGGCCGGTTTATGCACTTTGCTCGGTTCAGTTCGATTTTTACAATTGAAAACCCGCAATTGCGGTTCGGTTTGATAAATTCTCATAAACTGAACCGCTTACACCCCTAGTCTGAAGGGATTAATATATGTACGTTAATTGGAATGAATAATATAAAAGATTATGCTAAAAAAATTTAAGGATTCATAAATTCTTTATATTTGTATAATATAAAGTTTAAATCATGTTTTAATAAAAAAATAAAGGAAAAGATTTTTTTCCTTTAATAAAAAAATAAAGTGTTGTAACAGAAGGGTTAATAAACAGTAACAAAACAACGTGGTTCAGTAAATTTCTCTACATTCAAGTATATATCATTATCATCACTATTACATACTCTCAATATAGACTCTATGAAAATATAACAGTTAAAGACACTTGTTTCCATCCAAATGTGCGGGCACACGTAGAATTAAATTTCAAAGAAAAATAAACTCATAATTGAAAAAAGATCTTTCCTTGCCTGATGGGAAGAGGGCGTCTCAGCTACCCTAGACCTGGGAAGGCAACCCGATTGGGTTCTTTGATCCATTCCGTGGCGCGAAATCCATATATATGAGCGGAGCGAGAGCGACTAGAGTTTACTACATTGAAACTCAATTTAGGAACTCTATTCCACAGAAGAGAGTTTCGTTGCTTGTTATGTTAAAGGCAAGACTAAAAAATGGTGTCATTTTAATTCTCCTTTAGCGAAGAAATAAAATCTTCGTTCGTAACAATGGAGCAATTTTTTGTCCTGAAATTTTGGCATAAAAGATGAGAATATTTCAGTGACGAATCTGAAAGTACATTGCAAAAACGACAACATTTAGCAACAAATTTATAGTCTGTCACTAAAAGATATAGCTTGATTTAAAATGATGAATTTAAATTATTTAGTTGATAAAGGCTTTGTAGCTAAAAACAAAAATTATTGTAGTGAACAATAGGAGTGTTGAGTCCCACCAAAAAAAGCATATTCAACTGAGATATCAAAATGAGCAATAAGATGAGTTGCTTCACCCACCAAACGGGAGACACAGACAACTAGGGAAAGAAGAGCCTTAAGGCACTTGAACCTCATTTGGTAGTACATTTCAATAGATTTATAATTATATATATATATATATTTTAATGTGGACAATCATCATTTTACCTCGTCGGTTCCATATTAAACAAATATTTTGAGTTGGACCAATCTAAACGGTTTCAAATTAATCTAATGATTCATATTAACCAAAATGCACCCTTGTCATTTACTTGAATGAGACAGAATCTAAATGAATTTAAAAACAATTATTGTCTAAATAAAAATTGGATAATTATCGGCAAATCTTATGGGGGCCTAACGCTATAGAAGGCCCACAGGTCTAGCTAGGGAAGACAAATTTTTTCATCTCTATCTCAATTGGGAAATTTTGTAGAATAGATAAATTTGAGAGGACTGTTTTAAAAAATAACAGTTTTTTAACAATTTTATATGAATAGTAAATTTTTTAATCTATCAATCATTTTTTTATTAAAATGACCATTATTATATATGGTGTATTTGATATTTTTTAGGTATATCAGAGATATATGGATGATATATCGATTTGAAAAATACTAAAATTAACGATGTGATTAATGCTTAAAATTTGAAATACTTAATCTATATATGGTGTGTTAATGATTTTTTCGGGTATGTCAGAAATGCTAGATTAAGGATATAATTAATCTTCAAAATTTGAAATATCTAATCTATTTATGGTGTTTGATGATTTTTTAGGTATATTAGATGTGTATAGATGATATATCGATTTAAAATTTGATTTATCATAATTGTTCAATAAGAAACATACTGATTTACCATAACCGTTCAAAATTTAAATTTGATATACTGATTATTTTTGGGTGTAGCAGCGGTATTGAAAATATCATTAGTTTGAAAGAAATATTTTATTAACAAACTTTAATTGATATTACGGAAAATATAATCAATTATTAATTATCACTTAATTTAGTTATAAAAATCAATTAAATAATATTTAAATTAAAAAATATTAATTATTAATTTTTTAATTAATTAAAAGTAAGTACAAAATTAGATTACGAAATCTCTATAATTATCAGATTATAATTTAATATGACATGATAAAAAAATTACCTATTTAACTAAGGTTCGAAAAAAAATTATTTAACTAAAGTTTGAAAACAAAACTGATATATTTGATGCAATTAGTTTTCTCAGTATCGGGATTCCTGAGTCTGGCCACCAGCGTAAGCCCAACAAGAACTTTCTTGCTGGCGGTGAACCGAAACTGTTCGTTGTCGAGTATGAGATTCTGAGGACTTGAGAAGTTCAACTTAAGCGGGGAAGTTTCGCGCATTTTCTTGGGCTAAGCGAGGAATGTCGGCAGTGATGGCCAACCCTCAAAACCCTAGTAAATGGCGGTTTACATGGGAAGCTCAATCTCACATTCCAACCCTCCGGTTGCTACTTTTTGACTCGTACACTAATCCTTCCATACAATGCCAGAATCTGAAGGTTATTCTCGACCTCCCTCAGTCCTTGGTTACAGTTAGCTGGTTTGAAGACCTCGATGTTTCGCTTAGGGTTCCAATACCTCGGGTTTTGGTAGACGCTGATTCGCCCGTGTGTTTCAGAGCCTTTGATGATCACATTGAGTTGAAGCTCTCTTTGATTCTTCCGGTTGATCACCCAATTGTTTTAAACTTTGACTCTGTTCTGGACTTATCTGAAAACCGAGAAAATGAGCATCCCTATGTGTATAAGCCGCTCTTGGTGGCCTCTGGTAAACTCATATTTTCACCTCTTTATGGTTTAATTATTTCGTTTCTATTCTGTCGTACTTTTGCTTCAGCTGGCTAAGAGGTTTGGTGGAAAAGAGAAGTGATGGAAATGGAAAACTTGGATAACTTCTCCATCTTATTCTTTTTTGTCAGTAACTTCTCCTTTTTATTTGTATATCCCCATAGGTTTTTTTCCCGAAACTCTTTACCCGAGTTTTGATTCTGGTTCAAACATCTGGCTCTTGGTGGTCTCTGGTAAACTCATCTTTTCACATTTTTATGGTTTAATTAGTTCGTTTCTATTCTGTCGTACTTTTGCTTCAGCTGGCTAAGAAGTTTGGTGGTAAAGAGAAGTGATGGAAATGGAAAACTTGGATAACTTCTCCTTTTTATTTGTATATCCCCATAGAATTTTCCCGAAACTCTTTTCTCGTGTTTTGGTTCTGGTTTAAACATCTGTTTGTGTGTGTGTGTGTGTGTGATTCTGGTTCAAACATTTATATATATAGTTTGTGTTATATATCAAAATGGTGAAGTTTTCTCCTTCTCGATTTTTTCCCTTGTAAGGTTGAATTGAAATTCTGAGAAGCAAATGCACAGTAATGGGATCTAAGGATGCTTATTTTCATTATGTTTTGTAAATCTGTCCCCTTCTATGTCGGGTCGTGTATCATCCATCTTTCTATTCACAAATTGTTCTTGTTGTTTTGTTTTCGTGTAACCTGCCTATTCAGATCAACAAAGTCTAGCATCTAGTGGGGGCGTTGATTTTTACTGTAGAAGCTGCTCTTTCAGGTTGACTAAAAGTCCTATCAGGTAACACATGGTTTTGACCATCAATTTATATGTTCTCAATGTCAATTTGTTACGCTTTATTATTTGGCGATTTAAGGAATGCAAGAATGTGAGTTATAGGTTAAGTTTTCACGTTTGTTTCGGATAAGAAGCCCTTAATAATTATGTTATCCAGTGTTCATTGAGAAAGATCAGCATTATTTTTAAATCTGGAATGGACATTTACCAAAGGAAATATGAAATCGGAAATCTTATCCAAAGAGGTCTAGTGAAACTATTTTGAGTGACATTGTTGATTTTATTAACTTTTATATAAATTGCTGAACCAAAGTTCATTCTTGAATTTTTACTTAATGCAGAAGTTTTGTGGAAATGCCATCAGTGCACTGGCGAGAGGTGGCTGATAACTGGTTTGGGGCTTGCTGCTGTTCATTTGGAGGTGCAAGCGAGAAGCTGGTGAATAGGTATACTAATTCCTATACATGTAGGAGGGGCATCTGCCTACTAACTTCTTCAACAATTACTCTTTCCAAGGATGATCTTGTTGGCTGTATGTACCCAGAGCTCGATGAATTCCAAGAGTTCAAAACTGAACCAGCTTTCACTGCTGAGAATGGGAGTGCTAAAGCTAACCAGGATTTAGGAAGTAATAATGTATATACAAAGAAATCAAGGTTCCAACATTCTGATGATGAACTTGCATCATATGTGGAGTGCAAAAATACAAAAGAAGAAAAAAGTGGTGATGGTTTTTCTGATTTGGTGTCAGTTCCAGGATGTTGTGATCGCAGAGAAAGTCATGTTCTACATCAGGTTGAACAATGCACTCTTCAGGATGTGCGTACAACTTCTCTAGAAGACCAAAAGCCAACTGAAATTTTAGAGGTTCAGGCTAACCGGAAATCATTTCTCAATGGTTTTCTTGAAAATATTTTCATGGTTCGATCCTCTAATCTTTCAGTCGATATTGAATGGACTGAGTTTTTCTGCCCGCAATGTTCATCTCTTATTGGAGCTTATCCTTGCAGTAATAGTAATGCTCCTGAAGATGGTGGAATTCGAATGTTTAAATGTTATGTCTCAACTTCTTTGCCTGTTGGTGGATCAGGAGACTTGTTCAGGTTAGCATATTCTGGTTTATGCTTTTGTGCTTCTATGTCTGGTTTGATTTGTGAAAAAATTTCTGTGTGATGTTCACGACTGCAGTTTTAGTCACGTATCCAGTAGCTATAATGCTGTAAAGAATGGTTCCTATGTTCAGACAGATGTTTGAGGGTGCTGTAGGTCGTTTAACTTCTGAAGCTTGAAATAAAAACGTAGATAAAATGGCACCACAGATGCACAGCTTAAGTTATAGGGCATGAGAATCCATTCAATGGTGGAATTGAGGCTCGTAGTGCTTGTGAGTGGATAGGGTGTTATTATGTTTGATGAGTAAATATTTCTTTCTACAAGTCTTTAGACCTCCAATCCAAACTTCCATAATTTATCAAGAGAATAGATTTACTAGTTGGTGGTATGAAACTTTTTTTAGTAGGACCTCATTTAATTAAAATGGAGTCAGCAAGGATTTGAAAATGATAGCACTGGCAAATAATGACTCATCTCAACAGGCCGAGTGGCCTCTGACAACATTTTTTTGCCTTAATTTCTTTTCTTTTTTCCCACTCTGTACTTTCGGATATTTCATTTACATTCTATCCTGGACGTAAATTTTGTGCTAATCATTTCAATTTTGACTATAGCAACTATACATTGGAGAGAATGGTCGCAAGTCAGCTATTAGAGTGTGCAGAAGAATCATTATCATTTCGTACCGTGGTGAAGGATCTGAACTCCAAATCCCCTTTGCTGCAAATTGTTCTTATAAATACAAATTCTTGGTCCTGTAGTGCTTATTGTTCGGATATGGAATGCTGTAATGAATCAGTTCCAAAGATAGATCTACATCCTGTCATCAAGGTGCTATTTTCTGATTGCAGCAGCAGCGAAGACTCTCAATTAAGGTCGGTTTATGAATTGAGTAGTTTCTCACTTATAAAAAAAAATGAATTGAGTAGTTTCTCTAATTTCTATCTCTTTCTTATGCGGTTCTGAGAGAATTATTCTATACAGCTGAAGTAGTAGTTACATTTAATTCAAAAATCAGTCTATCGTTGTTTTTTCCCTGAACTCAGTCTTTCTTGAGTCTTGATAACTGTTGATAGTAAGCGTAAAACAACTATGCTTTCGAGGAACTTGGGATTCAGTTAGTTACATGGGTTACACATTGAAGGCAGAAACGGTCCAAATTCGCAACATGATTAACAAGTGTGATATGACATTTTTGTTCATACAGATCATCTAGTTGGCTATAAGAGTCTTTGTTTATAGAAATTGAAACGGTGGAAAAGGTGTTATCCACGTGGTATATGCCAATACGATTATCCTACATAATTAGCTTTAGCTGAACCCCTGTTTCTCAATAAACAAACAGAGGAAGTGAAAAACATATCTACTAGATTACCAACAACAAAAGATATTTTTGACTATCAGTTAAGTATCCATCTATACTTTCCTTCCACTCTGTTTATTTCTTCAGTCTTGCAGTTGGTAATGGATAACAATTTGTAAATTGTGCAGGACAATGGAAGATTGGGTTGCTAAAGAATTAGCTGATGAAGTTTTCATGTTCAAGAAACAGATAGAAGACTTCATTGTAGCTCTATTACATCGAAAGGAAATTCTTCCGCCTTCATACACTTCTCTCGAAGGTTTGTCTTTATCATCACTCCCAAGGTGACATACATCTTTTCTCAAACGGTTGGAATTTGTTATTTGCCAATTGTATGAGAAAATGTTCTGCTCTATTTCGACAAGGAGAGGGTGACCATCTAAGAAGCTTTTGAGTTTCAACTAGACAAACCCATGCAGTGGAGTAATGGAGAAATTTCGGAAGTATTTGCTTCCAGATCATGGATGGTGGCTAATCTCAAGGATGGTTTTCTTTTGAACAGGGAGCTCTTCTCCATTTTTTCCACTTACATCCCCCCCCCCCTCCCCCAAGATTAGTTGCTCTTTCAACTTTAGTCACAGTTGTTACTTTGAACAGAATTTTTTTTGAACTTCAGCATGTCTTTGATAAATTGAGGGGATAACTGTCATTATCTTATAGGAAGTTTGGGCATTTGGGGAGGAGGAGTCTCACCTTGAGATGGATTGCATTCCACAAATTAAAAATTAATATAAGACGGGAATTCAAATAATAACATCGACTGCAGCTAATTAAGGGACATAATTAAGAGTATAGTTAAGGGAGTGAGGTCGTTCATGAATTTGCAAAGCATTACAAAGTCGCATAGTTCTAAGCCAAACTTTGAATTGTTTAAAAAGAGCGGAGGAGAATGTTATTTGGGACTTCGTGTGGGATGTAGAGCAAGAGGAAGGGGCATTAGAGCGAGGATGAAGGTTAGGCGTTGGCATGCATATACTTAAGGATATGATTTAGAAATTATTTAGATTTTTTTTAACTAGAAACTTTGAATCAATAGAGGCAACTGAAGAAATGATTTAAAGAATGATACATAATGATTATGAAATCGGTATTTTAATGCGTAGAAACACCTGTAATAGAAGTGAAGTATTTTCAAACTCAGTCAACGTAATATTTGTTTTTTCTCCAAACATCAGACATGGCAAAACGAGTTGTTTTAACCACAAGTTTCTGAGTTTACATATCTGACTAATCATATTTGATTCATGCATTGTGTCTTTAGAGTTTTTCTAAAAATGTTAGTGTTAATCATTGACTACAATACCAATGACATGATCTCAAGAAATTGTATGTATTTAAAAAGATTTAAATCTATGACTTAAAAGGAACAAACATCTAAGCTAAAGTCTTCATCACTTGGCTTTGCACATTTGGGCTATGGAGATTGATTGGTATATCTCATCCTAACATACTCGCTCCCATGCCGCCTTCTGACCTGCATGAGTATACAATGACAACTTTAGGACACTCATACAGATTCATGAAACTACTTGTTGAATGTGATGGCATTTTGATATGACCTGAGCAATGCAACACTGAAATCCCTTCACCTTTGCCTAATGTGCTTGACAATCCCCTGTAATATGCTCACTTGAGTACTTCTTACTCCAACTATTCTAAGAATCTAGTCGAACCTTGTCTAATAGACTCCTTGTTTGGTTCATCCCCTTCGCTAATTGTTTGATCGTGATACCGTTACCTAAGTTCATTAAGTAGGAATGGGTGATAGATCATAGATAGTAAATAACCAGAGCTTTTCACGTAGACGTTTTTTCAACGAGGATGAGTTGGCACATATGATTATACTTGCTTATTTTTTATAGATGAGGGGGAGTATCTTAGCAATAGCTTCTGACACTTAAGATTGACCTCCATCAAGTGCCAGACATGAATATTTTATGAATTTCATATGAGACTATTTACTTACCTAATACAGTCCTGACTTACTAAAAAAAATTTGTTAAAGAAAATGACCTAATTAAGCATGGCTCTCTCAAATATAAATACCAAGAAAAATATTCCTTGGATAAGTGAAAAGTTCATTTGTTGCTCTTTTAAGATCAGTCTATGATCTCACGAATATCAACTTTAAAATAAGACGAACATCAACATGTTTGTGGATGTTTTATAATTGTGGATAAAAATGATATTTAAATTAGTATTGGGCAAAAAGTAACAAAACTAAATTTAAGAACAAAACACAAAATTAATCAGTTTGTCCTTGGTGGCAAAAAATGGACACTTCCATGAGTTCCACGTTTGGTTAGCGGTCAGTTGTGTTGGCATTTGGCTTAATCAAGAAGAGATGTGTGTGTAATCAGATTAATCAATTGATTTCCTTCCCGATGCGATTCGTACGGAATGCACGTCTTAATGTCTCTATCGCATCTTCTTCCCGACGAACAGTAATTGCATTTGCATCTTCTTCCTGAAGCTTGGTTCTTTGATTCGGCGTCGACGGAGCTATTACGGTTGCAACATTTCAGGTGCTTGAAAAGTTCGAATCTTTCAGTTTCAGCATATTTTTCTAGCGCAGCTTGGAATTCACTTTTGCGCCTCAAATTTATAATCAAAATGAGTCGAGTATACGAATGTGGTGTGAAACAATAGCTCTTGTCAATGTTATTGCTGCATTTATTTTCTCAAACAAGTAGCCATCTGTCGTGCGCAACAGATGGTTATAATTTTAGTGGCATTATTGGATTGTACTGGTTGAAAGAAAAAGGAAGGGGGAAATAATATAGCGAGGGATTCGATTAGTCGAAATTCAGAGGCTGAATTTTCACCTCGACAATTGATAAGTTTAGCCAAGGAATCCTGCTAGCATAATGAATTCTTCTGTCTACAGGTTTCGTGCTCCTCTTTTCGTTGACTCCACTATACTCACGAATTTCACTCGCAGGATATGCTTAAACTTTAGCAGCAATGCAGAAGTATGGGAAACTCTTAGGTCTTTTTTCTTTAAATTTTCTGCTCGTAGCATTGATAGGTAAGGTTGTCTTTGTTCATTGTGATTTTTTTTTGTTTATTTTTACTCCACTCTTACAAGTTTTTGTTCTTTCATTTCAGCTATTCTTTTACAGGCTATCCAAGCGATCTCAGTTGCAGTGCCGTGTTCCAACTGCTACGTTCTTAATAACTCTAGTCGGATTGTTGACTTTGTATCCTATACAAGAGGGTGTAGATTACATGATATTTTAGGTGCTTTAAAAAATATTCAGCATATCTAAATGGCAGTCACATGCAAATATAACATAGGATTTTTGCATATGGATTGTTTAAGACCTTGAAATTGATCTCCAGTTCAGGCAGGATTTCTTAGATAGCCTGTCATACTTGTTCATAAACTTAACTGTTGTTTTAACTTCAATATCAACAAGTTTTTAGCCAGACAAGAAATGGTGCTCTATTTATTTTGATTGACATGCTTCAATCTGGGTTTCCTTTTAACAATCCTTGAAGTTGTTTTCTCATAATTCATTAATCAGACTAACTGGATTGGACATCCATTTGAATATGAGGGGAGGGTAAGTCCTTTTCTGACTGAAGTAAATAATGGAACTTGAAAAGTTTAATAATATGTTGAGCTTGCTGTCAAAATTAAAACCTTAATCCAGGCTTACTGAGCCACCTTATATATCTTCATGCAGGACTCTGACTTGGTGGTTCGATTTTGTAAAGATGTGGAAAGTAGATCTCAATCGGTATTTAGTTTATTCTTAGTCTCTTAAGCTTAACCATTTTTTACTTTTATTGATTCAGACATGTTATATTGGAAAGGTTTATATGACACTGCACCATGCTTAAATGTTTACCTTGATGTTGTGGGAGAGTTAGCTTCAGCATTTTGAACCTGCTCACCGTCTAGTAATTATAGGTAAATCACCATTGTCAAGAAACTAGGATAGATTTTACTCTTTAGGGTTTGCAACGTGTGATAGAGTGCTTTTAAAGTAGTCAGACCCCCACATTTCTTAGTTGGAACTCTTCTCTTCCTGAATTTTAACATAATAAATCACTTATGAATTCGCAGCTGAAATTGGTTAACTGACATACTTACACAGGGTTATGTAGATTTTGGTCGTTTTGGCCACTTTGTTGCTGGTTCAGGGCATGTTGACTTCGTTCAAGTAAGCTCTTTATGAATATTACTTGTGTATCAATCTCAATAGAAGCTCTATAATGAATTAGTTTCCTATCGTCTTCTATTGTTTGGTAAGCTCAGTTTGATGGATCCAAGATTCTTATAGGAAAAAGCTTTGTTGGTATAACTGTAAGAGATTCAAATATCAATAGGAAAGACAGATTCTGTTAGGAAGAATGGAGGTAAATAGTGATTATTTGTTCTACATCTTTGTGGAGCTAAAGAGGGATTAAAAGCTGTTTTAAGTATCCCAGAAAATAAATCTACTGCCAAGATATGTCCTGTTACTGAATTAATTGTCCAATACAGCCCACTCAGAAGGTACGCAGCGTATTGTGAATTAAATAGGTGAGTGTCAACGAACCAATTTTGATAAGATGAAATTCTGAGACAAAACTGCAATTACTCATCATTTCCTGCCTGTAAGTTCTTTCCTGAAAAACAAAAGTGGAATGATATTCTCGTAATTTCTGAACTACATTCTCTTGACCTATATAGCATTGATGGAATGAAAGTTTTCAAATTCTGGACCTTATTAGCTTGATAAATTAATTTAATCTATCATCGGTCAGGGTTTTTATAATGGTGATCTGGCAAATTGTGAACAGAGTTACGAGAAAATGGGACGCACGGCTCAGGTCGGTTTCACATTAACAAAATTCCCTCCTCTACCCTCCCCCAGAAAAAAATGAAATGAATCTTGAATCATGTCATATAATTCTATTCCAAAGTTTACACCTTTTCAGGACAACTGTCATATTTTCAACTTTTTCAGGTACATGTTATATGTGGAAATTGTTTAAATGGACAGTGCAAAGGTCTGTCATTTTTTTTTCGTGATTTCAGAGTTAGTTTCTTGTTGCTTCATAATAATTTATGTCCAGAATATATGGGAAGTGCGGGGGCTATGAAGTATATGAGACCCTTCTTAATCTGAATAATTTTGTATTCAATCTCTCATGAGTCATGAGATAAACTGCCTGGGAGTTATTTTCTCCATGCTCTCCTGACTCAAATGAGATTGCAAGACTTTGTTGTTATTGCATGGGATCTTTTAATACGGGAAAGCTGCTCTTTTCTGCCTTTGCTGAAAACTGTTTCCTCATTGTTTCCATGCTTGATTTGCGTTTATTAACAATTCCTTATGTTTTGCAACTTCAAATCATTCATTCCTTATCTTGAGATTGGTTTCGCAGATAGATATGTATCCATATAAAGACATCTCTAACCCATGTGGGAAAAGATGATTTTGCTCAGATGGAAATAAAAGTTATTAAATCCATGCATGATTAGTGGAAATTCTCCTCAAAACCCCCAAGAACTAAACAAAGAATATAGGCCATAAAAAATTGCTTGTTCTTTGAAATACCCTGTTCACATATATTTTTATAATATTTCATTTTTTTATTTCAGATGGTCTTGGATGCATCTGCAATGTGACTTATGAGTCCAGTTGCAGGTCTGTCATGCAATATCTTGACTCTCATTGTGTACAATATCAGGCTTCATTGTTTTTGTTTCAGGTTACATTTTTTGGTCAATTGCATGACCCTGTACCTTTATATAGCTATCTTATTTTGGATGAATGAATAGATCTAAACAACCTGTCTTGTTGAGTTATTCTAGAATTTGAGCAGAAAAGAGTATTGGGGATTAGGTTTATCGAACAGTGTTATGTTGGTATCTGTTCTAAAACTGTAACCTGTAGCAGGTCTAGGGAGCTTGTTTTTGTAGTTGGTTTGGTTGTCATAGATTTGTCAGTTTTACTTGCTTTCTCCCAGAAGAAAGAGGAATATATTGAAACAATCAAGAATGGAAAGTTCTACTTACAGTTCTTGAGAAAAAGATGGGATCAAACTAGAGTTGAGAAGTATTTGATGATTGATTATCGGAAGACCATGTGAAAAATTACTGACAGAAAAGGATCTCAGTGGAAAAAGTCTCAGAATATCACACGTCATATTCATAATGGCAAACTACAAGTTAACTGATTATGTTAGTTTTTGCAGCAGAATTTGAAAAGAATTATCTGTGTGTCGATTGATATGGAAACATAGACTTGAGTGGTTATTCTGTCTAGAAAAAAAATTAATGGAAATTGGCAACAATAGGGTAATATTCCAAAAACTAGAATGGTGTTTTTAAAAAATATAATTGTTTGAAAGAGTATTTTGCTTACACTTAGACAATAGCTAATTCATGACTTTTCTGATTATCTCAGAGTTTTTGTTGAACTTGCCATTCCATGTGAGAATCCAGGCCCGCGTATTTATAAGGGTTTTACTGTTGGTTTTCACCCTCGGTCATGGGAAATTGTAAGAATTTCTGTCATGCCTAGTGATGTATGTTGGTCCATTTTCAAAATTACCGACATATCTCCACATGAACTTGTAGGTTTATAATGGCATGACTCAGTTGGGCTATGAGAAACCTCACTCTGATTTCAGGTATAAGATCTGTATTTTAAGGCCTGGCCTCCATTCATTTGATTTGATACTAATGGAGAGAACTGTTTTTGTCTACATTTACAGCTTTAGGACTGAACAGACTCAGGTGGTGCTTTATATGACTGCTATTGCTTCCCTCTCCTCTTTGGTGAAAAGGCCAATAATTAAGGTATCAAACTTTCGGTAAGCTTACCAGTTAAGCTTACCAGTTTCTTGTCGGACTGGATTCTTTATAGCTAACATTTGTTTTGATCAAACATTCCCAGGTTTTTCCAGAAAATGGCTTGGAGGTTAAGTTATCAGGCTCAGCGGCAAGTGGGAACCCTCCAACGACCTTGTCTCCCACAATGTTGATAATTGATTGGAGATGTATGGGTTTCTTTTATTGCAGAGTTGATATCTTGAACTGTTTATAAATCTTCTAAACATCCAAATATAATGTAATCAGGTGAGACGCCACATGATATGCTATTTGGGGTTAATGTTACTATCCCTGTGGAAGATTATGAACCCATTCAGTTTTTTCTTACAAAAATGTGTGGTAAGTAAGCTTTTGTCGAACATGTCATTACTAGACGATATATATAAAGTGTATTCTTTTTAGTTGAATTTTGACGAATTGGACTTTTCTTTGATGCTAATTTATAAATAAGGCATGTTATGTGTTGAAGGGTTTCTACTCACCTAGGACTTTCTGTTTCTCCTGGTAGTTGCAAGTATCTGTTGGGTGTAGCATGTTTGAATTAGTCTATGCTATGCTATTTGCTACCTAATTCACTGCCCTTTAAATTGACAAGTTAATTTAGGCAGTGGATTGCTCATATCATGCCGATGCTAATAGTAGGTGTAAGGATATGAACTGAAGAAACCAGCGGTGGTGCATCCCAATTCATTTTCTTATCTGCAGATGATGTTTTCCGTTCCACTGAAACTCTAGTTGTTTTCACAGTTTGCAGATCTTCCCCATTCTAATTTAGTATCTGTTCTTATCAATTTTTTTTTTCTTTTTTTCTCTTTTGCAGAGTTTAGGCAGGGCCAGAAAGGAGATTCTTCTAGGGGATGGGCTACATTTGGAGTGTTATCTTGCATGTAAGAAAATTCCTTTCGTTACTTTCCTGCTGTTATACTTGCACTTGTACACTTAGTGGCTTTGTCAAAATATGTGGAAAAGTTTAATCATAAGATGTTTACTCAATCAGTAGCAGTAAATATTTTGAGTATTTTCTGCTATGCATTATAAAAAGTACATTAAACTAGATTATTCCTATGTTTATTGACGTTGTTTGGTAGTTATGGACAAGATTGCAATGCTTTACTGTGCTTCACTTTTGTAAATGGTATTTTAACTCGCAACTGTCTATCATTAACTTTTAAGCACATTTATATGATACTCAATAAATTTGTTGCTTAAACTAATTGATATGAGGCAGATTTTTCGTCTTATCAACATTATTTTGTGGTGGAGGGTTTATATATAAGACCAGAGTGGAAGGCCAGGTAAGCTGTTTCTCACTTACCTTCCAGCATTCAAGGTTTATCATGGACCCAGTTTATACACTCCTTAATCATTTTGATATTTTAAATATTTGCAGCGCGGTATTGATGCATTGCCAGGGATGACAATCTTATCTGCCTGCTTAGATACGGTAAGCTTTCAGTCATTATTCAATAAAATTAACCTGACCATTTTACTTGCAACTTGGATGATCTGCCTAAAGTTCAACATCATGCAAGCATTTGTTTGTGGAATAACAAAGCTTATTTGAATGAGAATAATAAGACTTATTTGAATGACAATTCATTCTTGAATTTTTTTTGCTCGGGTTTCCTAGAAACCCATTCAAGGGCAATCCAACATATCATTTTCAAGTTAATTATCATGCCTTTGCAATGCGGGCAAATCGTCTGAAGTAGCATGCTACTATGGAAGCGGAGGCAACACTGCTACTATAGAAGCGGATTGCCTCTTGTTCCGTTGAACGTGAGTCATTATGTTGCAACGCAGGCGTCCATTCAGCGGCCATCCATTCCCCTGAATGGACGGCCGCCATGCATTCCCCTGAATGGACGGCCGCCATGCATTCCCCTGAATGGACGGCCGCCATGCATTGTCACTAAAAGACAAACATAAAGAAGCAAAAAATAGGGCAGCTTTTTTATAATCTATATCATGTTGCATTCCCCAACAAGATGGGAACCGTTTCCCTGCTACTACTATCACATTAGAAATTTTGATATGTTCTGTATTCTGTAACCTTATGCGTTGAATATGATTGGTACACGAAAACAGGTGAGCGGAGCAGGGCAAAGCTTCAATAGAGTAGAAGACCTGAATAGTGCCTTTGCCAGTGAAGCCTCCTGGGAACGTCCACCGGAATCTGCTCAAGGAACTCGGACTCCAACTCCAACCGGGAGAAAATACGGTGCAATTTGAACATCCTAGTGTGCACTTTTCAAATTTTGTACCAACTCATTTGTCAATCAAACTGAAAATGCAATGGTTTTATGAAACTCTACCTACATTTTTGTAAAATCTCCACAGATTACTTATCAAGAGACATTTTTCAACGCTGTTTATCATACCAACTGAGAGTAATACGTTCCTCTTTATTTTTTTTTTCGAGACAACGATTTTTCTACCTCTTGGTCTGACTTGCATGAAACAGTCTCGAGTGTAAAGGGAGTCACTTAAGTAAATAAACAGGGTGGTGGATAGATTGGATTTTGGCGGATTTGATTGTTATCTTGTCGTAGTGATCTAACCGAATGCTCAAATCCGTTGGTGGGTCGTAGGCATGAATTAACATGCCTAGGAAGACATCAAGGGACAGCAATGTGAATCTGATCTCAGAAGGCTATCATCAAAACAAAGAAAGATAAAAGAAAATGACAGAAGTAGGTTAATATAATCTTTTATGTTTTGCAGATTTTATGTATCAATCTTACACGACCGGTCACATGCATGCCCAGCACACACCTTCAGTTTAGAATGTGACCGACTCTTCAATCAGATTTTGCCACGTCTGATTTGTTTTAGTTTCAATAAAGAATTATGTATAAGTCACCGTGATGTTCAATATTTTATGAGTTAACAACATACTTCATGAAAATATATATTTTGGGTAATGTGAAACTGTACATTTACTTCATGAAAATATATATTTTGGGAAATATATATTTTGGGTAATGTGAAACTGTACATTTACTTCATGAAAATATATATTTTGGGTAATTCTACGTTGTAAAGGTATAGACTAAATTTTAATTGACTAATTGATTTTTTAATTATTTATAGATTAATTTAAAAAATTATTTTAATAAATGATAAAACATTAGTTTGTGGATGATTAAGAACTCACTTGAACTAATTTTTTTTAAATGCAATTATCCAAAACTTATAAAATCACTCACATTTTTTTATTTTTTATTTTGTTTTTTAAATTTGATGTGAAGACCCAGTTTATGCCCGGACGTATCTAAGTAGATATGTCAACGTTATCATTAAGGGGGTATGTGGATCGCTTACAAATTAAAGAATCTAGGCCTTAGTATTAGCTCTCCTACCCCCATCTGTCTCTTCAAACATCTCATTTTATTTATTTTTGTTCTTTTGGTATTCAATAAATCAACGTAATATATTCTCAAACTTTTCATTTTATTTAAATTTAATTTTTTTTATTAAGTAAAGGGTTATTTGAAAAATTATACTTTTTTCAATTTGATTAAGAAATTTCACATCACCACTTACAATATTTATTTTCCCTCATCATTTTTTTATTTTTTAATACACATGTTAAATCAACGTAATACTCTCATATTCTTCTTTCTTTTCCAACGAAATTTCTTCTTCTACTTGAATGGTTCAAGTAGTTTTTTATGATTACTTGAACACTTCAAGTAATTTTTTTTGTCAGTCAACATTCATACACCAGATGACTACTTGCAAGATTTAAGTAATTGTTTATGATTACTTGAAGGGTTCAAGTAGTTATTTTTTTGTCAGTCAATTACTCATAAACCAGGTGATTGCTTGAAAGGTTCAAGTAGCTATTTGTGACTACTTGAATGCTTCAAGTAGTTACTTTTTGTTTGGTTAGTCAGTCACTCAAATACTACGTGACGACTACTTGAATGTATAAAATAGTTTTGTATAATTACTTGAACCATTCAAATAGTTTTTTATGACAACTTGAGCATTTTTTACGAGAAAAAAAAGAAGAGAAAATGAACGTTGAGTATTTGACGGGTTCAAGTAGCTTTTTATGACTACTTAAACCATTCAAATAGTTATTTTTTCCATTAGTCAGCAACCCAGACATCAGATGACTACTTGAAGGGTTCAAGTAATTGTTTATGACTACTTGAAGAGTTCAAGTAGTTGTTTTTTTGTCAGTCAACAACACATGCACCAGGTGACTACTTGAAGGGTTCAAGTAATTGCTTGTGACTACTCGAACCTTTCAATTAATTATTTTTTGTTTTGTCACTCAGCAATCCAAACACCAGGTGATTACTTGAAGGATTCAAGTAATTGTTATGACTATTTGAACCCTTCAAGTAGTTTTTTTTATTTTGTCAGTCAGCAACTCAAATACCAGGTGACTACTTGAAGGGTTCAAGTAACTTTTTATGACTACTGAATGATTCAAATAACTTTTTATAACTAGTTGAGCCTTTTTTGAGTCCAAAAAATAAGAGTAAAGTAACGTTGACTACTTGAAGGGTTCAAGTAGTCATAAAAAACTATTTGAATCCTTCAAGTACTCAACGTTCATTTTTTCTTATTTTTTAGACAAAAAAAGTTCAAGTGGTCATAAAAAGCTACTTGAACTATTCAAATAATCATAAAAAATTACTTGAACTTTTCAAGTAGTCACCCGGTGTTTGTGTTGTTGACTGACCAAATAAAAAATAACTACTTGAAGGGTTCCAGTAATCATAAACAACTACTTGAACCCTTCGAGTAATCACCTAGTGTATGAGTTGTTAACTAACAAAAAAACTACTTGAACCATTCAAGTAGTCACCTGGTGTATGGTTGTTGACGATAAAAAAATAACTACTTGAACCATTTAGATAGTCATAAATAACTACTTAAACCATTCAAGTATTCATAAGTAACTACTTGAATCTTTCAAGTAGTGATTTTGAATCTGAAAGTCAAAACAAGTAATTACTTGAATGGGTTCAAGTAGTTGTATCTGACTACTTGAACCCTTCAAGTAGTCATTTATTTTGACTTTCATAATCAAAATCACTATTTAAAGGGTTCGAGTAGTTGTTTATAACTACTTGAACATGTTCAATTAGTTTTTTTGTCAGTCAATAACCCATACACCAGGTGACTGATTGAAGAATTCAAGTAGTTGTTTAGGACTACTTGATGGGCTCAAGTAGTTATTTTTTTGTCAGTCAATAACTCATACACTAGGTGACTACTTGAAGGGTTCAAGTAGTTGTTATAACTACTTGAACCCTTCAATTAATTATTTTTTATTTTGTCAATCAGCAACTCAAACACCAGGCGAATACTTGAAGGGTTCAAGTAGTGTTTATGACTACTTGAAGGATTCATGTAGTTACTTATTTTTTCTTTATCAGCCAACAACCCATAGACTAGATAACTATTTGAATGGTTCAAGTAGTTGCTTATGACTACATGAACCCTTCAAATAGTTATTTTCATTATGCTAGTAAGCAAGAAAAATAATGGGTCTTTCTGAAAAAGAAGAAGAAGAATGGATCACATTCTCACTGAAGAATCATAGTATCTACTGAATAATAATAATAAGAACGACGTTTTTGTTGAAGAAAATAAATGAAATGTGTATTAGGTTGATTTGATCTTTACATAGAAAGTGAAAGAAATGATAAAAAAAAAAGAGTGAACAATTACTTAATATTGATTGTGGTGGGTCAGGATTATAAAATTGATTGTTTTCAAAGTGAGGTATAAAATTATTTAAACGAATTAAAAGAATTACACTATTCCAAATAACCGTTCAAAATCCACCTAATATATTCTCTGCTATTCCATATCAAGTTTTAATCTATGTTACTTGCTAGACAAATGTAGTGGAGAATCGTACAAACTCCTACTGTGCTGGCATTTTCCGCTAGGTCAAAAGGCTATATATAAAGTAGAATTAAACATATTTTTTAAGTCTTGCCATCATTTCCCTCTCTAAATTATTAAAGTACTTCATTTTGAACCTTTCATTTATAAACATTTTTTTTCCATCAGCATGATGGTTTCAATCTGTTCAAAATGTGTTTATGCAGTACATTTCACGTGTCATTTTTATTTCCTCTTTTGTCATTGTATTTAGCTCAAAACGCATCATCATATTTTTTCTTAATATTATAATGAGGAACATCGATTTATAGGATTGTGATCACATACGACTAGAATGGTAATAAGTTAGAGACAAAAGTCAAGGCGTGTTAAAAACCACCCTATACAATGATGATTTTGACATCAATAAAACATTTGTGTTTCGGTTCTTCTAACAAACAAAAAAATAAATTGTTCTAAACAAAATGTTTAAGTGCAACTCCAAAAGCTTAGGGATACATTGTAGTTTAGTGATAGTTTGAGATTGAAAAATATTAACACATTTAGATAGATCATATGGAAACTAAACAGTTGGAAAATAATTAAAAAAAATAATGAGCGAAAACTATATTTATTTGGTCTAAAAAGGTAAAAACAAGTAGTTTAAATTTCCTTTCATCCTTATGCCCAATATACATTGGTTACCTAAGAAATGAGAAAATTATTCAATACTGAGAGTGGTTTTTATATCGTAGGATTCAATAAATATGTTGGGGGTTCAAAAAAATTATTAGAGGAATTCAACAAGTATGTTAGTCAACAAATATGTGAAAATTAAAAAAAAAGAATTCAAAGGTTCAATAAATGTGTTAAGAGGGTTCGAGAAATATTTCTAGTAGTTCAACAAACTTATCGGGAAAAAGGCTCCGGTAGGGGTGTACACGGGACATGACAAAAAATTTTGATCCCCTCCGTCCTGCGTTGAGGACAAAAATTGTACGGGACGAGACGGAACGTTACGGATATTTTGGGTAAAAAAACTAAGGCTTAAAATTTAAAATTGATTTAAAGTTAAAGGTAAAAATTGTAAAATTAAGAGTAAAAATTGAAAAAATTAAGATTCAAATAAAAAATAAAATAATAATATCTCATCTAGTGTGACGGTTTCTTAAGACGAAACATGTATTTCAATACGACACCCTAGACTCCGGCATTGTAGCATGACCCGATTATTCTGCATAGTTACTTTACCATGTTCATACATGAAGACCGTTATCTTCTAAAGGAATTGAGTCAATAATGTTGAGATGGTTTAGTTAAGTCAACGGAGCAGGTGAGTCTACTCCAACTCCACTTTTGGTGCCACCCGTCATCTTTCATAAAATCAATCTTTCTAAAATTTTATCAGTCTTAAGCTTTTTAACAAAGCTATAAATTTTTAGAAGTTATATTTGTCTCCATATACAAGAATTTTCAACAAATTACTATTCACTCTCATGGATTTATATTTTATTAAAATATAAATTACAGCACTACTAAACTTTATAATCTTGCGACCAAAAATGACACGTGACCTTTCATGTGTATAAATTTAATCCTCAAACTTTTTAAGTGAAGTTAGAAATCAAAAAGTAGATTGACACCTAGAAAACCATTGGAATGACTAAAAATTTAGTTGATTTGAAAGCCTAAGAGTCTACTACTTTTTCAAATAAATAAAGTTCAAAACCCCAATCTTTTTATGTTTGGATAAATAAAAGAATCATGTTAAATTCGGCTCACTTGTTTTATTTTGAACGGTCTAGATATAAAATAAATAAAAATTAAAAAAAATTATTTATTATGATTTTTTTATTTTTTATGTACTTATGCATAATTTTTTATCTAGATTTACGAACAGACTCGTGTTCACTTTCGTATTCACATAAAAAAGTGATATGATTCTTAAAATTGAAGGGTAGAATTTATAATTTATAATAAAAGAACGTTTAACATCAATGGTTATCATAATTCATAGCATGATGACCCTAACTCTTATTATTATGATCAATTTTGCCTAAAGAAGGTTAAATTGCATTCATGTACACTAGACTAGTGTGCTAAAACAATAAGGCTAAAATTTAAATTGTATTCATTAAACTGATTTTAGTAATTTCTTCCTATTCAAACCAAAAGATTGATTCACTATATACATGATAAAAGGTTCTCTTATTGGTACCAACTTACAACTAAACATATGTCAACCACAACCTATGAGATTAATAAAAAAAAATGTACCAACTGCTACCTTTATTTCCTTGCAATGTAAAAAGCTAATTAATTAGCTACTAACTCCAAGTTTGTCCTCTGCTCAAACCCAATAATATTTCACAGAATTCTTCACTATAAATACCCACAAACGCTTTCAGCTATAATCATAACAAGCTTTGAAATTTGTTCTCTGGGTGTTATTCTAGACAGCTTTGGGTCTTAAAAGTGAAACTTTAGAAGAAAAATATGGCAAAATCAATGAGCTTTCTCTTGGTTTTTTCTTTTCTTGCTTTGGTTCCCTTTTGCTTCTCTACCAAAACAGGTGGAGGTGGTGGTGGTGGGTACTTGTACCCTCAATTCTATGACCATTCATGCCCAAAAGCTCAAGAGATTGTCAAGTCTATATTGGCCAAGGCTTTTGTGAAGGATCCTCGTATTGCTGCTTCATTGCTTAGGCTGCACTTTCATGACTGCTTTGTTCAGGTCTTTTTTTAAACAAACTCTCTCTATTTTCACTGTTTTTCTTAATATATTTGGCTTATATTTTTGTGTGTGTTTTGCAGGGGTGTGATGCATCGATATTGTTAGATAGCAGTGGGAGCATAAGTAGTGAAAAGAGGTCTAATCCTAATAGGAACTCAGCTAGAGGATTTGAAGTTATTGATGAGATCAAATCTGCTTTGGAGAAGGAATGCCCTTATACTGTTTCTTGTGCTGATGTTTTAGCTCTTGCTGCTAGAGATTCCACTGTCATAGTAACTCTCTCTCTCTCTCTCTCTCTCTCTCTCTCTCTCTCTCTCTCTCTCTCTCTCTCTCTCTCTCTCTCCCTGAAAATTTAACAAATGTTTTAAATGGACAGACTGGTGGGCCAAGCTGGGAAGTGCCATTAGGAAGAAGGGACTCAAGAGGAGCAAGTTTGAGTGGCTCAAACAACAACATTCCTGCTCCAAACAACACATTCCAAACTATTCTCACTAAGTTCAAGAGACAAGGCCTTGACATTGTTGATCTTGTTGCTCTTTCTGGTAATTCTACCCATGCCATTTACTCCAAATCTTATTAAATAGAATATCTTCTGCTTCAATCTCTCAAGTAATGCCAATTTTTTTTATTCCTCCTTTATAATGGAATGCAGGGAGCCACACCATTGGGAACTCAAGATGTACAAGCTTCAGGCAGAGACTGTACAACCAAACAGGCAATGGACAACCTGACTACACCCTTGACCCATCTTACGCCGCCAAGCTACGCACTCGCTGCCCCAGATCTGGCGGCGACCAGAACCTGTTTTTCTTGGACTTTGTCAGCCCAGTCAAGTTTGACAACAGCTACTTCAAAAACTTATTAGCTTCAAAAGGTCTTCTAAGTTCTGACGAAGTCCTGTTGACCAAGAATGGTGAATCAGCTGAGCTGGTGAAGAAATATGCATACAACAATGAGCTTTTCTTTGAGCAATTTGCCAAGTCCATGGTTAAGATGGGAAATATTTCTCCATTGACTGGTTCCAGGGGTGAAGTGAGGAAGATTTGCAGAAGGGTCAATCATAAATAGGACATCATTGAATTTGGCATCTAAACATTGCATTGGGTGAAGTGAAATTTCTCTGCTTGTTGTTGTAGTTCCTTTAAAAGAATTTTCTATGTTAATTCTCTGCTCCATGAGAAATGTTTCAACTTTTTAATTTTGATTATGTATGTCTTTGGTAATCCATTTGTGAAGTTGTAATGGCTTTGTTGTTTGAACTGTGTGTTCATCGAAAATATAATATTTTTCTGATATATTTAGTAATCAAGAATGTTACGTAATTTACTCGGAAATAACTTTGTATTCCATCACTCTAGTCTTTATTTTTTTTCTCTATCTTTATTAAAATTTATATTATGCAATATGATTCTTTCATTGGCGAAAAGATAACTAATAATTTAGTATGTTATGGGTATCTCCTGATAGGGGTGGCAACCGGGCCGGGCCGGACCCGGCAGGCTCACGGCCCTAGCCCGGGTCTTCTAGGTGGTTCATGAGCCAGTTTTGGGTTGGCCGTCGGAAATGAAGGACGGTCTGAAATGAACCACAAACCGGCCCGTAAAGTCACGGGCCGGGACGGTTCACAGGCGGGTCTTGGATAAATAACCGGCCCGACCTCTCTTTGGTAGTGGGATGGGGCAATTGTGAGGATTGCCCATTAACTTCCTTACCTGCACTGGTAGTTTAGTATGGACTTCTAAGTTTATTTTATTTCCTAGTTCCTAGTTGCTACTGTCTTTTAATAGCTTCCCAGGCTTCCTAAAAGTCAAAAAAGAGAAGGACAAAACAGCACGGATTAGATGGAGCTAGGCGCATGATTGTTCCAGTAATCCAATATGGATGTTGGCGAAGAGCTGAGGAGATAATTACTTTCCTGGGTTTGGAGAAGGAAGAGTGAAGAAGCATAAGCCCTTGAATGGACTCTAGCTCTATGAAGGTGACTTGGCATCCTCTCTTTTTTCTTTTTTCTCTGAGCGAGGTACTTAAGGACCTAGCTTAACTTCCTTGCCTTGCCTGCAAGCTCCTATAAGGTCTCTATCTAGAAAGAAAAGCACAAGGATCCGAAGGAGATTGCTCTTTCTTTTGAAGTTTATAGAAGCTAAGGAAAAAAAGAAAGAAATGTAATTTAATTCTAAAAAATGTAGATGAGGAGAGTTGAACCTTAGTAGAGAATTGATAAAGTGTATGGATTATCACTAAACTACATGGAAGTCATATTATTTTCTTATAATTATTTTATTTTATTACTTTAACATCTCAACAGAAAAACTTGTAATAATAAGTAAAATAATTATTTTATTTATTAAATTCATAAACTAGTCATATTCATATTCACATTCACGTAAAATCTAAAAATATAATAAATAATTAATAACTAATTTATAATTCATGTTCATTAACAGAACAAAAAATATTAAAATATTAAACCAATATGTTTTAAAGTTTTCATGAATCCAATTTTTCATTGAATAAAATATTCATTTAAGTGAAAAATATTATTTTTTATTTAATTAAGTACGTTTATCTCAAAAATATATTATTGGAAGTTTTGATAAAATATGTTAAAAGACAATAAGAATATTTATTTTAAACAATATATTTAACAAATGTTGTCTTGGTCTATTGGTAAAAAGTGTGATTTATAAAGGAGATGTTAACATTTTAAATTTTACTACATGCATAATTGTTCAATTTTTTAGACAAAAAAATAGATTCGCGGGCCGGGCCGGTTCAACCAATTTCGTGGGCCGAGCCGACCCATTGCCACCTCTATTTCCTTGTGACCAAAAGGAATAGACCTCACCAATGCACAGCCGAGGCGGGCAAGACAGAGTAGAGCTCATAGGAAGCACATGGTATTCACAGTGGACCTTGGAGTCTAGGAAATCATCCGACGTGAGTATCATCATTACATGTCAAAAATAAGTATCGAGGTGACTCATTCCTATTTGACCCCTGACTCCATGACTCCACTGTCCATTCGCCACCTGCTGTGTTAGAGGGGTCTCCATCAAGTCACATCGACCCTCCTTTATGTCAGCTCGGAGGGACGTTAGCATTAAATGCCGCCTCCGTCCATTAATGGAAGATCAGACATCACATCACCCAAGTTTCTCTTACACACCTCCTCCTATTAGACTTCGTGTATAAATACTACCTCCAGCTCAAGAGGAAATGTAAGCAATTCTCCACCTAAAGAACCCCTGTCAAAATTCCTTCAAACTTCTAACTTAAATATCGGAGACCCTTAGGCGAGGACACGATCCCCAGTCCCCCTCATTTGTTGGGTTCTTTATTTGTGTTGTGCAAAGTCTCTAATCGCGAAGGACGAACATGATTGTTAGTGAGCAAATCAGCATCAACATAACCATGAACTATTATTTATTTTTCACCTCCGTCTCCAATTTTTGTTTAGATTAGTTTAGTAACTCATCAATCAAGTCTTCGTTATCTAGCTCGACAGTGAAATATTACAAAAATAATGATAACCATTACTAATTGAGTAATTAATATGTCCAATCATCATCTCTATCTCACTTGTAGATATTTTCGCAATATGTTACTTATAGAGTGATGATGATTAATTGAAATTCCCTTAAAATTGAAAGACTAAATTGATTTTAAAAAGAACAATTTAGGGATGAAAATAAAAAATAGTCAAAATTTTGCTTTGTAAACCTATCAACTTTTTATGTACTCGAACCGATGAGTTCACACAATAGTAAAATTTCGGTTCGTTTCTAAAATTATAGCTTTTGACAAAGAAAACTTACCCGTGTACCCTATTATGGACATCACTCACCCATAAGGCCCAACGTGTTGCTCTCTGTCGTACAATTTTTAGGCCCGTAGACGTAACAAGCAGATCAAAATCTTCGTTGTAGGGTTTATGCTGGCAAGTCACTGCATCAGTGATTAGTTCTTCTTCCAGCTTCAGGGCCATGAATGTGCAGAGCTCCTTCACCTCGTATGATTCTTGTATGACCATAGCATTTGCGTGAGAGCTTCGAGAAAATGAGGTATTTACGGATCGTTTCAACACATTTTTCACATTTTCGAAGAAAACCTCCCCACAAAAATAGAAGCTGCAGTCTTCTGGCTACCCAGAACTCACATCTTCTAGCGTTTTCCCAATCGCACTCTGCAACTTGTTCTCCATTGAGTTATCGGAATTATACCTCTGCTTCGCCGGAAACGAAACCAGTCCCTTCGGAGAGGGTGTCAGCGATCGTAGACGAGATCTCTGGGCTTACTCTGCTCGAGGTCTCGGACCTCACGGAGGTGCTGCGCGAGAAATTGGGAGTCACGGAGATGCCAGTAATGACGGTGATGATGCCCGGAATGGGATTTGGCGGCTTCAAGGGCTCTGCCAAGGGAGGTCCAGGGGCGAAGGGCGGCGAGGAGAAAAAAGCAGAGAAGACGGCGTTTGATGTGAAGCTCGAAGCTTTTGATGCTGCGGCGAAGATCAAGGTGATTAAGGAAGTACGGTCGTTTACAGATTTGGGATTGAAAGAGGCAAAGGATTTGGTAGAGAAGGCGCCAGCCCTTTTGAAGAAAGGGGTAACGAAGGAAGAGGCGGAGACAATTATCGCGAAGTTGAAGGAGGTTGGTGCCAAGGCTTCAATGGAGTGAGGTACTGTTCTCTTACTCTCATCCAACTTTATTTTTTGGTTAAGAGTAACTTAGGAGCCTTTTTGCTCAGTTAATCTGTGTTAGTCACACAATTTAGCTGCATTGTATTAACCAGTGTTTGATATCTGCGCATAGTCGAATGCAAACAATCTCACTGGATGACAGAAAAAAAATCTCACTGGATGATGCTTGTTCAAGTGTTTTGGTGGATTATAGGGTTGTAACGATGTTCCTAGTTATTTTTTAGCTTAGGATTTTATTTATAGCTTATCAGATTGAGATTGCTCTAGGATCCCAAAGATTCTACCTTAAACCCAGACCAAGTTTGGAAACTGGTGGACTTGCAAATAAAGACTTGGACACACTTTAATCTATGTCTTAGTTAATGAGTTTTGTTTGAAATCAAACCATCGTCATTGAATCTACATGTGAAGTGTACTGCCATTGCATCTGAGTTAACAAATATTGCATGACATTACTTTGTTGTTTGAAACTGGTGTGGAATTTTGTATCTGTAGTTGACTCAAATATTCTAGCCGATCAACTGGAGAAAGAAGAGTGTGTTAAAAGGATGGCAACTGGAGAAAGAAGAGTGTTAAAGGACGGATTTGTCGTTTCAATGACTGCTTCTCATATATCATCCATTATGTACTTACATGCAATAGGAAAATCACTTATCAACTGAGAGGTTGTCTTAGTTTACCAGTAACTTATATATCACTCTAATGTGTGATGGACACAAAGGGTAATCTCTTACATAGTATTAGGCTTTTAAACTTAACAGGGAAGGTGGGATTTAAAGAAAGCCAGGCATGACTTCAACACAATTGGATATTCGAAGTTTTGTGTTAGATACTAGTTAGCACAGTCCCGACATTTATGAAAACAGTTGAACCAATCTTTCAATAGTAGAGAGGAAATGAGCTAATTGCACATATGGGTTGTGATGTAGGCTGGTAGATAAGCACAACACTATAGTTCAGAAGAAGTAATGGTTTGGATGTTTTTTTTGGTTCTGAGTGGTTCAAGTTCAACGAGATACTATTCTGATGCTCATACGCATCAATATCAGGAGCTCATCTTTGCTTTCTATTTTTCAGTTTAGACTTTCCCAACAACGATTGCAGTAGAAAATGGAAGAGTTTGCTTTAGCAGATCGTTGAACTCGAACGACAGTTGGAGATGTATCATTGCGTTTGAATTATTCATGACAAAGTGAGGCGATCAAGTTTTAAGGGTTTTGCATAAAATGTGGTCATTTTTTGCTAGAACTCCTTCGCTTCTTTTACAGAACTAAGAAATAACATATTGGAGCATGATATGCTCTTTATTCTTAACCTTGCAGTTGTTCTTATAAATCCATATCTTTAACACCTATTGATTACCATGTTGCACACCTAATATGGTTTACCGTGATACATCAATCTGGGATCAAACGAGTAATGCTGATGTTCTTGTGTTTGTTGGTTTCTTCAACTCGTTAAGCTGTTCAAAGAATCAAACTCGCAACACAATGAGAAAGTGACTACACCTTAATCCAGTTAGATTTATAGTCTTGAAAGAAAGCGGTCAGATGAACAAAAGCAAAACAAGTATATCCAAAGAAAGTATGCTTGGTAGTTTATAGTAATAATTCTTCCAATCTTAGGGAAAAACTTTCGAACAATGTATTCTTGTCTGAGAGTGGGTGTTTGTAGAGAAGTCGCATTTTAATGTGTTCTAGCCGAGGTTGATTCTACCTAAGATCGTGGAGTGGTCTTGCGAATCGGATCGTAGGATTGAATCGTGGATCATAAGATTCTATTATATACTAGCAATATCATAAAAAAACAAAACTTACCAAACTACATATCAAAACTCTTGAACATAATTAATTAATCAATGATAAATTTTATTATTTTATTAAGTGTAATTTAAAAAATAAATAACAATTTAAAATTATAGTTAATTAGATCGTAGTAAGATTGTAATATTATATCAATCTAAGATAAAAAAAAATATAATAGATCGTAAGATATTTTCAATTTAAGATTTTATTTATGAATCAAATCGTAGAGTTTAGACAATATTAGACAATATCGTAAAATTATGAGATCCTATAATCCGGATCGGGAGTTTAACGATCATATACAGAGAATAAAATGCAACACTAACACTCAAGCCGGCTTTTTTATATTTTTTATGAGGTTGCAAATTTGGGAAATGAACTATCTTATGTGTCCATGTCGCATTACACGGTGTGGAAGGAAGTCTGAAGAGCATCTACTCGTTACAATCTATCTTGTTTTTCATCTTTTTCACCATCCAAGATATTCATATCATATCAGATCAAATCGATGTATATGAACTGAAATGCACAAAAACGTAGGGTCCTCTTCCAACAGCTTCTTGATATTTTTCGCCCAATTTCTCCAAAGTTATATTAACGTTTACGATATATTCATCAACTAATATTAACCAAATCAGGATAAATCAGAGTAGCATAGTGAAAGACCGATTCAAACGAAAGAACGGGTTCAGTGATTGGGTGAAAGTTTGAGAAGGAAAGAAAGAATTTCCTCAGAAACTTGTTGAGCTCTCTCCTGTTGAATGAAATGGTGACCTTCTATGATTACAACTTCAAGATTAGGCACAATGCTCTTAAAAACATCTCCTTGCACAAATTCCTCTGTTCCAAAAGATTTAAAACCCATGTCTTTGTCACCTATTATGAACTTTGTCGGAACCTCTACCTTTGATCCTTGCCATGGTGCCAAAAGCTCCCAACTCCTGTTTATCATTATTAAAAATATGCATGGTCATATCATTTTTCATTCTATTTCAATCCAAAATTTAGACAAAGACATCTTATTTTTTAAGATTTTAAGCCCAAAAACAATTACCCAATTTTATATTGACCCTTAATTCTTTCTAAATCAATTTAGTCCTTGTCATTTTAATATAATTTTCAATCAATTCAACGTCACCTAGATCATTAATAGAATATTGCCAAAATAATGACATCTTAGACAAAAATAATGACTTAACATATTAAATACTCAATTAGTAGTGTGTCATCTTATTATATGTTATCAATTTTCTAACGTATCACTTATGAAATAGACAATAATGTTTTGATGTAAATAAAAGTTTAGGGCCCCAAATGAAAATCACATCATAGTTTATGGGCCAAAGTAGTAGTTTGGCTGAACTCAAAATTGTTTATTGCAACTTACAGGTCCATAGCACGGTAGTAGTTGAAAGGACCGGTGAAGCCAGATTCCTCAAACTTATCAGCATAAAAGCGAAGTTCCTCTTCAGTTATCCATGGAGGCAACACTGATGGTGTCTCCAGGTAATCAATAATCTCCATATCTGGAGGAGCCAAGAGAGCTTCAGGCTTTGTCATCAATAACCACTTCTTCATTACTGTCATATAATCGTACCTTGCGAATGCCCTCTCTGCTCTTCCTGGTTCCTTCTCACCCAAATCCACAACCAAATATACCAAATCAGATATTCACACAAGCACATATATGTTCTACAGAGGAGAAAATTCAAGGAACTGTAGTTGGACTTTTCAGGATTTTATCTAAAAAGTATATCTAGACTGACAAAGATTTAGACTAATTTTTAAGTGATCACATGGTACGGCAATTATTCGTAGGTTAGTTGACATATAACTGACAAATCATTTTGAATGTGTTTTTAAAAACATCAACTTATCAATCAACGATTGACAAAATAATTGATTAACTAAAATTTTGATCGGTCATAGTTAGTATTACCTGAAACTGAACAGCATGCATGCTATCTCCAAATGTTTGCCTGAGAGTTTCAAGAGTTCTTGTGGTTGGTGATCTGGGGAAGTATGGAACACTTAAAGCAATTAAACCCATGACTTTATCAGGCCTGAAAAGGCTCAGATGCCAACCAGCTACTGCTCCCCAGTCAATTCCCACCACAAACGCCTACTCACACCACAGCAACAAGATGTTGAAATTCTCAGAGACATTTTCACAAACAGGTCAATAGACACAGATAACATGTCATACCTTTTCTTGGCCAAAATGGTCAATTAGGCCGATGAGGTCACCGACTATGTGTAACATAGTGTAGGAGTTGGGGCTAATTGGAGAATCAGAGTCACCATAGCCTCTTAAATCAGGGGCGACTACATGGTAACCATGGCTTTCCAAGAAGGGTATTTGGTGGCGCCAAGAATACCAGATTTCAGGGAAGCCATGAAGTAGAAGAACAAGTGGTCCTGTTCCTTTCTCTGCTACATGTAGCCATATCCCATTACTTTTGATCCTCTGGTGGTTCACCTCTTCCATGGTACCAAGCATCTCTAAAAAGTATATGAGAGAGAGAGAGAGTTTTCAATGGCGCCTAGTGATGGTGGTGATATTATTATTCACATTTTATTTCAACGAAATTAATGTATTATATATCGTAGTATGATTGATAAGAAGTCAGGTCAAGTATGATAAGTTTGACATTGGACCGACAGAAAATTATAAATGATATAGGCCGTCAAGGTTAGAAGGAAATTTCAGAACCTAAAACAGTAAACTGAGTGATTGACAGGCGTGACAAGTTGCTTAGAGAATTCTCATCAACTAGAGAAGACACCTCTATTGTTGAAAATTTGTTTAGTTGTGTTACAAATTTTTAATTATAAAATTTATTTTGAGAGTTCTAAAATTTATTGTGAGGAATTTAATTTTCAGTTTTAAGAATTTAATATTTCAAATTGAGTTATATTTTCTAAAGACTATATATATTATCTATTTTATCTACAAAGTTATAAGAAAGAGAAATGATTTACTATATCATCTTACTTTTTAAAAACTCTTTAGAAATTTTTTGTGTTGGATATGGTGTATGGTTTCGGTGGTTTTTTTATTACGAGTGCACGTGTAGAAGAACATATTTTAAGCTGTTGAATCCTAGAGGTCGGACGCGTAGAGAACCTTGATGCACCGGGATACTTCTCATGAGAGCGTGAAATCGTCTTTAAGAATAGTGGCTTGTCACGCCTCAGTCTACAATATTTCAATAACGTTTTATCTTTTCGGGTAATATCTTTCTTTGATTCACAATAACCTAAATTATTTTTCTAACAATCTTAAAGTCGATTCCCGTTATTGTGAATCAATAAAGAAATTTGTTCTTTCATTTTACTGTTGTTTTCTTAAATTGCTGATATCATAAATATCATGAATATTGAAACTTGAGTATACTGTATAATTTTCTCTTTTTTTGTGCTCGATGTTGGTGATAGATTTATTAGCAATTTACACAATCTAATTATGCTTACTTGGTCATCATGGGGATTTTGGTTAATGGATAAATACGTCTGTGAAGCAATTTTGTCCATATATACTCGCTGTAAAGGATTTTTTCGGTATGGAAACCCTCTACGAACAAATAATAAAGATCATAATTTGAAGAGAGGAAGAGAAAAAAAGAGAATAAAGACACTATCATTTAAGTGGAAAACCCTTAAAGAGAAGAAAAACCATGGGAAGATTGTAGATATTCACTTATGTCAAGGATTTTACACACTTATTGATGAGAGAAGAGAGGAAAGGCAATGCCTTTAGTTGAGGTTTGTTTAGGTCTCTTCCTCGCCTCCTTTTTCTTTTTATATGAGCTTGTACTCATAGGCCTTACAATAATAAAAATAATAAAAAGGGGATGATCACATCTCTTATGTTTTCGGTTGATGAGATTGCTTTAAGGCGTGAGCTCCTTTACTTTGATCATTCCTTTCAGTTGTTTTGTTCTCAATAAGTCAATCAGTCATAACCACTTGGTGGTTCCTCGTGATTCGGGCCAGTCAGTCACAACCACTTGACTGTCAGTCTAAACCCTCCTTTTCGTTTGATGTCCTGTCATGTCCAGGAGGTAATGATTCCTCATTTTTGAGATGCTGGTTCCCATTCTGGACATGATAGCCCCCGTTCCAGAAGCGATTGTCACCCGTTCCTTAAGCGATTGTCACCCATTCCAGAAACGATTTTCACCCGTTCTAGGTTGTAGAAGTGATTTCCCCCCATGAATCTAGAAGTGATAGTCACTCGTTCCAGAAGCGATGCTTCCCCGCTTCAGCATGCTTCCCCGTTATGACGAGGTCTCCCGCTTCAGCGTTCTTTCTGTACACATGTCTTGAGAGGATTTTTTCCGATTCATTTCCCCCATTACACTCAATAAATTTTATTTATTAATGTGTAATGATGAGGAGTTCTCTATTTACATGTGCCTTTTCAAAGATCGTCTCGTCTTCTCTTGGGATCCTGCACTTTATAGGTTCTTTCATTTTCTGTGAGCCCTAGGTAGGTCCATTTTATCCTCATGGCAGTGAGTATTTTTTACCTATTCATTTGCCCTTATTACACTCAATAAATTTCACTTATTAAGGTGTAATGGTTTATCATTTCTTATTCTGCCGTTACGTCTGTCCGTTTATGTTCTCATGTGCTTCTTAAAAACATGCGATGTGGTCTTTCCAAACAATTTTTCGGTTTGTTCGGTGTCAGTGATGATTTCTCCTTTTCTTTTTACTGTTACGTTCCTCTATTCCCGTTCACGAATGCTTTGCGTTTGTTGACTAACTTTTTTGCCAACTCGTTATCCATGATGATTACTTCCCTTCATTCGTTGTATTGTCTTTCCGTTCTTTTTACTACGGGCTTTTTGATAGAGTTTTTCTCATTTTTGTCATTATGAGCTCATTGGCGAGGTTCTCTCATTTTCTTCAGTACGGGCTCAACGATAGAGTTTCTCCCATTTCTTTATTTCTCATTTTCCTTCTCTCGTACGTTTAAGATATGTGACAATAATATTTGTACAAGAACAATAATAATTTATTGGAATGAATAAGGAGCAAGTATATCGTTCCATAATTAAATCGCATGAGTCTGAGTTTGACGTTCTGCATTTGTTGGTAGAGTTTCTGCTGTTTTCATATATTCCTTTTCCGCTTTCAATTTTTTCTTCCTTTTCTCACTTCCTTTTACTTTACTCCTGGTTGTTTTTTGCTCAGCTCTGTTCTTTAGCTCTTCTTTTATGTTCTTCTTTACTCAGCTATTCTTTTCTCAGTGTTTCTTTACTGAAGTTGAAGGTCTTTCCTCAACTTCTTTTCTTTTATGTTCTAAAATTTTTCCGTTCTCTAGATTTTCCTATTCTTAAGACATTTCCTTTTCCTTCTTACATTTTGTTTCATCCCTTGCGTGTTTTTCTCCTTGGCTTTTTTTTTGTTTATTTTCCACATTTTAGAGATGATGCTTTTCCGCTCTGAAGGGCTTGGGCATCTAGGCCGCTGACTTTTTGTCCACATTTTAGAGAGAAGGTTTTTCCCGCTCTCAAGGGCTTAGACATCTAGGTAGCCGATCTTTTTTCACATTTTCTTCTGAGAACAGTGCCCGTAGACACTCTCAAGGTCTTAGGCTCCTTCTATGGAATCATGGTCTCATTTTGATTTCTTTCTAAGAATGGTGTCGGTAGACACTCCCGAAGGACTTAGGTTACTACATTATAACCATGGCCCTATTCTGATTTTCTTCTGAGAACGGTGTCCGTAGACACTCCCAATGACTTAGGCTCCTTCAGTAGAACCCTGACCCCATTTTGATTTTCTTTTGAGAACGGTGTCCGTAGACACTCCCAAGAACTTAGCCTCATTCAGTAGAACCATGATCCCATTTTGATTTTCTTCTGAGGACGGTGCATGTAGACATTCCCAAGGACTTAGGCTCCTTTAGTGGAACCATTACCCCGTTTTGATTTACTACAAGCTCATTGATAGAGTTTCCCCCGTGTCTTTTGTTACGGGCTCATTGATAGATATTCCCCCTGTTTCTTTTGTTACGGGCTTATTAATAGAGTTTCCCCCATTTTCGTACTCACAGTCATTTCTGTTTCTACTGTCGTTCATGTAGTGGATGTTGTACCCGTTTTCTGTACTCATAGTTGTTCCTATTGTCATGATTTTTTCCATTCCCATTTTCTAGACATTTCATTCTCGTTCGTCAGAGCATTTCCTTCTCGTTCTCAATACTTTTCCGTTCTCGAGACATTTCCTTTCTCGAGATATTTCTTTTTCTGCCGTCAGGGCATTTCTTTCTCATTCTCAATACTTTCCCGTTCTCGAGACATTTCCTTTCTCGAGATATTTCCTTTTCTGCCATCAGGGCATTTCTTTCTCATTCTAAATACTTTCCCGTTCACGAGACATTTCCTTTCCCGCCGTCAGGGCATTTCTTTCCCATTCTCAATACTTTCTCGTTCTTGAGACAATTCCTTTCCCGTCGTCGTGGCATTTCTTTCCTATTCTCAAGACATTTGAATGCAATCTCCTTGGTTTTCCCATTCTAAAACGTTTGAGTGGCAACTTTCTTAACTTTCCCTTTCTAAGAGGTCTGAATGTGGTCTTCTTTGCTTAGCTTTTTACTCTGGAGATTTTGGCTATGAAATTCCTTCCTAACACTTTTTTCTTTTCTAACGAATTTCTTTTCTGAAATCCTTTCAGATTTATATTATGAAATTCTAACACTCTAACTTATTTTTCCTGAAGAGCTGAAGCTTCTCTAATATGAAATTTAACTTTTTTCATTTTGAAACTCTGACTTTGACTTTTCTGAAGCTCTGACTTCAACTTTTTCCGAAGCCTTTTTTTCATTTTATAAGCCTTTTGAACTCTTCTGGTCTGAACTTTATGAGCTTTTCTAGTCTGAACATTACGAGCTTTTTTGATCTGTACTTTCTGTGCTCTTCTAAACTTTTTGAGCTCTTCTTTTCTTATCCGCTTTAGCTTTTTTTAACTCATCCTTCCTTCGAATTGAATTCTTTTCTGATCTCATTCCTCTATTTTTTTAGGAGTTGATGATGATGTAAAAGAAATAAGCCAATCAAATTTGTAAGGAACTAGTTTACCATTTTCTGTTCCGTTTCCAGTTTTATACTTGTTGTCGTTTCCATCAGTGTTTCCAACCTATTGTCGTTTATGTTCCGGCTTGTGTTGTTGATGGGGCGTTTGATGTGGTTTTTGACATTTTGGGAGGGATTTCTTGAGTTTTTCTCTCACTCTCAATGAAAGCACCAAAATGTAAAGGATTTTTTGGTATGAAAACTCTCTACGAATAAATAATAAAGATCATAATTTGAAGAAAGAAACAGAGAATAAAGACATAATCATTTACGTGAAAAATCCTTAAAAGGAAGAAAAACCATGGGAAGATTGTGGATATTCATTTGTGTAAAGGATTTTACACACATGTTGAGGTTTGCTTAGGTCTCTTCCTTGCCTCCTTTTTTCTTTTTACATGAGCTTGTACTTATAGGTCTTACAATAATAAGAATAATAAAATGGGATGATCACATCCCATATGCTTTCGGCTGATGAGATTGCTTTAATAGACTCATTTACTTTGCTCATTACTTTCAGTTGTTTTGTCTTCAATAACTCAATCAGTCATAGCCACTTGGTGGTTCCTCGTGGTTCAGGCCAATCAGTCATAACCACTTGATTGTCAGTCTGAACCTTCCTTTTTGCCCTGATGTTATATCATGTCAGGGAGGTAATGATTCCCCGTTCTCGAGATGTCGGTTCCCATTCTGGACGTGATAGCCCCAATTTCAGAAGCGATAGTCACTTGTTCTAGAAGCGATTGTCACCCATTTCAAAAACGATTGTCACTTGTTCCATGTTCCAGAAACAATTCCCCCCCCCCCCCCCCCCCCCCCCNNNNCCCCCCCCCCCACCCCATCCTTCGCGCTCTAGAAGTGATAGTCACCCGTTCAAGAAGTGATGCTTTCCCACTTCAGCATTTTTCCCCGTTCTGACGAGGGCTCCCACTTCAGCATTCTTTCTGTACACGTGTCTTGGGTGATTTTTTTCCTGTTCATTTCCCCCCATTACACTCAATAAATTTTATTTATTAATGTGTAATGATGAGGAGTTCTCGATTTGCATGCTCCTTTTCAAAGATCGTCTTATCTTCTTTCGGGAACCTGCACTTTAGTGGTTTTTCTGTTCTCCGTGAGCCCTAAGTAGGTCCTTTTTATCCTCATGGCAGTGGGTAGTTTTTAGCTATTCATTTGCCCCATTACACTCAACAAATTTCACTTATTAGGGTGTAATGGTTTTTCCTTTCTTATTATGTCGTTACGTCTGCCCATTTTTATTCTCACGTGCTTCTTAAAAACATGCGATGTGGTCTTTCCAAACAATTTTTTAGTTTGTTCGCTGTCAGTTAGAGCTTTCCTTTTATTTTTGCTGTTACGTTCCTCTATTCCTGCTCGCTGTCGATGATGATTACTTTCCTTTCATTCGTTGTATCAACTTTCCGTTCTTTTTACTACGAGCTTATTGATAGAGTTTTCTCATTTTCGTCATTATGAGCTCATTGGAGAGGTTCTCTCATTTTCTTCAGTATGAGTTCAGCGATAGAGTTTCTCCCATTTTTGTATTTTTCATTTTTCTTCTCTCGTATGTTTAAGATTTGTGACAAAAATATTTGTACAAGAACAATAATAATTTATTGAAATGAATAAGGAGCAAGTATATTGTTCCATAATTGCATCGCATGAATTTGAGTTTGACGTTGCACATTTGTTGGTAGAGTTTATGTTGTTTCCATATTTTCTTTTTCTGCTTTCAATTTTTTCCTTCCTTTTCTCGCCTCTTTTTCTTTTACTCCTGACTGTTTTTTGCTCAGCTCTATTCTTTAGCTCTTCTTTTATGTTCTTCTTTACTCAGCTCTTATGTTCTTAGTGTTTCTTTACTGAAGCTGAAGGTCTTTTCTCAACTTCTTTTATTTTCTGTTCTGAAAGTTTTCCTGTTCTCCATATTTTCCTATTCTAAAGACATTTCCTTTTCCTTCTTACATTTTGTTTCATCCCTTGTGTAATTTTCTCCTTGGCTTTTTTTTATTTATTTTCCACATTTTAGAGAGAATATTTTTTCCGCTCTGAAGGCTTGGGTATCTAGGCCGCTGACATTTTATCCATATTTCAGAGAAAAGGCTTTTCCCGCTCTCAAGGGCTTAGGCATCTAGGCCGTTGACATTTTTTCGCATTTTCTTCTAAGAACAGTGCCCTTAGACACTCTCAAGTATTTAAGCTCTTTCCATGGAACCATGGCCTTGTTTTGATTTTCTTCTGAGAATGGTGTCAGTAGGCACTTCCAATGACTTAGGCTCTTTCAGTAGAACCATGGCCCCATTTTGATTTCTTTCTAAGAACAATGTCAGTAGACACTCCCAATAACTTAGGCTCCTTCAGTAGAACCATGGCCCCATTTTGATTTTCTTCTGAGAACAGTGTCTGTAGACACTCCCAAGGACTTAGGCTCCTTCAATAGTACCATGGCCCCATTTTGATTTTTTTCTGAGATCGATGCCCGTAGACACTCCCAATGACTTGGGCTCCTTCAGTGGAACCACGACCCCGTTTTGATTTACTATAGGCTCATTGATAGAGTTTCTCCCATGTCTTTTGTTACGGGCTCATTAATAGAGTTTTCTCCGTTTCTTTTGTTACGGGCTTATTGATAGAGTTCCCCCATTTCCTTACTCATAGTCGTTTCAGTTTCCATTGTCGTTCCTATAGTGAATGTTCTACCTCTTTTCCGTACTTATAGTTGTTCCTATTGTCATGATTTTTCCATTTCTATTTTCCAGACATTTCATTTCCTGCCGTCAAAGCATTTATTTTTCGTTCTCAAGACTTTCCCGTTCTTGAGGCATTTTCTTTCTCGAGACATTTCATTTCCCGTCGTCAGAGCATTTCTTTCGCATTCTCAATACTTTCCCATTCTCGAGACAATTCCTTTCTTGAGACAGTTCCTTTCTAGCCATCTGGGCATTTCTTTTTCGTTCTCAATACTTTCCCATTCTTGAGACATTTTCTTTCTCGAGACATTTCCTTTCCCGCCGTCAGGGCATTTCTTTCTCGTTCTCAATACTTTCCTGTTCCCGAGACATTTCCTTTCCCATAGTCGTGGTATTTCTTTCCCGTTCTCAAGATATTTGAACGCAGTCTCCTTGGTTTTCCCATTCTGAAACGTTTGAGTGGTAGCTTTCTTGACTTTCCCTTTTTAAGAGGTTTGAATATGGTCTTCTTTGCTTAGCTTTTTACTTTAGAGTTTTTGCTATCAAATTTCTTCCTCACTCTTTTTTCTTTTCTAACGAATTTCTTTTCTGAAATCCTTTCAGATTTTTGTTCTGAAATTCTAACACTCTAACTTTTTCTTTTCTGAAGAGCTGAAACTTCTATGATCTGAACTTCAAATTTTCCGTTCTGAAACTCTGACTTCGACTTTTTTGAAGCTCTAACTTCAACTTTTTTTAGAAGTTGATAATGATGTAAAAGAAATAAGCCGATCGAATATGCAAGGAACGAGTTTATCATTTTTTGTTCCGTTTCTAATTTTGTACTTGTATCGTTCTCATCTCTGCTTCCAACCTGTTGCCATTTTTCCCGCTTTCATTGTTGATGGGGATTTGGATGTGGTTTTTGGAATTTTGGAAGGGATTTCTCGAGTTTTTCTCTCACTCTCAATGAAAGCGCCAAAATTTAAATGATTTTTTGTATGAAAAACCCTCTACAAACAAATAATAAAGATCATAATTTGAAGAGAGAATAAAGACAGCATCATTTACGTGAAAAATCCTTACAGGGAAGAAAAATCACGGGAAGATTGCTGATATTCACGTATGTCAAAGATTTTACACAGTTGTTGATGAGAGAAGAGAGGAAGGGCAATGCCTTTAGTTGGGGTTTTCTTAGGTCTCTTCCTCGCCTCCTCTTTCTTTTGACATGAGCATGTACTTATAGGTATTACAATAATAAGAATAATAAAAGGGGATGATCACATCCCCTATGCTTTCAGCTGATGGGATTGCTTTCAGGCGGAGGCTTCTTTACTTTGCTCATTACTTTCAGCTGTTTTATCCTCGGCAACTCAATAAGTCTTAGTCACTTGGTGGTTCCTCGTGGTTCGGGTCAATCAATCACAACCACTTCGACTTTCAGTCTGAACCCTCCTTTTCATTCTGATGTTTTGTCTTCTCTAGGAGGTAATGATTCTCCATTCTCAAGATGTCGGTTCTCGTTTTGGAAGCGATAGCCCCTGTTCCAGAAGTGATAGTCACTCATTCCAATATCGATTGTCACCCGTTCCAGAAAGTGATTGTCACCCGTTTCAGAAGAGATCCACCCATCTTCGTTCCAGAAGTGGTAGTCACCCGCTCCAGAAGAGATGGTTCCCCGCTTCAGCATTCTTCCCTGTTCTGACGAGATCTCCCGCTTCAGCGTTCTTTCTGTACACGTGTCTTGAGTGATTTTTTTCCTATCCATTTGCCCCTTATTACACTTAATAAATTTCATTTATTGATGTGTAATGATGAGGAGTTCTCCATTTGCATGTGCCTTTTCAAAGATTGTCTTGTCTTCTCTCGCAAAACTACACTTTAATGGTTTTTGTGTTTTCCGCGAGCCCTATGTAGGTCTCTTTTATCCTCATGGCAACACGTATTTTTTACCCTTTCACTCGCAATCTTAAAAGTTTCAAATTTAGCTTTTCATTTGTGATTGTATTTAGAGAATTATTGTGATCAAGCAAGTGAGAATTTGTTTTATAGCCTATGCCTATATTATATATGATATGCCTGGTGATATAATTTGCATATTAAATATATGAATATTTGTGCAATAGCACGGTGAGCCGGGTCTTGAATGTTTCACTCGGTTTGTAAAGAGGTAATAGATTCTGACTAAATAGATTCAAATGAGTTTGCATTTTATTGTGTTTGATGTTTAGAGAACTGATAAACATATATAATGCCAGAATTTGAAAAATGCAATTTTTGGTTTTATATTGCACTAATCTGAGTTAAGTATTTCTTATAAGTTGATTTTGACAACACGTAATATTGCTAGATGGATTTAGATGGTTATTGATCATCAATTCAATAATACAAAGTCATTAAGTGATTGACGTTTAAAATGAAAATTAATTATAAATTTTAAATGGTTTGATTTATGCGCGACAATTCCGTTAAATATATAATTAGAATTTAATTAGTGTGTACTTGAATTATCTAGTACTTTAACTCTAATGTTAGAACTCATTATTTGAATAACTAATTTTGAGTATTCCATTTCGATGGCTGATTGTGTAAATATGTAATGTCAGTAAATATTATTATTAATATTCTGATTAAAGGGATAGTTAAAAAAGCTAGTAAATTATGTATCAAGAAGATCAAGTTGAAGCCTATTGTTTGAATTAACAGTGATGGCAACCTAATTTATGTGATTGGAGATCCCATGAAATATGTTCAATGGGTAAGAACAAGTCACTTTTTAATTCGCTTGTGAATACTATTAAGATTTACTCTTTCCTATGATATCTCCATAAGGATAGTAATTAACGTGACTGTAATGATTGTAAGGTTGAGCAAGACTCTTAATCAATTCATATATCTTATATTGAGTGGTGTATCAATTGTAGTATACACTTGATGGAATTGACCTACGTGAGTGTGAAAGTGGGGTCGCTTTCTATGAGAGGTTAAGGTTTACTCTCTAGAGCACTCATGAGATCTAGGTATAGCGCGAGGCCTATTTGTACCACCCCGATTTGAGACCAGAAGCTATGAAAACTGAAAGTGTATCAAGATGGTCAGTTTTATGTAAAAGTTTTTTGTTCAAGACTTCAGTTCACTAAATTCCTGCATATCGCATTTTGAATACACAAGGTGTAGATTCAAGGTTTCGAGACATCTACACTTATACATTCATTTTTCAGAAATACACAGCATAATGTTTTTTTAATTTGTAACACATGTGCGGGATTGTTAGAAATTTATTTAGGTGTATTACAAATTTGTAATTACAAAATTTATTTTGAGAGTTACAAAATTTATTATGAAGAATTTAATATTTCAATGAGAGTTACATTTCCTAAATCATTATATATATATATATATGATCTATTTTATCTACAAAGGTATAAGATAAAGAAATGTTTTACTATATCATCTTACTTTCTAAAAACTCTCTAGAAATTCATTATGTTGGATATGGTGTATGGTTTCGGTGGTTCTTCTATTACGAGTGCACTCATAGAAGAACATAATTTAGGCTGTTGAATCCTGGAGGTCAGACGCGTAGAGAACCGTGATGCCCCAGGATACTTCCCATGAGGGCGCATAATCGACTTTAAGAAAAGTGGCTTACCACGCCTCAGTCTAGGATATTTCAACAATGTTTTATCTTTTCGGGTAATATCTTACTTTGATTCACAATAACCTATATTATTTGCCACATCAAAAGAATTTAGTCGTTTTACCTGGGGTGTTCACGGCTCGGATCAACCGGTTTTTAGTGAACCGAACTGTGAGTTTCGTTTCGGTTCGATATCATTAATTAAAATCATTTTTAAATGATATTATTCAAAAATAATAATATAAAATCAAAATTTTTGTTCGGTTCGGATAGAAAACCACCAAAATTTTGAATCGAACCGAAACTTCAGTTCTGTCATTTTCTTCGAATCGAACCGAACACACATAAAGAACCGATTGAACCGGTCATTTTCAGTTCAATTTGATCATTTCGGGACAATTTTGAACACCCATAATTTTTCCAATTACCTGCTCAAGAGGCCTAATTCAAATGCCACAACTATTTATGTTATACAGAGAGAGATTATGAGATTTTAACCCTTTTTTTTCTTTAACTGACACATGATAAAGTACTGGAAGAACCCAAAGAATAACAATTACATAAATTGACATAGAACGATTTGAGGTTAAAGAATGCATTGTCATCTCTCTTCATAGCCCATAGTGTACGAGATAAATATATGTATTTCGATTTGGGTCATATTCTATGGTCACGATTCTATTATACATGTCTTTTTTATTTCATCAACGTTGTCTGGATCGCGATTCTACCCTAGGATCGGTGGAAGGACGTAAGATCGTGGATCATGGGATCAGATCGAGGATCGTAAGATCCTACCAATTTTTAATAATTTATTAATAAAAAATATATTAATGTTAATAATACTTCAATACATTGAAGAAAGGATTATATAATATCAAGTCATCTCCTATTAGATAAAAATAATATCAAATCATCTAAAACAATATAATACTAAGTAGAATTCTCATACTTCTAAGTTTTCAAGAAAGAAATTTAATATAAACAAGTTCAAGACAAGTAAACCTAATAACATTTAATTATCAAAATGAATGTCACATTGGTGTCATCGCCATCAATCTCCTCATCACATTCAGAATCATTACTTTCTCTAAGTCCAACGTCTCCAATGGTGTCATCATTCATATCCCTTGAACCACAACCATCATTGAGGTTTTGATCACCATCACTTCAAGTATTTCCATGTCATTTTCTTACCCAAAATTTTCAAGCTCATCATCTTCACTTATATAAGGAAAAATGAATGTCATTACAGGTTAAAGAATCACATATTAATAGAAAAATAAAACTTACATGATTCTATTATACTCCTTGCAATAACATCTTCTTTCACCTCGCCATCATCACATGTTACTTGTTGGGCAGTCATGTCAAGTATATCCAACCATTTGCCTGGTTGTGGGAGAGTTGGATCTTCTTTCTCTGTTATCCATTCATCATCAGATGAAATATCATCTGGACAGAGTTGCATGGGTTAACTCTCCCTTTTTACTTACCTTTCTCTTAACTTCAAGTTGTACATTACAAACACCAAATCATTCATCTTTTGTTGGTGTAAACAGTTTCTTCTCTTTGAATGTACCTATAGACATACAAATTTCATTCAACTCAAAAATTACTAAATACTAACTTATTAATAATTAATTACAACAAATAAACAAAATAATTTTACCATCTCAAAGGCACTCCAATTTCTTTCATATCCCGAAGAACTACAAGTCAAACTCAATATTATAATATCAAACTTTTTCAGTTCAAGACATTCATCTCCATATCAATGCCACCAATCAGCTGCATTTATTCAGAATTAACATAAGTATAAAAAGATGCAAATTCTAATATCATATGAAATGTCAAGTGGAGAAAAATTAACGATTTACAAAACCTGGACTTTCTTTGTTCTCGTCAAAATAGTATATTCTATTCCTGATAACCCTCTTGCATTTCTGAATGAATCAATTTGTATCTCTATTTTTACCCTATCATTTGAATCAACGACCATTCTTTGAAGACAATTAGAAAGTTTGATCTTGATTTCTACACCCCCTTTGAATTCAGAGCTATAATGATAATGATGATTCAAATAATAAGTTGTTGCATCCAAGGGTCTATGGAGTTGGAGTTCCTATCCTTGATCGATTATATCCCGTATGGGCTTATAACTCTAACAATGCATCATAAATTTAATTAAATGATTACATTTAAAGTCAAAATAAATGTAAATGAAGTGAACTATAAAATGCCTTACCTCTTTTGGACATTGTTAAAATTTTCTCGTATTTTTGTTCTTGCTTGATCCATTTCTTCATAGATGAATCCCATGGGAGGTGACTTATCTGAATCCATCATCTTAAGAACCTTGACAAGAAGTATTGCAGCCTTTAAATAGGCAATAACATTCGGCCAGAAACCATGACTATCTAAAACAATTGCTTGAATCTTTTTTCCATCACTAGTGCCCACAAACCTACTAGATTTCCATTTGTTGGATGAAAATATTATCATCAAAGCTCCTTTTTTCTCATTAAGGCAAGACAGTGTTAAATATGTTGTAGCAAAATGCGTGACAGCAAGCCTAATCAATTCTCTTCCTTTGGTAAAATCTCCCAACCAAGTTAGAAGCGATGTTCATATATATATGTAGGTAGCAATCCCCCTACCATTCGTAATGCTACTTGATGGATTTTGAGTATTTTCTCAAATCTATACAATGAGCAGCACAAGGTGTCCAAAACAAATTCTTTTCTCTTCTCCATCAACATCTCACCAACTAATTTATAGTTGGCAGCATTATCAGTCACTACTTGTACAACATTTTCTTCACCAACTTTCTTCACAACCTCATCCAACATCTCAAAAACATTGTCAGATGTTTTCAAAATGTTTGGGGTATCAATGGAGCACAAGAATACAGTTCATTTAGGACTATTCACAAGAATACAGTTCATTCTATCTGTCCAACCATTATATATAATTGAATAACCGGTTTTCTTCTATTCCTCCTTAAAATCTTCAAGGATAGTTAATGTCCTTGACACTTCCTTTTTTAAATATGTAACTTTAATTTCATGGTGGGATGGTGGCTTCAAACCAATGCCGTACTTACCAACCATCTCAAGCATTCGCACAAATTCAAGATTCTTCACACAATCAAAAGAGATAGCACTTGTATAGAAAAATCTTGTAATTTGTTGACAAACAGTCCCGCGTTGATCTTTTTTAAAAATTTGATTCATTGTTGTTTGCTTTGAGCTTTTAAGAAAGCTCGTCATAGGGTTTTTTTTCCTTTACCACTCTTTCTTAATTCTTCAACTTCAACCACTATATCATCCTCATCTCTATATCATAAAGTTTTTTCCTCTTTTTGCAAGACTCTTCAACTTGATTTCTCAAATTTTCTAAAAACTTCCTCTTAACCTCGACGGGTACATTAGGACATGCCTCAACATTTGCTCTTGTACCGGATAAATGATGTTTAAGGTGAAAAATGCCCTCAGAACGGACAACATCACAATAATTGTATTTCACTTCTTCAAATTACGATCAGTTTCTATCCCTTGTTCCCATTCTAGATCTAATCGGCTCCTAGATGAATTTTTTCTTTTATCATTCTTACTTAAGTTACTCTTACTTCCACTTGTAGATATTACTAAAAGAAATAAATACAACCATGTAGGGGCACATCAGAATGTGTTTGAAGAGAAATTTAGTACAAAACATAAATTTCTACTAATTAAGAACAAAACACAAATTATTAAGGATAAAACACAAATTATACAAATTAAGAACAATTAATTTCTAGAACACAAATTAAGAACAAATCACAAATTAACCAACTATATTCAGAATTAAGATATCAAGACAGATTGAATTATACATTAGATAAAAAAAGAAGCTAACCGAATAATAATGTGTATTTTGTTCTAGACTTTTAGTTGGCGGGTCTCTGAACAGTTTTCATTTTTATTAACTACGAGGTCAATCACGAACAAATTCTATGGAACATGATTGATATGAGAGCAGTGAGCAGTAGTCATGGATGTTGGCAAGTTTGTATGTGAAACGGTTACTAAAGAAGCAAAAGAATCGCCATTATTGCTCTGTTACTTAAGCTCAACTAAAAGGAGAGAGAGAGTGTGTGAGAAAGAGAGAGAGACCTTACCTTGGTGTTGTGTTCCATTGTTGTGAGTTGTCGGTAAAAATGGTGGTTTGCGGTCGTGGGAAGGAGAGGGTTTCTTGAGGTGGTACTGTAGTACAGGCGGCGACTTAGAGTGTTTCTTCAGGTGATAGGGTTTTTTGAGGTGGTACTGTATTCATTTGTTCGATAGAATTGAGTTGTGTTTGTTGTTTGATATTTTTTTTTTTAATTTTCCAATTTGTAATAACAAGTTACTTAAAATTCACCTAATTAACTAAGAGGTAGGATCGGATCCGGATTGCAATCTCACACGATTCCATTATCTGGATCGTAATCCTTACCCGATCCTGCTAAAAAATGATGATTTTAAGCGATCTAGATTGCTGACCTCCTGTAGGACCGTAGGATCGTTCGTGATCCCAATAACCTTGATTTCATAAAAAATCAATTTTACGGTATAAACACTTATGACCTCTCCTATGCCATGCGGTAGTGATTCCTCTAACGTTACGACCTTTACCACACCAATTGTCCCTTAATCAAATTCTTGCGTGGATTAGTTTTTACTTTATTATCTGCGATTTCATGTGTGCGCTTGGGGTAGAAGTTTTGTATAAATATCGAAAAGCTTTCATGTGTTGTATATAATCCTATAGCGATTGCCTCAGTAAAATACAACAATTCTGAATCCAAGAAAATAGCGAGGATTTGTCTTGGTTTGATTAGATTAATTGGTTTCATGCAATTTCTTCTACTGAAGATCAAAACAGTTTTCGAAAAAAAAATTATGGCATGAAAAACTGTTTGCATATTTTTAAATTGAGATTTTGTGCCTCACAAAAAATCCGAACGAGGCCAAACAAACTTTTTATTTTCTAAAGATAAAAGAAACAACCTATGCTCATCATGATAGGCTTGACTAGGCAAATATGCCACTATAGGAAAATAAAGAAAAAAAATGGTCCAAAAATTGTAGTTTGCATGTAGCCAATATTTTACAATGGCCCTTAATTGTAACCTAAAAAATATAGTAAATAGATAAATATGCCCTCACTAATAAACAATGAAATTCACTTACTTTAACAAGCCCTAGCGCAAAAAAAAAATCAAGAGAGCTCTCGAGAAGGTGTGACTAGCGACGGGAAGTTGCCAAACCCTAACAATGATTTTCGTTTTCAATCTGAGATTGTAAGTTGTAGTTTCTATTTTTGTTTTCTTGTATACAGATATTCGCTTTCATGCATGAGATAGATTTTCATTCTCTTCCAAACCTTAGCCAAGAGGTAGCACTTATTTATCTACGTTTTCGTTCATGATATATCAAAATGCAGATCAAATTGTATACAGAATCTGCATTTTTTATATATGTTTCATCTGCGTTTTCGTTCTGTATATATCAAAAACATAGATCATACCGTATATAGACCTGTGTTTTCATTTTGATATGTGTTTATAAGGTTTGATCTGAGGTTTCGACACAAATTTTTGTTTTCTACTTTCATTTTCTTGTATGAGAGATTTTCGTTTTCCGCCAAACCCTAGCCAACAAGTATCATCTTTTATCTTTGTTTTCGTTCTGTATATCTTGAAAATAGCATTGCGATTTTCATTATGTATAACTTGAAACGAGATTGGACACATTATATAGATTCACAACATATTGACTGTGACTTTTTTCTATATTGACTGCGATTGTGATCTGAATCACGATATATTAATGAATTTTGTTCATTGCGTACTCTGAATATTATTCATTGTGTACTCTGAATATTGTTCATTGTGTTCTGAATCTAGGCATGTTTGCGTTTTGAATCACGACATATTGTGATTGCATCTTCAGTCTCTCTTGTGCTGTAAAATAGTAAATATTTATATGACATATGCATCTAACCATATATATGCTTATATATTAACTGCTCAGCAATGCTGATTTTGAATAGTAAATATGTACATGCCTATAGTATATAAGTATATAGTCATTTACTGTTTATTAGCATAATCATGTTTAATTTTGCACATCGTTATTCATGAATTAGTAGATGTCTATTTACTCACAGTATATAAACATATATCCAGCATAAAATACAAATGAGACAAAAACATATAGCCAATAAACCAAAATTCCCCCAAAAAATAAACGTTATGACAAAAATTAAAAAAATTCATGAAAATTGTTGTACCACGGGTAAATGTTACATGTAACACTTATTTATGCATATGTAAGCTTATGTTTATATCATGATGACTAAAAACAACAGGTGTCAAAGAAAAGACAACCTCAACTTCAAGAAGTGCTGGTAGAAGCAAATGAGACTATCACAAGTAATGCTCCTGTAGCCCAACATAGCGGTCGAAACAGAGGTAAACAAATCAAACAATAACTTAAAATATACCTATAATAGTTATAGAAATATTATAACTCTTTTTAATGTAAGTATTATTGTTAATTACTAATTGGCAGGACTATCCTGTGTTTATGCTGACTGAGTTATGGACAACAGACAAAAAGGTCAAAATACAAGGTAAAATAGAGTATTTGACAACTCTAAAATGTTGGTTGACTCAAGAAGAAAGAGAGATTTTTAAGAAAACTTGTTTAGGAAACCTTCTAAACATCAAGATTGCCATAATACCTCATCAGTTAATTCTACATTTAGTTAGGAGATAATGTTTTAGCAAACAATAGTGTATTGTGTTTCAATTTTGAAGGCCAAGTTATTAGATTCGGTCTTAGGGAGTTTGCATTGATAACGAGATTAAACTGTGGTCCATATCTATCATTGAACAAATAGACATTACTTGATGGTCAATTAATCGATGAAGCTTTTCCAAGTATTAGATTCGTTACTAGATCCATGTCTAGGGAAAGCCTTGTTTGTTCTTTTAGTGCATTTATATATGCAAGTCTAGAGATCAAAATCAAGTTGGCTAAAATTTATTGCTTAGAGAATCTTCTTTTACCAGGAAAATTAGCTATCAACATCGATATTAACCATTTGAAAATGGTCCATATTGATGAGGTTTTCGAAAATTATCCATGGGGAGATTGTCATATGAGATGACGATTGGATTTGTCAAAGCTGTGCTCAACAATCCTTCAGCGAGGGGGTTCAGTTTGGAGGCTACCCATTGGCTCTAATTGTATAGACGTATGAGGTGATCCCAACCCTCACAAATGCTTGCAACAACATCGTACGACGTTCAGGGGAGGGGATCCCGAGGATGTGCGATTGGAGGGGTGGCGAGCAACCTGGCTGGAAGGAATTATAGATAAAAGTTTTTGACTCAGAAGAGGTCAATTTTTTATTTTTTTTTTACATAAGGTATTTAAACAATAGTATATAAATGTTTACTCAAAGTATATGTAAGTGACTGTCATGTTAATGCTTTATGTTTAATTTGATCTGAGTATTCTACGGCGGTATATTGATGATTACATTCAGTATATAAGTAGTTTATACATAAAATAATGTTTATTGTTTCATGTTTAGTGTTTTAGATTATATAAAAAGTATGTTTATTGTTTCATGTATTAGAAAGAATTACAAAGGGAACAAAATATTTTTGTTGACTCCTAGTATATAATCAGTAATTGCCTGGTATAACACAATATATTATTATATATCATATAATGTATATCTATCTATAAAATACGTAACATATATGAAACAAACACTACAATAGAAGGATTCAGCAAAACAATATTTAGAACAATGTGCTGGTATACTCTGTAATACCATAAAAATAGAGAAATAGCCTAATGTATTAAGAATCAACAAAAAAATATTTGAAAACATACATGCAATTTAAAAAACCCCCCCATTTGGTAATGTGTGTAAGTTTGTTTGGATGCCTGGAGAGTGAGGTAATGTAAAAGATTACCTTGTTTGGTGTGAAAGTTATAGAGAGCTTTGATATTCCTAGAAAGTGAAGATACCCTCCTTTGAGGGTATCCTCACTCCTTGCATCCTTAACTATCATCTTCCCCACTTCGCTGACTTCATATTCTTCCCATCATCACTATCATCAAAATGGTCAGTTATATATATATATATATATCTAATTTCCTAGATTAGTTTATACTAAAAAATATTTTAGTTGTCCAAAATTTAGATCTAATTTATCCCTTAACCAAATTTTGAACCTACATAAGAACAACGAACCAGTTCAAATAGGCGATTGAGGATTGTGCAAATTTACTATGCCCGATCTCAGGCACCCAAATTCGACAAGGAATTCAGAGACACTTTAGCCGTGGACATTAATGGAGAAGACGGTGATGAGTATTTACTGAAATTGAGACCTTGTAATGGTATTATGACTGAAAATCAAGAGCCATTCATGGGCTCCAAGGTCCCGAAGCTTCTCCTCACTAGAGGGGGGAGGGGGGTGATGTGCATTCCCATCGCATGCACTATCCCTTTGTTTCATTTCCAATTGTCTTCATAGATCCTCCATTAAAGTCATAGCCATAACTTGTTGGTGTGATGAACTCGCTTGAAGGAGAAGGAGGGAGGCAGAGAGTTTGTGTTGGGTTGGTTTTAACTTTTTTTTTTATTTACTTTCGTAAAAAAACTAGATTTAGGTTTTAAGTTTGCATAATTCTCCCAACTTGGTGAGATTTGATAGGTAATTTGACTAAATTTGTATAGTTTTTCTTCTAGCTTAAATTCTAATTTTTTTCTTATTATTTTTCAATTTATATTTTTCCTAATAAAATCCTAATTCTAGGGATTTTGTTTCTACTATATAACATGCTCATTTCTAAGAACCAAATGTCAAATTCAAAAATCTTAATATGATATTTCCTTACATATTCCATCAAAACAAACAAAGTATTTGACAATATCACCATAATATCATAACATTCACAATTATTACCAAATAAAGTAATCTCAACTTTTCGAACATATACATATTCGAGCAATCATATTCCGAAAATCATTTACTCACAATCTTATACCAAAAGGTCCCTCAAATCTATAAACAATGCATTGAGAAATAAGAACATTGATGGAAAATCTAAAAACCGTATGAAACTAATACAAAAAAAAATATGAAAGACGAAAATTGTTACGGAGAAGAAGGATGAAGACGGATTCGTCAAAATCAATTGTTGATCAATTTCAAATAAAAAGCTACAAAGAATGAAGTCAAAATAGTCAAATTTGGCCAAAAAAGAACCACAATCCAATTCCTATAAAGTGCTAAAAAATTGCTAAGTATATAATCATAATCAATTAAAAAAACTGTTATTGATGTTACAGATTTCTCTGATATATGAAATGGGAATGAACATGAAATATTAAAAATGATAGAGCTCGAAATCTATAACAATGGCGTCGTCGAAGCCGTGGAAGAAAAGAAGTTGCAGCACTTTGAGATGCTGCGGGAAAAATATTAAAAAATAATAAAACTTAAAAGAGACAATTAGATATAAAAATAAAAAATAAGTAAATTAACATATAAATTCTTAACTAACTAAAATATCAATCACAGAACCCGGTCATATCTACAAAAGTAATCATTAAGGGGCATAATATAAAATTTAAACTTAAAACTAGTTTAATTCTCTGATTTCCCGATCATGATGTTCCAACGAGGAAGATCCAATAATGGACTGAGTAAAGCCCATGGAAATGAATGGACTGGGCTAGAGCTTAGTTTCGTGTATAGACGACGTCTTTGATATACAGTTCCAACATCCACGCTTTTCACAGTTGAAAGTTGAAAACCCGCCGTATCACGATCAGGTGGGTAGTCGCCCGGAACTGGAAGTGGATAGTAGTCATTGTCGAGCTAAAGCGGGAAACTTCAGCTGCTTCCGTAACGGAGAAACGATTCCCCTTCGAGGGGTTTCCTATAAATATGTGTCTCAACACTTTATGTCCCAAATATATGAAGTAGAATTTATGTCGGCATCACAGTCGCAGTCCCGGTCGTCGACGTGGCAATGGGAAAACGCCACTGCAGGTGCTGTTGCCGGTTTCGCCACTGTTGCTTCCATGCATCCCCTCGACGTCGTCCGTACCAGGTTTCAAGGTGGTTCTTTTCATTCGGACAACACATTCACGCCCGCTTTTCAATTAAAATCATGTGTATTCCGCTTCGATTTTAATCTTCTTTCTATATGTTAACATGAAATTGACAGTGAATGATGGGCGAGTTTCCAATCTTCCTACTTACAAGAACACGGTTCATGCTATTTTCACCATCGCTCGGTTGGAGGTGCGTTGGTTCAGTCCCAAGGTTTTTTTTTTGTTTTGTTTCTTGTACTGAATATGGTCAATTTTTTTGTTGCTTTCGTTTCAATGTATGGGTTTAAGTTACTTGATTTGGGCATTGGTGTTAGATCGTTAAACCCATGGAAAACAGTATCAAAATTCCTTGCTTGAGCTTGCAAAAAAGTAAAAAAATAGTCATGTTTTGCTAGCTTTACTGCTTAGCAACCATGAAGCAGATTCAATTAGCATACGGATTGATTTGAATGAGTGTGAGATGTCCATATTAACTAGTGATACAAGACTCTGTATTACAAGGAATTTTGCTACTTATTTTTTCCCTCGGTATTTTGTTACATGTTTTGGATATGCATGAGCCAATTTTCATGAACTCCTCACTGTTGAAAACTATCATCAAGTAACATGACCAGCTCTATGTTGCAGGGTTTAAGAGGTCTTTATGCTGGCTTCTATCCTGCAGTTCTTGGGTCAACTATCTCGTGGGGATTATATTTCTTTTTGTAAGTAAGAATTCCATTGTTTCATGAAATAGATTCTTTAGTTTCTTCTTACCTTTCCAATGAATTACAATGCAAGAAAGATGGTTGTTTTTCACCTTTTACCTCTATTTATGCCCATAACAGATATATATTCCCTATTTGAGAAATAGACCACACTTTTAATTAATATGATTGCTTAGCTTATATTTATGTAACCATGTAAGTTTTTCTTTCATTAGACTGAAACAAAGAAAAAAAATATAGGCTTCGTTGATGGCGGATTCTTTTTTCTCAGTCAATGATACGTGGTAAGATTATTTAGTCTTACGGTATAGTATAAAAGTAGAACTCATGAATTTATGTTTCTATGTTGATGTGTATTCTTTGAATTATCTAAATTCATGGTATGGAAACATGTCTATACTTTTTGTAGCTACGGCAGAGCAAAACAGAGATATTCAAACAATGGGGAGAAGAAGCTGAGCCCTCGTCTTCATCTTGCTTCTGCTGCAGAAGCTGGAGCTTTGGTGAGGTTAAACTTCAGATTTTGATTTGAGAGGACAAAGTCATATCAAGGGTTTATTTGTTGTTTTCAAAAACAAATCTGTCATATTTGCTACTATATATATATCAGACAAACGATGGTCAGTTTCTGCACGTCTACCTGGTATTTTAGCCTTGTACATCTACTATGGTCCCCTTACTGCAATTGTGGTTGGCTGGAAGGATTTTCTTACAGGCGATGGGAGGTTGACTTCATAGACAACACTGATATGATTCTAGTGTACTGGAACGAGGCATAAACAAGGGACAATACATATGATTTGGGTCTGAAGAACTCTAGAAGGGATGAAAAGAGCAACCAAAAGTAGATATGTTCAGCCATGGCCCCAATTTAATCTGGTCATCAGCTTGTATGGAGTACCAATTAGTTTATTTAATGAGTCACCACATGTGTTTTTCTTGGTCATGCTTCAGTATGATTGATGGGCCCAGATCCTTGTTGGTCTGGTACAACTTACCTACGTATTGATGCACTTATAAATGTTCTGCTGACATTTTCTTAGAAGTTATTCAGAATATTTATCTCATACAGCAATTTGTTGCTTTGTAAGGTTTGCTTGTGGACAAATCCTGTTTGGCTCGTAAAAACAAGATTGCAGCTTCAGAACCCCCTTCATCAAACTCGACCATATTCTGGCCTATATGGTCTGCTCCACATCTTGCATTTAATTGATAATAATGTGCTCTCTGAGATGTCTCTTATCCTAGTGAGTCATATCAACTTTGGATCTGATTTTTGCCAATCAAGTTTAGCTAACTGTTACCTTTTGTATAGTCAGAGATAGATTATGATGTTTTTCTTAAAAAATTAGGATTACCTTTTCTTTTATCAGATTGTATTTGAAATGGGTCTCAGTAATTGTTAGAGTCTAGATTATAGCGATCACTACCATAGCTTCGAATCAACTTTTTTTTTGGTAAGTAAGATACATAGCTTCAAATCAACTTGGCACTAGTTTTTGGGTGCGCAAAGTACAATATTTTGATTTCAAGTTTTTTTTTGGTTGGGACCACCTATCCATGATTTTTGTTCTATTTGTGCCAATCTAACGTCAACAATATGTTTATATGAATGCTTATATCTATTGTTTTTCTTCATCATTCCTGCCAAACCCCATAACAGTGCTTATGTCTTGTCCAATTGCAGATGCCTTCAGAACCATCATGAGAGAGGAAGGATGGGCTGCACTTTACAAAGGGATTGTTCCTGGCCTTTTTCTGGTACACTTTTACTCATCGAATTCTGCTTTTATTTTTGGATGTTACTTACATTTCAGGAGATGCTCTTGTAAAGCACTAAAGCTACCTGAATTATTATTTTCTATTAATTGCTCTTTCATTTTTTTGCATTTTTAACATCTGGAGGAGGATAGTGTTCAATAAATTTCCCATCATATATGACTGAAAAATTACTTATTATTACAGAATACATCCTGTCAGAAACAATTTGTCCATGTCATTCATAGATTTCATTAGTTTGTGGTAAGTGATGCAGAGAATATGGTATTTGCAGCTTGGCACTTAAGAGGAGAGAAAATGGATATTTCCTAATCGTTCTCTGTACTTTTCATGGAGATTAACGTATACACAAACAATATCTTTTATCAGATATGCATATCTATTATGGCCTTTTTTAACTTGGATATGTTTCTGATGCTTCAGCAGGTTTCTCATGGTGCAGTTCAGTTCACGGCTTATGAAGAACTCCGTAGAATCATTGTGAACTTGAAGTCGAAAGAAACTGCTGAAGGTTCAGACAATTTATTGGTTAGTCCTGAAATAAACAGAGAATGCTTAAATTTCTGAAAGATTTGTACTTTTCTAGCTCCATTTGTCCTTATTTATTCATTTCTATGCCAAATGATACCTGCAATATTTAACAGCACGTTGGAATTTAATATTTTTTGTTATGCTGTTTGATTAGTATTTTATTTAATTCATTATGACTAAACACATGCTAAGTATTTTTTTGTGCTATGGTCCATGAATTCACCTTTTAATCTATTCTCCACAGAATTCAGTTGATTATGCTGTTCTGGGAGCCTCTTCTAAAGTTGCTGCCATTCTTATGACATACCCATTCCAGGTCATTCGATCTCGGTTACAGGTATTTCAATTGATTCAATCTTTGTCATTTCCCTATGCATATTTTATCAAATAGTTCAAGTTTTTCCCAAGTGAAAGAGGTCATGTTTCTGCATATTATACTTCTTTGGGAAGATTGTAGCATACTTAAAGCTACCTCTTCTGATATTTTAGATAGTTTCCATTCTGGTTTCATAGTTTCTAACTGACAGTTGCATATGGTTCTTGTTTTTTTTTGCAGCAAAGACCAGCAAATAATGGGATTCCGGTATATATGGATAGTTTGCACGTCGTGAAGGAAACCGTTCGGTATGAACGAGATTTGACCAAAGTGATCATTTTAGAATAGAAGATAAAAAAGATGACTCTTTTGTTTTTCATTTGTAAAATAACTTATACTACGCGGAACAACTTAGGGATATTTGGTGAAACATCTCGGTCGAGTTACAATGCAATTTCATGCTCTATGTGAATTCCACATCTAATTAAGAGAAGGGGGGAGGATGGTATTGTGTTTTACATTCATTTTAACACTAATTTTTTGTCTTTGATATTTGTAGGTTTGAGGGCTTTAGAGGATTTTACAAGGGAATCACTCCAAACCTTCTAAAAAATGTGCCTGCATCTTCAATAACATTTATTGTGTATGAGAATGTATTAAACTTTCTAAAACGGGCAAAAAGAAAAGAATGAAAGTTTTGTTGTTTTCATTCTTGTGACTACATTCTTTTGATAGTTAGTATCTCCTTTTGAATGAGTATTTTGATTGTTTTGGAAGACCTGATATTTCCTGTTAGCATTTTAGTTGTCATTGGGTTAATTCTTTATAAGATATTGTTATGGTTAATTTATGTCGATGATGATGTGTTATGTTATATTGTATGTTTGAGGCTTTAATATTTATTATACGATGAGAGAATTTTGTGTGAATGCATGAAAGGAGACTAGTTAGTCACGTGCTCATCATTCTATTTCGATTGTTTTTTTCCTTCTGACAAGATCTCTGTCTGCCTAATCTTTGGGAGAGGGTTATCGTTGTTTGCCTAATCTTTGGGAGAGGGTTACCGTTGTTTGCCTAATCTTTGGGAGAGGGTTACCTAACAAGCAAGAAAACATTTTTGTAAGTGGTTCTAATTTCTTGAAGGCGCGGGTTGTATTGATGAAGAATGTCTCTTGTACTTATCTCACAAGTTAATAATTATGCACGTGTGATATCTATTCTGGGTATGATGACGAAGTCTAATGAAAGTACTATACCAAAACTAGGCGCAAAGAACCAACCAGATTGACCTAATGGATAAATCAGGAATATAGAAACAAAAACAGCAATTGGAATAGAGAATGTGATTGCATTATAAGGTCTATTCTGAGTATGATGACGAAGTCTAATGAAAGTAGATAAGCGAACTTTATAAAAAATATTAAGATGCTTTGTGTGCATGATATATTCTCTATGCGATTGTAAATGTTGTTCAATATTAAATATATAAAATTTTATTTACTGAGTATATTTTTAAATATACACTTAGTTTTATTATAAACGTTCATATGATGATAACAATGACAAGAAATTTATTATATTAAACATCTAGAAGTGAATCTGAGCGTATGAAATGAAACTATGTATAAATGTATAAATGAATAATTTGATATTTGAAATTAACTTTTTAAACCATTGTCACCTCTTTATTATTTCAAGAAAATAATCAATGGAATGTAAATTGTTATTTTTACCATCGTTCAACCATAAATAAATTTATCTCCACATATAACTCTACTTCAAGATCTAAATTAACATTAATATGAGTAATTCTATTGTCTATTACTAGAATATCCGATTCTTTATATTTTAGGGAAAAGAATGCCATAGATTTGAAACTTAAATCATAATCACTTACTTTCACTTAACTCATAATCACTTAGTTTCACTTCATACACTCAAAACGTATGAAGCGAATCTGAGCGTAAATACCATAAAACGTGACTTGTTTATCGTAAAAAGGCATATGAAACATAGCAGGGGTTTACGATTTTTTATCAGAGAGAAGAGTGTTGCTTTGAAACTAAAAAAAACCTTCAACGTAAAAAAAAAACTATTCTCAACATTTAAGAGATTGAATTCCTAACAGTTGACATATGCAGGTCAGTCACAATATGATTAAACGATTTTTCATTCAGACTCATGTATCTATATAAATATTATTTATATTTGTTGATCTGATCAACATGTGCATCGCACATGCTCTTAACTAGTGAATACTAAATGCCATCAACTAAAATTATGAAATAAGCATGCCGAACAGACAGAATATCCATTTTCTCTCTTCAAATAGACAAAGGTCCTGATCTGACCACCTCAAGGTAGTAGCTTAGTTGCAGAACACATGTCTAAAGTGTGCCATTAAACATAAGATGTCATCTTGGTAACCATCCAACTGATAATCACACCTCATACTTCTCAAAATAAGAGATCTCACGTTTAATCATTCTACTAAACATAAAAAGAAGATAGTGCTATAAGGAAGCAGTGTTGGAATGACTTTAAGGAGCCACGGGATCTAGAAACACAAGTTATAATTTGCAATGCTAGTTTCAACATGAACAGGGTCGAATAAAGTCTGGATCGACATTCTAGTCAACTAAGTCCTTTTTCTAATAACCTTTCTGCTTATCAAAATCCAAATGCCAGAATGATCCTTGATTGTTGCATATTCAGAGCTATGTTTTTCAAAATAGAAATTAAGTATCAAAACTTCACACCTTCACTAGAAAAGGATAATGAATGACAAGATAGAAATCGAGATACATAAGTCCATAGATTATTAGGTATCCCAAAGATCAAAAGCACGCCATAGCACAAGAAAAAGCTTATGTACTGTGCAAACCGTATGAGGAAAAGAGAAAGCGTTTGAACAGCCAACATGACACCCAAACCAATTTTCCGGGGGATTCCAGCTGATTGTTTTAGATGATCTGATGGTACTGTGTCGTTCCATAATAAAAATTACTATAAAAGATTAGTGATGCCACCCCTCTCTTCCTAAGGGTTCAGTTGAGCCAATGAAACATCATTTTTTATGAGAAAGATAGGTCTTTCAATTTTTTGAACTCGTACAGACCCAAAGGTTACTGCAATGAGAGTTTGTTACAAATATAGATGATTGTTCTTCCTTTACAAATAACTAGGCATTGCCAATATACATAAGTTACTGAGCATAAGAATATATACCCGGCTTTTCGGAATGATGTTTTGTTCTTTTAAAAACTTCCTTTGGTAAAGGAAAGCACTGCTCTAACTTTAAACTGTGAATGAAAGATGCTACACTTTGTCATCATGGAACCACCACCTTGTCTCCTTGGGAGATCTTCCATTTCTACAATTCTTCACGTACCGGTCATTATCTTCAGGACGTTGCTGTAAGAAAGTTTAAGATACAGAAGTAGTTCACTTACAAACCACTACTTATAAATGTGTAGATAACCTCATCAGAATCATGACCCCCCCCCCCCAAAAAAAAAAAAAAAGGGAGATGTGCAGATTTCCCTCATTTACGCCCATTTCATATAATAAGTTGTCCTATCATGTAAAGACAAGCTCATCATCTACCAAAGTGTTCTTAATCGATGTAACAAATTGGCATGATGATAAGTATGCCTCTGTAGCCAGAGTTGAAAGTTGAAGGGATGTGAGCACCCAAGGGTGATGATGAAACTTGATACTAACCTTCACAGTGGAGCTTGATAGCATGGAGAGAATGCTGATACATATAGAACTCACAGTCATCGCAGGGGACCATGAATCATACAATATATCTGGGCATATCAGAGTATGCAATAAAATATCAGTTTCTTGATATTACTTATATACACAAGTAATATCACAAGGAAAACTTATATACACAAGTTTCTTGATATTACTAATAAGTGAGGGTCATAATATTGATAGTCACAAAAATAAAAGCAAAACCACATATCCTGACTGATCATATTTGAGCTACCAAACCAATAGCTTCATTTTATCTTTGATAACACTAGCGACCCACCATCAAAGGATGCATCTTGGAATATAGGTAAATAATGACAGCCACTTTCAGGTTCTTCAGATTTAGCAAAACAGTTTCCTCTTTTCTTTGAAGTGCTGCTGAATACTATCAAAACTCCAGGAGTGGGCAGTTTGACCAATCAATTTCTAAGGGCAAGAGGAAACAAGACCAAGAAACAAAAATAGAATTCACAATGCACTGAGGCAATCACCGGAAAGCGAAAGCAGGTACTAGAGAACATGAAAACTTAGAATCTGCATATAACCACAGGTTGAGAACGTGTTCATATCCAATCTCTAGTTAACAAAGCAACAAATTGTGATTCAAAATATTGACCTTTACTCTTCTAGCCGATTCCAGAAGATGAATTACCAACTCCTAACCCAGAGATAGATAATTTCATAAGTCAATGCCTTCAGTGAACCCTTATTTCTTTTCCTTTTCTTTCTACTTTCTAGTGCCGGCGGAAACAAGATAACGTACAAAATTATAGTAAGGATTAAAGGGGAAATTTTTAAATAATTGGAAAAAGTAAAATTAGTAATACAGACTATAAAACCGTCTAAACTCATATCATTACCTAAACAAATATGTCCGTTGCTATAAATATGAGGATGCAGCGGAGCGGGATGCAGAAATATAACCTGCTCAAACCATCATCCAAAACCCAAACAAGAAAAATAAGTATACAGCCCAAAAATCTACAATAGGCAGTACACTTACAAACCGGAAAGCTGATTGGTTAATTGATTATATTGTTTAGACCTGAGGAGCTTCCATTGGATAATGTTCTGGAAAGTCCACCTGGAGCTGGTATGTTTCATTCACATAAAGAGTTCCTGGAGCTCCATTTAGTTCAATGACCCACCTACGGAGCACAAAAAATAAAATGAGAAAACCCCTAGAGAATAAGAACTTCCTCGAAAAAGTTCCTTGAACGTCTCTTCCGTTTTTTTTTTCAGAAAAAAAGAATACTTGCAAACAACAAATTCCTGTCATTTACCAAAAAACAAAACAACAATTTCAATCGAACTGAACCTAAATCCACTGGTTTGCTTGTTTAGACCATTCTATCAAAAACAGCAGCGAGATCGAATATTTGCTTTCTGCTTTACCGATTCCTTAGAAACAAAACTAATTATCATATACCTTTGAAGATTATCGGTGACCTTGTGGCTGAAGCCGGTTGGTGGATTAACCTGCCACTCAACAAGCTCTTTCTGGAGGCGATTGCTTGCAATTTTACTAAGAGCCTAATAATCAATAATATAAAAAGCAAATAAACCACAAATAAACAATCCAAGTTGACATAAAAAAAAGGATTGGAACTTTATCGAGGTCGGAGGCAATTAGTGAGAAAAGATGGCACAAACCTTGCGAGCGGTGGCTGAGGAGCTCGGCATGCTTGAGTCTGTGATGGCGGACAGAAAGATTGATTTGTGATGGTGGTGATGGTGATGTTGACGAGGGAGACAAAGTGGACAGGCCGTGGTCTCCCAATATCTCATATATATTTAGTTCAGATCTACTATTACCAAGGATATCTTCCATTTTGACAAGGATTTCCCTTGTATAACATTTGTGATCTGTATTATCTCTAGTGGTCCAACTGTAAATACTTATGATGAATAGGGTGTTTAAAAATTGTTCAGATTGTGTAATCCGATCTGTATCGGATCGAAGTTGATCGATCTGGACAATTTTTTTTATATTTGATCGGTTCGGTCCTCCTTTTAGAGAGGATCGAACTTTCGATTCGGTCTAGAATTTTAACTAATTATGGACCGGACCGTCCATACCGACCGTATAATATATATAGTACTTTTTCAAATAAAAAATGACTTTTCCTCATTCCCACATCAGAAAGGAAATAGAGAGCTAATGTGGGAATGAGTTATAAAAGTATTACACATACCTCCTTGTGATGAAATAAGCGTCCACACGTGTGTGCTATTAAAGCATGTCTTGAAATAATGTGTATTTATCACGCGTATAATACGCTCAATATATTAGCTGTGTATTAAACTTGTAATCTGAAAATTACGCGTATAAAACACGTACTTAGACCGTAGAATTCGTCTGAACCGACCGTTGAAGTTCGGTCTGGTCGGTTCAGATTTTTTACAGTGTTTTGGTCGGTTCAGTCTTCCATAAGGAGGATCGTAATTTTTGGTCTGGTCTTGTTTTCCTCTAAAATTCCTACCAGATTGACCGTTGAACACACCTAATTCTGAGTATGTAACTGCCAGGTTGGATTAAGTTGGCTATCAAAGTAGCTTTGTATTGGGTGTGAACAGTATCTTGGCTCAATCTCATGTTGCAACCTGGAGATCTGTTTGCAGTGCATATGTGTGCATGATCCTGAGGTAATATATCAGAATGGTAATAATTAAGTTAGTTACGAGAGAGAGAAAAGTGAGACTGAGAGAGTGAGGGTGAAGCCTCGTGAAGAAGAAAGAGAAATGGATACTGTTTGATTGCCAAGAAGACTCGAGAAGAGCTTTTCTATTCGGCATTATCTTCTCTGTATGTTCTTCCTTCTTCTTCTTCAGTTTGAAATTATTTTCTCTATAACTCTGCATTTGTAACATTTGATCATATAGTGGATTGATAGTTTCTCTGCAAACTGAATGTAAGTCTATCACCTCGATAGACTAAACCAGTATAAATTTGCTAGTGTTCTTCTTTGTTCTTGTTTCTTTATTGATTATGAAAATTAGTTTATTAGGTATATGTGTGTGAAAGCATAACAACATCGCTACAACATACCTTTTATTAATCGATTTTCTTTTCTATAAATTATTAAATTAGTCGGGGCACAACTAAATTAGAATCTATATAAGATTATTACATAAATTTCGTCGTCATATATTCTGATGTTAATCTCAACAAAAATACTTCCATTATAAGTAATTTCACATTTTTTTAATAATAATTTTAGGCTCATCAATTTTAATTAACAGTTTATTATTGATTAAAATGATATATTATTTAGATGACAATTCATTAATATATGAATGACAACAGGATATTTCCTTAGTAATTACATAATTATTATTTTACTAGAGCAATAGATGACAACAGGATATTTCATTTAGTTATCTAATGTTATTTTTGTTGCAGCCCATGTTGTGTTGATAATAAAATAATAATAATTTTGTTTTATTCACTCTGTAATTATACGTTTTCAATATTTTTAACAAATCACAATATTATTAACAATAATTTTCTCTTTATCAATTAAATTATAAATATACTTGGGAATTTTTACTTCAATTGACCCAAGCATATATCCACCTTTTGACTTCTCAAAATTATTCTCTCTTTGGAAATAAAAAATATATGCTGATTTTAGCATATTCTAACCTTATCAAATGCCAACCTTCCAGCATCCAAATGGGATAACTTTGTTAATTTCTTTACTTATTCTCTTTGTTCTTAAGTATTCAAATTCTTACATGGGATAACTTTGTTAATTTCTTTACCATAATTCTTCTATTCTATATACGTTTTCCATTTGATCGTTAAATGGTCATTGGATTTTCTCATCTAACAAATTTAATCGTTTAATAAGACCAATCTTTTAACCAACTAATTTAAGAAGCACTTGGAACAATGATTATATTAGTTTTATGTGTGTTACATCACTGACATGTAGTGAAGTATGTTGAGATTTGATATGAGTGATATGAGACATGCTAAAAACCCATATGCTAAGACCAATTTTAAGAATGTTAAAACCATCCATCAATGGCAATTGAATGATTATCACATTTATAAACAATACGTCTTAAGTTCTAATCACTTTATCCTCAATTTGATAAAAAAAATCTTTGACCAAGTCACTTCACGAGCGGTATATAAAACTAAAAAGAGAATCAAACAACCCTCTATTTGATCTCACCTCCATATCTTAAAAACTTAGGTCACATCTTTAATGTTTACCCTACACTTGTTTTTGTCAAAAATGCACTTGACTCAAACGAACACGTAATTGAATACCATGATAGACAATTAAGATTACAGACACAACACATGCGCGACTGTCGCGCGCCTCGTAGTCATTTTTTTTTCCTTCTCACTATATGAGAATTAGACATTGCAAAAGAAACCTTCTAAGTTGGTGGGTTAGACTTGAAGCCGACAACAAAAAGAACACATGGTACAGAAGCCCAATTGTTCATTTTCCAGCAACCGTACGGCGTCGTCTCACATCGCTTGCTAAGGCCCCTCTCTTTACCATCCAATTCCTTCCTCTCGACTTAGAGGGCTTCTCTCTGTTCACGGTTTGATGGCATCTTCACTGTCACTTCTCTCCTCCGTTCTAAACCAACCTCAGTGTGCTCTCCGCCTCAAGCTCCATGGAAGGTGTTGCTTTAGCCTCAGATATTTCTCCTCCAAAATTCATTCCTCCGTTTTACCTTACTGCTCCACCGTAGCTGTAAAGAGGAGATTCGTTTTCAATCTCTCCAAAAACTTCTCCGGTTGTCACTCTATTATCCCCCATAAGTCCGAGTCTCCTGGCCTCAATCAGTTCATTGGTCAAGCTTCACTTACTGCTTTCGATACCCCGTCCGAGTGAGTTCTAATCCCAGCACTGCAAAATATTCATACTAATATGATTGTCAATTTCTTGAGATTTCTTGTAGGTTTGAGATTGGAATGCATACTGGCGTTTTTTTAAGCATAATCAAATGCCAATTACTTCGTATTACTGCAGAATTTTAATTTTTTTCATTGAATGAAGATAATTCAACTTAGTTGCTAAACATCCAGGACATGTTTTAAGTGCGACTACATAGAGTAATGAAAATAATCCGAACTTTTTCCCACTTTCTGCTAATGTCCGTGTGAATACTCAGTTATATTAGATGAAGGAAATGATATCACTTCTCACGGAGGGATACGGGAGGGGGGATTTGTGCATTCAACCACGGGGCATATTGCACCTATAACATTAGATTCTATGGAGAGACCAATAGCAAAGAGGGAACCTTGCTTCTTCATGAACATTTTACTTGAATCTTGGGAAGTTTTCCATTATCGTGTTTGCAGTTCTTTTCTGACAATTAATAATACCCGAATGTTTTCCTTTCCATCTTCCCTGTCTAGCACTTTACCAGTTTCTGAAGTACCTTTAAGAGGTCGTATATATCACGAGACTTACGGCTGTCAGATGAATATTAATGACATGGAGATCGTCTTGTCTATTATGAAGAATGCTGGATATGGAGAAGTTGTTGATGTTCCTGAGAGTGCAGAGATCATTTTTATCAACACTTGTGCTATCAGGGATAATGCTGAACAAAAGGTGTGGCAAAGACTTAATTACTTTTGGTTTCTTAAAAGGCATTGGAAGAGTAATGTTGCAATTGGAAGATCGATGTCCTTGCGCCCTCCGAAAGTAGTTGTATTAGGATGCATGGCTGAGCGGTTGAAGGACAAGATATTAGATGCAGACAAGATGGTTGACGTGGTTTGTGGACCTGATGCATACAGGGACTTGCCACGATTATTAGATGAAGTAGATTATGGCCAGAAAGGGATAAACACTCTTCTTTCACTTGAAGAAACATATGCTGATATTAGTCCTGTTCGTATATCCAAAAATTCAGTCACTGCTTTTGTCTCAATAATGAGGGGTTGCAATAATATGTGCTCGTTTTGCATTGTTCCTTTCACCAGAGGAAGAGAGCGATCGCGACCTGTGGAATCAATAGTAAAGGAGGTGGCAGAGCTTTGGAAAGAAGGTGTCAAAGAGGTGACTCTTCTTGGCCAGAATGTTAACAGTTATAATGATGCATCTCAAAATGAAAATGAAGTTGAACCAGGAACTAGTTGGAAACTTAGTGATGGATTTTCCAGCATATCCAAGGTCAAGAAAATGGGATTACGGTTTGCTGATCTGTTAGATCGACTTTCTAGAGAATTTCCTGAGATGAGGTTCAGATTCACATCTCCACACCCTAAAGATTACCCTGATGAGTTACTCTATATTATGCGGGACAGACACAATATTTGCAAATATATTCATTTACCTGCACAAAGTGGGAGTAGCACAGTGCTTGAAAGAATGCGCAGAGGATATACTCGAGAGGCCTACATGGATCTTGTGCACAAGATACGGGGAATCATTCCAGATGTGGGAATAAGTAGTGATTTCATATGTGGTATGCAACTTATTATAATTCATTGTGTTCGTGCATGAGCCATGGCTTGTGAGTAAAATAATAGAACTTTGTCTAACAATAGAGTAACGTCGAATCTTAAAAAACAGTAAACAATTGTACCTTTTGATATCGACCGTGGTGCCTCACATATATAGTTATTATAAAGTCTTGCAAGTCCTCACCGATTAGCTTCATCTTACTTGATGTCTTCGTGTTTTCCAAAGCTTTTGGACGGCATGACCAACTTTCTTTTAGGATTTTGTTGAGAAGAAAAAGTACTACTCTACGCCTTTTGAGTCATGTGCCTTGTCTGCTCACAAGTATAGAGAATGTTATTCTGTGATTTATGATTCACTCATGCAATTTGACATCTTTTTTCTTTCTCTTGTTTGAAACGTGGAGCATCATACCGGGCGTTTCTCTCTTAACATGTTTCGTTGTTCCTATATATAGGTTTCTGTGAAGAAACAGAGGAGGAACATGCAGACACTTTAAGCCTTATTAAGGCGGTTGGTTATGATATGGCTTACATGTTTGCATATAGCATGAGAGAGAAAACTCATGCCCATCGAAACTATGTTGATGATGTTCCGGAGGAAGTCAAGCAGAGAAGACTAACTGAACTTATCGGTACATTTCGGGAGAGTACAGGCCAATGTTATGATTCACAGATTAGGACTGTTCAACTGGTTCTAGTTGAAGGCCCCAATAAGAGAGCTCCAGATACAGAGCTCATTGGCAAAAGCGACAGAGGTCATCGAGTTTCATTTGTTAATCAGCCAGTCCCACATCGGGATGGCGATTTTGATGGGAGACGGAAACCTGTGGTCGGAGATTTTGTGGAAGTTCAGATATCAAAATCTACTCGAGCATCACTATTTGGAGAGGCACTTGCTATAACTAAATTGAGCTCTTTTTTTAACAATGTGGATGAAGAAGCCGTTGCCTGCGGAAGCAGAAGTTAAGTCTAAACTATCTGTGAATGTTTTGTGCTATATGTATTTTCTAAATGATATTACTTGATTGTTGCTTCTCTTTATCAATTGGCAATGGTGAAGTTTCTGCTGAGGATTTAGTTCTTTAGTACACAGGTGAAACTTGATTGATCAATAGGAATAATTATGCTACTAGTAAACTTTTCGGGCAATATATCTCGCTCAAGGTTATTCATCTTTTTCTTATATTACTGTCTAGATAAACCGAACTAATCTGCAAAGCATTGATTGATAAGAAACGTAGTATACCAGGATAGTCTTGTGTGTGTATCAGATGTAGAAAGTAAAGAATATAACGCATGTTGCAACTTGTAGTGAAGGATGGAAAGATCATTTCATATTCTTATAGAGTACTCTTATCTGAATTACTGAATTTTATTCAAGTTTTTCTAATCGAATCAGCTTAAGTTCCTATTAGAAAACAGGAAGAAAAAACAAATACAAAACAGTGCCCTCATTTGTTGACTCTGTCACCACATCAAAAGTCCCATTTAGCCGTTTGACTACATAATCCTGTTCCCAACAGTCTCGACACAATCTCTGCTTGTTTCTTTAATTTGCTCTGAACTGTCCCTAAATTCATACTATATAGTTTCCATTTCCATATCCTCAGGCTGAGCCTGATTTTCAGTTAGAGCCAATGAGTTATTGACGAATTGAAGAGTCACTGACTGCAGCTTAGGTCCTCTGCCTCATCTTACTTCCTTAATTTCTTTACCTAGTTTGACTCTTTAACAAGCCAAAGGGGTCTGTGTGTTTAGTTTCCAACGCTTTTTAACCAAAACTGAGCTGGAGCCTGGAGATGTACAAGTCATTGCTTTCCCTTCTTTGGTCCTGTTTATGAGTAGAAGATCATTCGCACAATGGTTCAGACTAATGATTCTGTCATTCTATTCATGATTCAAGTTGTCCATCTTGTATTCAAGGACATAACTTTTGACTCGTTTTGCAGTACAAATTGGATATACACTCAATAGTTATAGTTAAAAGATTTGAGGGAGTAAATGAAAATGACATTGGATCGACCTTTCATGTGCTTCCGACTTTAGTTTTTGACATTTAAAACATTAAACTTGCCTCCCTCAACTTATAATCGTTAGCACCTATGGCTCTCATCTTGACTTGCTATTAGAATTTTGAATGGAAAGAGAGACCATATGACCTAAAGGAAGAAGAATACCTCCTTTTATGCTAATGTTTCTCAAAATACTCGAAAATTGTCCAATCTTATGCAATATCAAACCAAGAAATTTATACCTCATTAGTCATTATCAATCTAAGTTTAAGAGTTATTGTCTTCAAGAGTTAATGTGGAAGAGAAGAGATGTATATATATAGTGTATGTGTAAAAAAAAAATTTCTTAAAAATCCAATAGAAGTTATAATTCTCCCATGCAATTTTTTAGGGTAAACTACAGTTTCACCCCCTGTAGTTGGGGATAGTTTTCATTTTAGATCTTCCACTTTAAAAATTGGCAGAGTAGACCCTACAATTACCTTTTTCATTCATGTTAGATCTTCTCTAAACCCTGCGCTTAAAAATATTAACGGTATGCCATGAAAGTCTTATGTGGCAAATCTTTTAACGTCACATCACTCGATTTTTTACCCTAACAGCCACGTCATTTTAAAACCCCCATTATTTTTCCTTTCTTCTTCCTTCTTCCCCCTCTTCACGAATGACCATTGTTGCAGACTTTCAAGTACAACATATTCCAGGATTTTCTTCCCCCAGTGATTTGCTTCCCCCTAAACCGTTCATATCCACAAGTGAATTAAGTCGTTGCACTTTGAAGGAAAATATTCTTTTTTTCTTTTTCTTTAATTCTTCCTTAATGAGAATTATACATTAATGGAATTTCCCGGAAAGATAAAGAGAACTAAAGATCTAGAAAAGGAAAAAAACTTACAATGATTGTAGTAGATACACCCACCCCCATAACTGAGTAATTATTTCACATTTAATTCTTACTTTTTTGGTGATTGAAACAAGATTGCACTTTCTCGCTCAAGAACTAAGAATCCAAAAGCAGAACTTGTGATGTGGTTTTGCTTTTGCATACTCAAAATCAGAACTTTTATTACATAATTCAGAGGTGATTTATGGCCGTTATTGGGAAATTTGTGATGTGAGCTTTCTTTCTCTAGGCCATTTTCGGTGTTCGTGGGTCTAATCTAAAATGAATTCTCATCCTTTTGGCCGTTGAGGTTTGATTTTGCTGGAGATGAAATCAAATTCATCTAATTTTGGGTATTTTGGGTTTTAATTTCAAGTGAGTTACTTTAGATCTCGATAAGTAAACAAGCAACAACAACAAAATTTGTAAGAGAGATTGAAGGGTTAGAGGCCAATGGGCATTTACCAAAAGTGAAGAGTAAGAGCTTGAAATTGTCGAGCCAAGTAGGGAAAAAAGCTATGGTGCCTCTGACATGAATAGAAGAAAGAGTAAATGGAAGATATAGAAAAGGGAAGAGAATGGATAGGAGAATAAGAAATCTAGTAGAAGTGTAGAACCATGAGGAACTGTTATCTTTCATTACTATAACTCGTTTCACGAACCTTGATTTTCACTCCAATTCTTACCCCCAAAGTCCTCATTTGTCTGATTACACACTCCTGCTGAAATTATACGAGTGTCTGATTACACAGTCCTGGGGGAAGAAGGAAGAAAATGAGGGAAGAAAATAGTGGAATATGTTATACTAAAAGTCTGCAACAATGGTCATTCATGATTAGGGTTTTATTGAGGGGGAAGAAGGGATAGACGTGGGGAATAATTCAGGATAATTTTGACAACTCCTATCACGTGGATGTTGGGTAAATAAAAAGCTGACATAACTTTAAATTACTTGCCACGTAATGTCACATCAGCAGACCGTGAGAGACCGTTAACGTTTTTAAGCGGAGGGTCTATGGAAAGGTCTAACGTGAATGGAAAATGTAGTTGTAAGGTCTATTCTACCAATTTTTAAAGTGGAGAGTTTAAAATAAAAACTACCCCAAACTATAGAGGGTAAAACTATAACTTATCTTTTTTATGGAATAAAGTTATGATTGTAATTTTTACCATCTACTTGTGTTTATTCCTTCCTCTTTTCTAGTATTTTAAATACATTATATTTGATAATTTAGATTGATTTATGTAGTTTTTTTTTTCGAATCGATTGTTCAATTGTATGTTCATCTCCCAGCCTAGGTTAAAATTTCTTCTACATTTTTCTGTATTGCATTCACATCTCATCCAAAATTTTAACAAATTTATTATTACTATTTAAAATAACAGAATTGATCATTCACTTACACAACGTATTAGTTTTGAAAATTTAAAATCAATATAAAATATGGGGCACTTAAAATCTATCTAATACAAAGATCTTTAAATAATGGGCTTCCCACTAAGGATGGTAATGTCAGTCGAATACATACTGAGCTACCCAGAGCTTATTTTAGCTTTTTATATCACCTCAACATTGTTGCTTCTAATAAACTTGTCTCATTAATCAGATTTCCGATTTCCTATATGTATAGGTTTCTTTCCCTTTATGAAAAAACATATTTACATTTTAATCTATACTTTATACGTCAACTAATTAATGATACTATAAATTTAATTATGATCGGTGTAAGAAAAAAATGTTTGGAATTGCAATTTCATTGTTTATTTATATGGTTAGATTTTAATTATTCATACATTAATTTATATATAATTCATCCATCTATTTGTCAACTAAGCTTTATCAAAAAAATTTTTGTTAATATATATTTCAAAAATAATTTCACATTAGGATTATTTGTAATTATATACCATTTTCAACTTTCCTTTGAAGAAATATACCCATTTCTCAAATATAAGAAAATTATCTCTGGTCAACCAATTCAACTCAAAGACACTGCTCACTTGTCTTCTCAATGCAGCTATCACATCACCAAATCAACTCAAATAAAAAGATTTTTCGGTTCATTTGCTTAATTTGTTTGCTTCTCTTCGTCTTTATTCTCTCTTCTTCTTCTTCAGTGGAAAATTTTGCATCTTCTTCAGCGAGACACTCCATCTCATTCTTCTTCTTTTTTCTTCAAATACGCACTCAGAAAAACCATACTTCTTCTTTTTTTTCTTCAGGTACTCATTCTTCTCTTCTAGAAAAGGACATCCTGTACCATTCTTATTCTTCTTCTTTCGTCCTTATTCCTTGTACATTATAATAAAAAAGTTATTATGTACTGGAAGTTGGGGGAAAATTGTCTAGGGTTTAAAAATCAAAACTTTTTCTGCACTGGGGTTGGGAGAAAATCGTCTGGGATTTGAAAAGCATTTCTTTGATTTATATAAAACAAAATGGGTTTTAATTTTGTAAATATCAATTTAAATGGTTGTGGGTTCTAGGTTTTAGTTTCAAATTCTTGCAAGAGAACAATTATTATTCATATGGTTGTGAGTTTTGAGAATTTAGACACGTTTAGTTTGCCCCTCTTGATGATTATAATGTTCAGCATCATTGGATTGCTTAATGCTTGTGATAATCATATGTATCTATTGGATACTTAAAGGGTTCAAGTAGTTATTTATGATACTTGAACCCTCAAGTAGTCATTTTGATTATGACAGTAATTAATCCAGTCAATAAGTGATTACTTGAAGGGTTCAAGTAGTAGTTTAGGACTACTTGAACCCTCAAGTAGTCATTTTGATTATGACAGTAATTAATCCAGTTAATAAATGACTACTTGAAGGGTTCAAGTAGTAGTTCATGACTACTTGAACCCCTCAAGTAGTCATTTTGATTCTGATAGTCAGTAATCTAGTGAACAATTGTCTACTTGAAGGAGTTCATGTAGTCACCTGGTTTCTGCGTTGCTTACTGACATAATAAAAATAACTACTTGAACGATTCAATTTATCGTAAAAATCATTCAATTTACATACTTGAAAAAATAAAAACCTCTCATATTAGTTTGTTTACTGGAAGAATCAAATAAGAAAAAATTCCATTGACTCTTTAGGTTATTAGCGAGGGCATGATGCCAGCAGGTGTTTGATAAAATGACTCTTCAAGAGTTGGATGTGTCAATTCTTGGTTTATGACTATTTTGTATTCTAAACATTTGTAGGTACAATTGTAAAGGAAAATTTCATCACACTAAAAAACTTGGAATGGAATCGAGTAAAGAGAGAGAGAGAGAGAGAGAATCAAGGAAAATAATATGAGAGTAATTCCTTTGTCCAACATCGAATGGATTTGGGGTTATAATTAACCTCTATTTATAGACTTTCAGTTGATTACGTAAAATCTGATTTAATTTATCTAATTTCATTGGAAACGAGATCAACAAAATTTTCACTAAGATCTAGTTTATCAATATTAACAACTAGACTTATCTCAACCGCCTCATCGAATCAAAAGTCTTGATCATTCTTCCAGGACTGCCACGTTGGTAAGGTACATGCTTTCTCCTAATTGGTCTTTTCTTGAGAATGTGGCTCAGAGAGCAATTCATGCCCGTTCATTTACCCCTATTGTATTTGGCGTAATTAGGTGAAGCTAACATACGATACTACATCATAAACGAAAATCATCCTGAGTGAAAATGACATCACTTATTCTTTTCGAAAATATTTATCATCACGTTTCTTCAGTCATCTACTCATGCTTCTCAAGACATGCTGTGTAGTTTTCTAGGTGGACTTTCAACTACCCGTTATTAGTGACGGTGTTTCACACTCTTTTGACGCTTCATATTCCAGTTTCCATTCTCGATGCTTCTTGGGAATGTGCGGCACGATTTTCAAATTCTGTCTTTGGTAGGGTAAGCACGCCTCTCTTGCCAGTTGTCATCTCTCCATTTTCCAGTAGTCACAATGGTTCACTTCATTGCACCTTGTCAGTCACACTTTTTCAAAGAATTTTTTCGTACTCGAGTACCTCTAAACACCATTTCATCGCCCCTTTTAGGATTTATGAAATGACTTACAACTTTTCTTGACGTCCGTGGCCAATTTAAAGGCTTCCCTCTTCATTTTTTCTTCGTTCTTCATTTTCAATATTGTAAGTCTCTCATCCTTTCTTCCTCTTCCCTACATTTTCTAATTTTGACATTTCCTATAGTCATGGAAGACGATACCCACTTTAAACTTTCAATCCCCTTAGTTAGAAACCAATACGAGTTTATGGTTTCCCACCAAGAAGCTTTCCACCCTGATATCTTTTGTGCACTAAGAGATAGCTTATCCTCAGGAGTCCCGTGTAGGCCCACATACCAAATCACTCTCAGTACAATGTATATAACATTAGGTCTTAAACTATCATTCTCGCCCTTTTTAAAGAATTCATCTCTACTTACGGTCTGGCCCCCTTCCCAGTTTATCCTGAGCATGTATAGGGTAGCCCTATATTTTCAGGCTATGAATAGATGATATAATCTAGATTTGGGAATAGACGAACTCTGATACTGGGATATAATCAAATGTCGAGGTGGGAGTTATTATCTCCACCACCCCCCCTGCCCGACAGAAACACAAGGGCCATTGATAACCAACCTCCCAAAGAGGTACAAAGGATGGGAACGAGACACTCTTCTGGTTGGCGGGAATGGGGGCGGTGATGGCCGCTGGATAATTCCCAAAGACTAGGTAATTTTCAGTAAGTCGCTGGAGCTCCATTTCTATATCATTTTCTTCAGTTTCTTTCTTCACTTTTCTTTCTTTTTCGATGTATTTTTGTTTACTAGTATGTCATTTTCTTTTATTGTAATGCAAATAAAAGAGCTAACAAGATGAGGTGGTACGAACTGCAGTTTACCGTTGTTCGAAGATGAGGTGGTACGAACTTCTTGATTAGAGGAGTGAAGTCAACGTTACTCTTGCTTCGGTCGCTGCTCCCGTTGCTTCAACATCTGACGCATCATCAAATTCTCTGCTTCCCAGAGATATTCCCTTCTCTCTTTCTGTTTAATTCATCGTAACGCGGATTCTAGTTCTTCTGAATCAACTAAAACAGAAGAAGAGGAAGAGCAAGAACAAGATTTATTCTGGAGAGTGGCCACAAGCATCATGATGTCAAACGACTGCGCAACACTATAGTTGGTAACATTGAGAGGAATATTCACCCGAGGATGGACATATCTAGTTCCTCCCAAGCTCCTCCAACTCCTGGTACCGAAAATGAGGGTCCTTTGGTACGCTCAGTGACTCTTCCTCATGCTCCTCCTCCGCCAAATGTTCAATGAGAGTCTGTCCCTGCCGCCACTTCTGGTTCACAAGAGGTTGCTGAGGGTTTTACTCCTTAGAGTTGGAGGTGTTACCCTAGTGCCCCTATTGTTCCTGCGTCAGTCAGCTTCTTGGATGACACACGATCTTCCCACATCGTTCTTCATGGTATTCAGTCAGATATCGATACGGCAACAACCCATAGCGTTAGCGTTAGTGATCTCATCAGTTCCTTGAGCCATGATATTATGAGGGTATGTTTCATTCCTCTTCATGTTTACCGGTAAATCTATTTTACCTGTTTATTTATACTTTGTGCTTCTTCATTTGTCTTCCCTTTTTATGCAGGCTATTGTTCATCGCAACGCTCTCCAAGAACACCACATTGCCTTTAATCAAGCCTTGGTGAACTTTCATGGGGAAGTTGTTGAGTGTCGGGGCTTCGTTGTCGGTCTTCGTGCTGAAATTGAACAACTGAAGAAGATCGAGGTTGAGCTATGGGAAGCAATGGAGAAGAATGCTCAAGAATCAACTATTGCGAATGTGGAAAACCTGAAGCTTGTAGAGTCTTTGGAAGAAGCTAAGGAGTATTTGGCTACGGCTGAGCAGGCTAAAGCTCGGGCAGAAGAAAAGGAGAATATGCGGGAAAGGAGTATCAAGCTTTATTCGACCAGGCTGAATATATCATCTCTAGTGTAGGCATGAAGGCCCCTCCCATAAAGCCTCTCTGCGACGCTCCTTATGAGGCTCGTGATGAGATGAACGCTTCTACAAAAGATGTTGTGTCCATCCCTCCTGAAGTCATCGTCGAACCCACTGCCGCCAACTCGAATGAAGATGTGGCTGCCCACCATTCCAATGATACTGCTACCGAGACTACTGCTATTGAAGACAATACCATCATCATCCCTTAGATCTTCTTCTTTTTGTATTTTGTAATTTCCTTTTCTGTATTTTCTTTTCCTTGTACTCTTTTTTCTTTTCATTGTAATTTTTAATCATCATCAATGAAAAGAACTTTGGTTTTTGTCTTCTCAACTTTATGCATCTCCATTGTCATGTACTTGGTGGATTTTTGCGCTCATAGATTTCTATAGCATGCTGAACTCTTTTTTATTTCTGAATCCCACTAGGCATCGATTCATTTGAGACTTAAGCTCTAACTCTTTCGAATTGCATCCGTTGTCATTTTTTGAAAAGTTTTTTTATTCATTTCTATTTTGATTTCTTGTTTTCTTTTGAGAACGGTGCTTGTTGAACACTTGTTTTCAAGGACTTAAGCTTTTTCAAAACTTAGGGGCCCTACTTCTGAGAATGGTGCTCATTGATCATCCGTTCCTAAGGACTTGAGATTTTCACAAATCCCAAGGGCCCTAAAATTTCCTTATGAGAATGGTGTTCGTTGAACATTCATTCTCAAGGACTTGGGCTTTTCACAAAGTTCAGGGGTCCTATGATTTCCTAATGAGAATGGTGTACGTTTAGCATATGTTCCTTAGGACTTGAGCTTTTCAGAAAACTTAAGGGCCCTATGATTTCCTTCTAAGAACGGCGTCCGTAAACATTCGTTCTCAAAGACTTAATCTTTTTACAAAGCTTAATGGCCTTTATGATTTCCTTCTGAGAACGGCGTCTATAAACATCCATTCGAAATGACTTAAGTTTTTCACAAAGCTCAAAGACCCTATGATTTTCTTCTAAGAACGGTGTCCATAAACATTCGTTCCCAAGGACTTAAGTTTTTCATAAATCTAAGGGCCACTATAATTTCCTTCTGAGAACGACGTCCACAAACATTTGTTCCTAAGGACTTAAGCTTTTCACAAAGCTCAAGGGCCTTATGATTTCCTTCTGAGAACAGAAATCATAGGGCCTCTGAGCTCAATGGCCCTTCTAAGGACTTAAGTTTTTCACAAAACCCAGGGGCCCTATGATTTCCTTCTGAGAACGGCGTCTGTAAACATCCATTACTAAAGACTTAAGCTTTTCATAAAGCTTAGGAGTCCTATGGTTTCCTTCTGTGAACGACGTTCATAAACATTCATTCTCAAGGACTTAAGCTTTTCACAAATCTCAGGGGCCCTATGATTTTCTTCTCAGAACGACGTCTGTAAACATCCATTCCCAACGTCTTAAGCTTTTCACAAAGCTCAGGGTCCCATTTTTTATCCAACCTGAAAAGAGAAGCTGATACCAAATTTTATGTGAAAACCCCCTAACGGGAAAACCCCACGTGATAACGTAATTTTCAACAAAATATTTGCATAAATGTAAGGCATTCCAATGTTTGGATACATCATTCCCCTCGTTAGTCATAAGATGATAAGACCATTTTCCTCCAACTGCTTTAACAATGAATGGCCCTTCCCAATTCGGTCTCAATTTGTCTTTATTTGTTTGAAATTTCCTTTTGAGAATGAGGTCCTCGACCTAATATTGCCACTTTCTGACATTTTTCTCAAAATATTTCTTTCTCTTTTGATTGTAGGTAGCCAATATGACTAAAGCCGCCTCCCGATTTTTGTCCAATAGATCAAGGCTTTCTATCATTCGCTATGTGTTTGTAACTTCATCAATGGTAGATCTCACCGTGGGGCACCCAATTTCAAGTGGTATAACAGCTTCTACCCCGTATGTAAGGGCAAAAAGTGTTTCACTTGTGGGTTCCCGAGGTATAGTTCTGTGAGCCCAAAGAATTGATGGCGACTCTTCAACCCATCTTTCCTTGGCAGTTTCTAGCCGGTTCAAGAATTATCCTATTTGATCTTTCTGCTTTCCCGTTGCCTTGTGGATAATAGGTTGGTGATCATCCATTTCCTATATGGATTCATTCATAAAAATTGTTCACTCGGCTCCCAGTGAATTGAAACTCGTTGTCAGTAGCATTATGGGAACTCCGTACCTGCAACCAATATTTTTCAACAAAAACTTTTTTACCTCTTTTTCCCTCACTCTTGCCAAAGCTTCTGTTTTAATCCACTTGGTGAATTAGTTAGTTGCAACTAGAAAACATCTCTTCTGAGCGGGAGCCATCGGGAGTGATCCGACTATATCAATCTCTCAATGCATGAACGACCATGGACTTATTAATGTCTACAACTCTTCTGGTGCCATCCTTGGAACGTTAGCGTAACGTTGACACTTATTGCACCTATTTACGAAGGATATTACTTCTTTATGCATCTTTGGCCAGCAATACCCTTCATTTAATCATTGCCAAAGACCTTCTACCTGTATAATTTCAGCAAATTCCCTCGTGTACCTCTACTAATGTGTACTTCACTTCCGCTGTTATGAGGCATTTGAGATACGGTCTTGAAAAAGATCTTCTATACAATCTCCCATTTATCAAAGCATACCTTGCACTCCATTGTTGAAGCTTTCGAGCTTCCATTTTGTTGGTTATAAGATCCCCACTAAGAAGATAACTGACAATACTTTCCTGACAATCATGCCTGTCACTTTCTGCTGTAACCTCAGCTTCTACTTGTATGGGTGTCTTCGTGATAGGCTCGCTTGAGTATTCAACTTAAACATTCCTTCTATAAGGGAATAGTACCGAAATCCCAAATTGGTAAGAGCATCCACTCTAGAATTTTCTGCTCTCAGTATTTGAACGATTTCATAACTTTCGAACAACTGTAGCATTTTCTTTGTATATTGTACATACTCTTCCATTATGCTATCTTTGGCTTTGTAATTTCATGAAACTTGATCAGCAACTAACATTGAATTGCAAAAAATTTTAATATTTATTACAGTTAGTTCATTTATGAGGCGGAGTCCAGCTATTAGTGTTTCATATTCCGCTTCGTTGTTAGATGTCTGAAAACCAAAGGATAATGCTTGTACAAAAGTTTCACCATATGGAGTCTGGACGACGATTTCTTCTCCCACACCCCGGTGATTGGAGGCTCCGTCTACGAATAAAATCCAGGCTTCCTCCTTTGGCTTCATCTTCAATGAATCATGTTGTCTATCTCGTAAGTGAATTCGACAATGAAATCTGCTAGAACTTGTGCCTTGATCGCGGTCTGTGGTACATAACGGATGTCATATCCTCCAAGTTCAACTGTCCACTTCGCGAGCCTTCCAATCATCTCTAGAGAATGTAGAAGACTCCTAATAGGGAATTTCGTTACTATATGATCATATGCATCTAAAAGTAATGTCTTAATTTCCTTGCATCAACGATTAATGCTAGCACCAGCTTCTCCATCTTTTTGTATTTGGTTTCCACAGCTACAAGACTCTTACTAACAAGATAAACTGGTCTATGTTGTTCCCCTTCCATCCTGATAAACGTCGACGCTAATAGTTGTTTCTAAAATTGCGAGATAAAGAAAGAGTTCTTCGTCAGGTAATGGCTTAGACAGCAGCACAATGGGGGGTACCGCTTAAGCCTCTGCAATGCTTCTTCGCATTCTTTGTCCCATTGTTGTTCATAATTCTGGCGAAAAATGGTCTGCATTTATCAGTTGATCTTGCCAATAACCTATTCAGTGCAGCCAGTTTTTCGGTTGAACTTTGAATCTCTTTCCTTGTTCGTGGCTACTTGATTTCCATGATCACCTTGACTTGATCAGGATTAACTCCGCTCCCTCTGTTATTAACTAGGTGTCTGAGAAGCTTTCCCGCTGCCACTCTAAATGTGCACTTTTCTGGATTCAACTTCAAGTTACTTTCTCTTAGAGCAAAAAATTCTTCCTTCAGATTATGGATATGATCCGTTCTCCTTTTGGATTTTACAAGCATGTCATCGACATAGACTTCCATCATTTTTTTTAATATGTTTTCCAAAACATTTGTTGACCAATCTTTGATATGTTGCCTCTACATTTTTTAAATTGAACGGCATTACAGTGTAGAAAAATATCCCAAAATAGGTAATAAAAGATGTTTTTTTTAATCAAACTGGAATATTTTCACCTGATTATAACCAGAGTATGCGTCCATGAAGCTTAGGAGTTCGTGGCCGGATGTTGCGTCCACCATGTAATCAATTCTTGACAATGGGTAATCATCATTTAGGGAAGCTTTATTTAAATTCGTTAAGTCCACACAGATTCTCTATTTTTCGTTCTTTTTCTTTACCATAATTGCATTCGCTAACCACTTCGTGATGAATCCAGCGTCGAGCAATTTGTCCATTTCTTCTTTTATGGCCGCTTTTCTTTCGACCTCAAAAGACCATTTTTTTCGTTTTACAGGTTTCACAAACGGATCTACATTCAATTTATGACAAATAAATTTTTCATTGATACCTGGGATTTCCATTGCCGTAGTAGCAAAGATGTCGACATTCTCCCTGAGAAACTTTGTGAGTTCAATCTTCTCTGCTTTAGTCAATTCCGCACCTATCTTCATTATTTTTCCGTTTCCAATGTCAACGTATTCTGTTATGATCACAAGTTCTTATCTTGGATTGCTCTCAATTTGATAATCTTCAGTTAGTTGCTATTTCTCAGCTGCTTCCTTCCCGTTGTTAAGAATGGGCGCATCTCTCCTCTTTGTAGAATCAAGAGCCATCACAGCGCAACAACTAATTGTTGCATGATCTCCCTTAATAGCTCGGACTCCTTGAGGTGACAGTTACTTCAACATTTGATAATACGTGGATGGACAACCTTCATCTTGTGAATCCATATTCTTCCCAGTATCGCGTTGTAGGGTGACGAAGTGTCAATCACCACAGAATTTGAATATGGTTGAATGGGTTCGCATGCACAGGAAGCGGAAAAATTCCTTCAAAATAAGTTATGGTTCCATTGAAACCAATGGGTGGTTTCCCAGCATTGCATAGCCTTGGCGCGTTTATTGCCATATTTTTAAGTGTCGAATGGTGGAGTATATTAACAGCGCTGCCACTTGAAATAAATAATTCCCGTAATTACCAACGCATCATTATGTACGTCATATCGCCCATTGTCTTCATAAAAAATGATTGGTACGTCATTGTTTGCTTCTTCGGGTTCGTCGTTCACCTCGAGAGTTGGTTTTTTTTTGTAGATCTTCATTTCTTTCCTCGAGGTGCCTTCAGATTTCGTCAGAGCAATAATCGTGTCTACAATCCTCAGCAGCTCCTTCTCCTTGGGGCGCTTTTCATTTCTATCTTTCCGGGATTGATCTCTTTTGACAACAAAATCTTTCAGATACCCCTCCAACAAGTTTTTCAATATAGTCATTCAATTGATAACAATCCCTCATGTAGTGGCTAGCGCTCCGGTGTTAAGAACAATATTTGTCTTTGTCCTTTCATTCGGCTCATTAGTGAGCGAAGCCGACTTTTTTAGCCAGGGTTTGTCCTTGATAGTCTCAAGAATTCGATTGATCAGGATAGTCAAAGAAGTGTAGACTTTCCTCCCTTGGATGGACGAACCAGCTTGCCTCGGTTTCTTTTTTATATCACTCCTTTTTTCATCCATATTTTCCATTATGTCGGCTCCATTCTTTCCCATCCTTAAGCTTCCTCTGTTTTGGTGTTGACCGAAGCTCCATTGTTCCATCAATTTTTACATGCTCTTCTTTTCTTCCTCTAGGGTTATGGATATTTGTGTCCTGAGAAAAGTCTCTGCCATCATAAGCGGTTTATTTTTGGATAGATCTTCAAACAAATGAAAGTCTGGGTTCAGCCCTAGTCTGAATGCTAGCATTGCCACACAATCGTCACAGCTTTCTACTTCCGTAATCTTGTCCTTGAAACGGTAAGTGTAATCTCGTAATGATTCACCCTTTTTTATTGATATCATCTATAAGTACTCTGAGTCCTCCACAACCATCAGGTAGGTTGAATAGTGTTCAAAAAACACATAGGACATTCTAGCAAAATTATCATATGAACATGGGGGTAAAGAATGATACCAATTTAGAGCGTTGTCGTCCAGATTCATTGGAAACATCCTGCGCATTAACTCATCCTCATGTTGATATAATGCCATCATTTGTCTAAAATGGCGCAGGTGATTTACGGGATCCATTTTCCCCTCATGGTATTTGATTTTAGGGGAAACAAACTTTTTTGGCATAGGGACCGCCAAAACTTCTAGGCACAAAGAGGATCAATCATGTTTGGGTTTCCAGATCCGTCACTCCAGTGAGACCCAACTTCCTTATTTCTAACATCTTCCTCTCTAGTATCTTCTCTACTGCTCGTTCTGTCATCAGCTCCGCCGAACCATTCTCGCTTGTAGCCTCTATTCCGTAGTCAAGAGAACTGTCTTCTGGTTCATCACGTTGGATATTTTGATTAGCACTTGGATTTGGTTGTAGACAATCCACTCTCTATGTTCTTCATCTTACAGGTTCTTGTTCTCCCGTTCCCCCACCATAGTCCTCTCACTTGCCTCTGCTCTTGTCTCTACAACATCCCGTTGTAACGCCATAATCTAATCTTGCACATTCTGCCATACATTGTGTAATGCTTCGCTGTTGCAATTCTCCATGCTCTGTATTCCAGTTAGAATGGACTAGATCATGTCTTGTATTCATGTGGGTTGTGCATGCTGGTTAGTGGGGTTGTTGGCAGTGATAGCATCATTTATCATTTCCTACGTAGCGTGTGATTTGGTTCGAGGCATTTTGGGTTACGATCTTGATTTGATTCTCAGCTCTATGCGAAAACACCAAAATGTAAATGAAAATTTCCTCACACTAAACTTTTTTGAATGGAATAGAGTAAAGAGAGAGAGAGAGAATCAACGAAAATAATCTGAGAGTAATTCATTGGTTTAATATTGAATGAATTTGAGGTTACAATTAGCCTCTATATATAGGCTTTCAATTGATTACGTAAAATATGATTTGGTTTATCTAGTTCCATTGGAGACGAGATTAGTAGAATATTCCACTAAGATTTAGTTTATCAATATTAACAACTAGACTAATCTCACCTCTTACTCGAATCAACGGTCGTGATCATTCTACCTGAATTGTCACGTTGGCTAGGGGTGTTCAACGGTCGGTCTGGTCGGATTTTTGGAGGAAAATGAGACCAGACCGAAAATTACGGTCCTCCTATATGGAGGACCAAACCGACCAAGACACTACAAAAAAATTGAACCAACCAGACCAAACTTCAACGGTCGGTTCGGACGGATTTTACGGTCTAAGTACGCGTTTTATACACGTGATAAATACACGTAATTTTCAGATTAAAAGTTTAATACACAGTTAATACATTGAACATATTATACGCATGATAAATACGCCTTATTTCAAAGCATGCTTTAATAGCACACACATGTGGGTGCTTACTTCATCATGAGGAGGTAGATGTAGTACTTTTATAACTCATTCTCACATTAACTCTCTATTTCCTTTTCGATGTGAAAATGGGGTAAAATCACTTTTTACTTGAAAAATCATTTTATATATATTATACGGTCGGTCCGGTCCATAATTGGTTGAAATTCTGGACCAAACCGAAAGTTCGGTCCTCTATAAAAGGAGGACCGAACCGATCAAATATGGGAAAAAAACCATCTAGACAAGAGGAATTCATGCCCGTTCAACATTATCATTGTTGCTTGGAGAACGAATGTGGGTATTTTATATGGTGCAACCCTCTTGATGAAGTGAGTGAAGCTAGTAGCAAGAATAGTGACTTTAGAAGAATTTAAGGACTAGCTCCAGCGCATGGATATAAAGATTCAAGTATTAGAGATTTGGACAGGCATGTTGAATTTTTTTTCCCATGTTTGCATTCTATATTTTACCTTTATAATTGTGACCATTTTTAGTGGCAAGTATGATAAGTTGTAGTATTAATCGGTATATAGTGATATATATTTATATGTGTGAACTTGTGTTGTACTTAGTGCAAATATGTATGGAGATTTTAGTTGTACCAAATTAAAATTTTTTGTTGCACTAAATGGTGGACACGACTTGTTACCTAGCTAAAATAATTGACATAAATGAGAAAGAATGTTAACTGAATTATTTTAAACCTTGTAGAAAAAAGGTACATATAAGAAACAGGGAATCACAATTAGTCATATACAAAAGTTTGATAAATATTACAACTACTCAACTTTCATAAATCTACCCACAATAAGAACTTATATGGAGCTAGAACTTTGAGGTGAACCTCGACCTAACGTCAATGCAATGACCGACCAATAAGAATGTTGCTTGACGATGATCATGTTGTAAGATGTCAAAATATCATATGATTATTTGAACCTTTCAAGCAGTTGTTTATCACTACTTGAACCTTTAAGTAATTATTTTTATTCTGTTAGCCAGTAAACCAGATACCATGTGATTACTTGAAGGGTTCAAGTAATTTTTATGACTACTTGAACCCTTCAAATAGATATCGTTTTCTATCAGTCAGCAGCACATGCACCAGATGACTACTTGAAGGGTTTCAATAGTTGTTTATGACTACTTGAACCATTCAAGTAATTATTTTTATCCTGCCAGCAAGCAACCATGTAATTACTTAAAACATTTTCTGCGTAAAAAAAGTGAGAATAGGTACGCACTTCTCATTGAAGAAGAATAATAATGGATCTCACTAAAAAAGAATAATGAGTCTCACTGAAGAAGAATTATGTATCTCTGAAGAAGATGAAGGAGAATGAGTTGGCGGGTCTCATGCTGTAGAAGAAGCATGATTTTTCTAAGTGTCTCTGAAGAAGAAGAAGAATGTGAGGGAGTGTCTCACTGAAAAAGAAGATTTTTCATTGAAGAATAAGTAAATTCGTTGAAGAAAAAGAAGAATAGAGAATAGAGATGAATAGGAAGTCAAAAAGATTAAGCAAATCAAGGGGCAAACCTTCATTTAAATTGATTTAATGATGTGATAAGTGCATTAAAAAGACAAGTGAGCGATGAATATTTATTCTTATATTTAACAAATGGTATACATTAACCCGGTTTTCCCATTAGAAATCTTGAGTTCAACCATGAGAATGAATATTTATCGTTTTATTAACATTTCAATTAATTGAACCGCGCCACTAAATGTTTGGATTTCAGTTTCAACCACTGATTGCATCATCATGACCAATGTCCACTGTATGAGTATGGTCCCTACAACAATTCAAGTAAAGAAAAGGTGGTCAATGAACAGGACCTTTTTACACATTCAAAAAGAGGTAGCTTCTAGAGTAGGCATAGGCTGTGTAGCCATGTCAAATGGTAATTTTACATTCAAATATTCAAACCAAAAGCACCTCAAAAGATGGGTTTCATTTCCATTTACAGAGACACAGAGAGACACAAGAATGACGAAGACAAGACGAAGGTATGGTACGTCCCAACAAATAGTATTTGTAGAAAAATAAGCTGACAATTTCGGCGCCTTCCCTTGGCCCAATGAGCTTCATTCCAATGACTTCTAAATAGATAATTTTTAAAAAAAAAATTAAAATCGTCAAATATAAAATTAAAAATTATTATCTTAATTTCTTAAGGTTCATTTAACAGTCAGGATAGTACTAGATAGTACTGTATTTAATCTGTCAGATTGTACTGTATTGTGTTGTATTAAATTAAATAATATTGTCCAGTATTTAGTGCCGTATTAGTTAAAAGACTGTAACACTTATACAATATTTGACACGTTATAGTACTAGATTGTAAAATTATTTGTCATTGTTTGATCCGTAAAAGCCTATTTGAAATTCATTAACATGTTATTTTACATTTTCAGCTATAAAATAAATTATCTAATTCATGCTATAACCGTAAATTCCCTTTTATTTTTTTACTAAAAATGCAAATTCAATTATACTCGTAAACTTTAAAATAATGATAATTTATAGTTATAAACATTGAAATTAGAAAAAAAATTCATTGAATTTTTAATACACAAAATAAGTTATTTAAAATATATAAATAATTACTGAACTACTCTAAAAAATTCAGAAAAAAGAAGAAAAAGATAATAAATAACTTTGAAAATTGATAAAATTAAGTCATAAGTAACTAATTTTGCTCCTTTTGAAAATTCATAAATTATTTTTGTTAGTGAGTGAAATTCTTGTAAGATATAAGTTAAAAAAATCATTTAAAAAATTATTTTAAGATATAAATTGAAAAACTGTTTTGTTTTTCTTAGTCCGGAGTAATACCCTCTAAAAGGAGGGGACTAAATTATCTCATGTGGGTGTGACTAAATAGTTTCACTGTATTAACTAATACGAGCTTCATATTTTTATCAAACGTCGTACAATATTAAAATAGTACTGTTTTACTTTCAAAACTTAACCCGCAAGTCAAAAAATCAAATGTAATGTGTATTAAATTTTATATAATATATATTGTATATATCATATGTTGTATATATCATATATTGTATATATCATATATTGTATATATCATATATATTATATATGTTATATATGCAATTGAAATTTAGAAGAAGTTGTGCAGACATTGAAAATTTCTGTTAATGTTTTACAATGAAAAAAATCATTTATATTTTGTAGAGAAATTAAATGTATGATATGTTAGAAATTTGAAAACAAATCAATATATGAAATAGTATGTAAATATATTGGGGTTCTCTCACATTTAAGTGTTTTAGACAAAAGGGAAAAAGCGTGGCAAAAACCCGCCACGCCCACCTCGTTAAATGTTATATAGTAAAACCCTCCTACTAACTAGATCTTCCGAATCTCATGTATTGTCCATTCGCATTCTCCCCCTCCCATCCATTTCCTTATAAAGACAAATTAATTTCTTAATCACTTAGACTCTGTCCATCCGTCTTTCTCTCCTCTCTTCTCTCTCTCTAAGAAAGTTCATTCATTTATATATAGCTATGTACATAAGAGTGATAAAAGTAAACCTTTGTCTTGGGTGGATCAAAAAGTTGGCATGTGATGTTGAAAACTAAATAGGGTTTCTTTAGAGAGAGAGTAGAGAGAGAGAGAGAGATTGGTCTTAAGATGGAGTGGGATATGGGAATTGGGGTTGTGATGATTATGAGTATAATTATAGGATGGTTATGGTTAATTAAGAAGACTAAAAACAAAGAAGAAGAAGAAGAAGATGGGATTCCAAAAGGGAACGTAGGTTGGCCTTTGATTGGTGAAACCCTTGATTTCATTGCTTGTGGTTACTCTTCTCAACCTGTCAGCTTCATGGACAAGCGCAAATCTCTGTAAGCTTTTTACTTCTTCTTTTTCTTTTTCTTTTTCTCTGTTACCAAACAAACCATATCTCTCCTCCATTTTGTTTCCTTCTTTTTATCTTTATTTTCTTTTTTTACCCATGTTTCCATCCTCGTTGACTTGAAAAGATTCGTTTTGATATATCCTCTTCTTTTATTGTCTTTTAGAATTTTTTTTTATGAATTATTGAGAAAAAGATATGGAGGTTTGGATTACGCTGATTTTCCTTCAAATAGATTATTTGTCTTGTTGGGAAGTCTATTCATAGAATTCATACTTATATTTGTTTTGGTATGCAATCCATTATTTATTTATTTATGTCATTAGCTGGAACATTAATAATTGATGGACATATCATTTTCACCAATCCATATATAAATGTTTTATAACTAGGAGATATCATTTTCACCAAACAATGTATAATTGATCTTGTTTAGAGTGAGATTCACCTAATAATTTTAATCTTTTCTAAGTTAAATAATTATAAGTTTTTTAAGAGGTTTTTGGTCAAGTACTGTACCCAAAGGTGGGTAATTAGCAAAACCCAAGAGAGAAAAATCAAACCTTTCTGCCAGCAGTACCTAAAAAAAATACCCATTTCAAGGTTTAATAGCTGTGCAAGCAGTAACCAAATCATAGTGTCAAAGATTTCAGCTTCCCCCATGTAATGATCATTCATTTCCAATAAAATTTCACTGTATCTGATTTGTATTAACGTCGTTTAATCATCTTTTGGATTATCTCGTGTATTACTAATATTCTTCAATAAGTTAAGCATCATTATTTATTTTCATATTTGTCAGAACCATGATTTTTTTTTTAAATTGTGGAGGTACGGCGACGTTTTCAAGACGAACATATTGGGGAAACCTATAATAGTGTCAACAGATGCAGAAGTGAACAAGGTGGTTTTACAGAACCATGGGAATGTATTCATCCCTGCTTATCCCAAATCTGTAACTGAATTATTGGGTAAACATTCCATTTTTCATACCAATGGAAGTGTTCAGAAGAGAGTTCATGCTTTGATAGGAGGCTTCCTTAGGTCTCCTCAACTTAAAGCTCAGATTACCAAAGATATTGAGCACTCTGTCAAACTCACTCTCTCTACTTGGCACCAAATTCCTCCAATTCATGTCCAAACTGAAACCAAAAAGGTCCCACATCTTCTATCTAATTAATGTTATTTGTTATTGAATGATTAGATGATTTATTTATTTAAAATTTAATGTTTTATTACTCATTTAAATAATTTATCAAATCAATATATAAATAAATATCACGTCATTTAATCACTTAAAATTTGATTGATGAGTTTAAAATTATTATTTTTTATTATTTTTTAAATATTAAAAACCCTTTTATTTCACATAACTTTAAGTTATGTTTTAAAATTTATTCAAATTCTAAAGTTGTTTAATTGGCCTCTTTTTTAGTAATTCAGATCGACCAAAATTTACACAAAGTTGGTTTAACAATATGGTGATTAATTTAAAATATCATTTTAATAAATGAGAAATCAATAGTGATCTATTGAATCATTGGTGAGTCTATAATTTCTATTCATTTTTTAATGGAACGTGGAAAAAAGCTAATTTCTTTTTGCGTTGGAATGAACAGATGACGTTTGAAATTTTAGTAAAGGTGCTAATGAGTGTGGGACCGGGTGAAGATTTGGAATTTTTGAAAAGGGAATTCGAGGAGTTCATCAAGGGACTAATTTGTTTGCCGATTAAGCTTCCTGGAACAAGGTTATACAAATCTTTGAAGGTTTGAATATCATACAACTTATTCATCTCTTTTATTTGTTTCATCGGCTTATTATCTCTTTCTGTCATGTTATGGTCTACCATGGATGACAAGTACGGCCATAACCTCGTGTTTTTATGCTTTTGTTTCCACTTTTCATGCAGGCAAAGGAGAAATTGGTGAATATAGTGAGAAAGATTGTACAAGAGAGAAGAACTGCAATGGAGGATGCTCGAGAAAAGTTTGCAGTTATTGATGCAGTGGACGTCCTCCTACAGGATAACAACAGTACTGAATTAAACGAGGTGCAACGTCTGCCTTTGGATTTCATCAGCGGGATTATCGTAGAAATGATGATCCCAGGAGAAGAGACTGTTCCTACCGCTATGACCTTGGCTGTCAACTTTCTTAGTGACTGTCCCCTCGCTCTTAATCAAATAATGGTACGCAGTAGATATTTCTTTCTATTCAGAGAATTATCTCTGGCCTCTCTTGTTGGTTGATACACAGAAGAAGCGGAGGAGAACCTGATTTGAAAACTTCACTTGGTCCTTCTAATTAGTTTTTAAGAACTCGTTAGTCTAAAAACATGAATGAAATATTTTATTTAAAGATACGAGACATTAGATTAATGAAATAGTACTTAGCATTCAGTACTCAGTTACACTAAATAGATTGTGGACCAGTGGGTCCCGAAACGTCGGTTTCGGGAAAACAAATGTGGTGTACAAGTGTTTGACTTTTTCTGTGCACTCCTTTTCAACAAGAAAGCCCGCACGAGGGAGAATGAGAAAGAGAAAGTGTGTGAGGGTCCACATCAAGTGAAAGGTAATACTGAGAGCATTTCCTAACCATTGGATTTTGACTGAACGGTTGATTGATGAGGACCACGCAATTAATTTCGTGGATTGGTCTGTCTTTGTTGCGACCACTAGCTGTCGTGTTGTCACTTTTGTCAGCGATATAACTTTCAGTCGTATTTCTGAGTTTTTTTTCGTATACTTTTTATTTCTTGAAAAAATAAAGAAAACTCTCAACTTTCTATTTTCAATTGACACGTTTGGTCCATTTAATCTAACGCTTTTAACTATGCTGGGTGAAAATTTCGGAAAATTTGCACCTTTAAGTCCTTTAATTTTAGATATGAGTTATCTCTTGTTTGGAAAATCACGACTATAACAAAAGAACCACCTCCATTTTGTTAGAATCGGAGGTAATCCAATTCATTTAAATTTACTTGTGTGTTTTACTATGAGGTAGGTGGAGAACATGGAACTGAAGAAGCAGAAGGTTGATTCAGGCAATGAGTATACATGGACTGATTACATGTCTTTGCCATTTACTCAAAATGTAAGCCCTTGACTCAAAAGAATTGGGTCATTTAATAAAGAACATAAAAACCTTCATTGCTTAATAGTTGTATTATGAATAAACTAATCTTCTTCAACTTGTACAATAGGTGATCAGTGAAACTTTAAGAATGGCAAATATTGTCAATGGGGTTTGGAGAAAAGCTCTCAAAGACGTTAAAATCAAAGGTAAAGTTCTTCATATAATGCCGAATTAGACACATATTTACTCTTTCTTAAAAAAATGTCTTTTCGATGTTTCAATATTTATTCAATTATGTTAATCTTATTTAGATTATAAGAATCGATCTCTTCTTTTTTGTTGAACAAGAGAGGATCGAAATCCAAATACAAATCACCTTGCGACCAGGTTTAGTACGTGGCTTATGAGTATAATATAATAGGGTGTTTGTGCAGGTAATCTGATACCTCAAGGATGGGGCATCTTGACATCTTTTATATCAATTCACATGGATAAAGAGATCTATGAAAACCCATATCAGTTTGATCCATGGAGATGGGAGGTAAAAGCTATGTACAAGAGAAAAAAATAACAAATATTTGTTGGTCATCTTCTATATATATTGGTCTATGTAATTACTAATTAGAATGAAAAAATGATGTAATTGATAACAGAAAATTGGAGCTACTACTAATAACAACAACTTTACACCTTTTGGTGGGGGACAAAGGCTATGTCCTGGTTTAGAACTCTCAAGGCTTGAAATTGCTATCTTCCTTCATCATCTTGTCACTACCTACAGGTAAATAATTAAATACCTTTCTTCCCTTTTATTTCTCCTTTACTATATTCATGGAGCACAAATTCTTTGGTCTTTCATTCAAAATCCAATTATCCCTGGAAAATATTAAAATTACGTTTCGGACTATACTTAAAAACACTTTAACGCAATCAAAAATATTATTTTGAGTTACGTTTATTTAATAAATATTGTTATTTGAAACACATTTTATCATGTTATAAAATATTTGTAGTTTCTAGAAGAAATACATATTTAAGTACTTCCATAAATGTTTTCAAATGCAAATAAATATGTTAAAATTGAATTCAAATGTTTCTTGCAAAGTTAGATATTAAATTTGTTTTAACCAAAACAATGTTATTTCAGCATGTAAAAATGTTTCTTGTCACAAGCACTCTTAAAACTTATTATATTAAAGGGGTTTGAAGACAAGAAATGATTGATTCTCTTTTTTACCCGTCAAGACTCTTTAAAATATAATACAGTTTAAGATTTTTACATCTTCTCTCATTTTAATATATTCATATAATAGAATATTATTTTCTATTCAATAATAATTTGTTTGTCAATAATTTTTAAAATTAAAAATTTTATAATATCATGCGATTAAAAATGTAAATATCTATAAAGATGAATTACGATAAGATTATTTTCAAGTCAACAATAATTTATTCTTTACAAATTTATGCAATTAAAAATATTGTAATACAAAAATTCATATTAAATGAATTGAGAGAAATATGATCTCATCTCTTACTATGATAGAATTTGAGAATTTGATGAATAATTATTTTCTGTAATTTCAAATAGCAATGCTATATACTACAATTGCAACAATATATAAATAAGTTAGTATATTTACTATTAATGCTATTTTATTTTTAGTTTAGATTTATAATTATTTTGAAAGATAATTTATTTCAACATTAGTATTAATTTATATTTGTATTTTAAATTCTCACGGACTTTTCGATCAGTGTAGACTAAATGTGAGTTTGGGAGTGTTTATTGAGTTAACAAAATTTTTAATGTGTTTTTCTTAATTTTTATGTGTTCAAAAAATATATAAAAGTACTTCAAATTCTTAACTTACATCTGATCAGTCACAAAAATAATGTTTTTTTTAGAATCTTGATATGTTACCATGGTAGTTCAGTATTAAGTGGAAAAAGTTGCAAAATTATTGGTGTTATTTCTATGATGGGTGCAGATGGGTGGCTGAGAAGGATGAGATAATCTACTTTCCAACAGTGAAGATGAGAAGGAAATTGCCCATCACAGTCACACCCATCACATCTTAAACTCAATTTAATCAAAATCCATATAAAATTGCATATAAACGTGTAGCTATAGAAATCCATCAGATGGGTCGCTCTGCTACAAGAATCTGCTACAAATAGAAACTCAAGTTAGGTTATAGTTCGGCTGTCACTATCTTTCTGACAGCCTAAAGGTCCAAAAAATTGAATGCAATTTGCTTATCATTCGGTCCAACTCCCATCTCCAACTCTTTGTAATTTTTTTTTGTTTTTTCGCAAGATGTAAATTACAGTGATTCAAACCAAATAATCATTACATGATTATCCAAATGAAGATCTCGACATCCATGCGATGCATCTTGGTAACATATCAAGATTCTTGACAGTTAGAAAACCTCGACAATTATGAAAAAATATAAAAAAATCAATTATTTTTAAATTTGATTGTTCTGTAGAATTTAAATCGTCGATGACGTGATTCTTCAACTAACTCAGTGATACCCATTCCAATTGGAAACGAGAAAGATTGTTAATACATGTGACAACCATTTATACAAAGTAGCAAGTTACTCAAGAACGTAATACTATCTACTTTATCAAAGTGACACTGAATAAAGTAACATGTAGGTCTTGCTGGGAAAATAAGCAGATCATCTTAGTACATAATCTTGTGTCTTTGTTGAATGAGAAATTTCTAGAAAGTAAATGTGGTTTCATTTGAACTAATTGAAATTGCATACAACTTCCCCTATCCGTGAGAAGAGAAGCCGAGCACAGTTGCACAAATGACTAAGTTGGATGTGCACTTGGAATCCATGTTATTCAAACAATGGAAAAAAAAACCGTCTCTGAGATATGAAGATTCGAGTTACATGGCCAAAATAGGAAAACAAAATATAACACCACATTAGGTTGGCAGTGGTCATTCAACTGAAAGAAAAGAGGTAAGACCCAAAAGCAGCAAGCATTAGATTAGTCTAGCAATAATGAAAGTTTATGCCATGGACTTTTTCTTCTCTTCCTCAAGCTGCTGCAGCTCGACAAGTCTTTGAGCCCATGCTCTTTCCCTTGCCACTGCAGCCATCTTACGCTCTACCCTTTTAATAATTTTCTTCTTCTTTGCCTCTTGCAACTGAGCTTTCCGCTTTTTCTTTTCTGACTGCACTTGTTCAAATGCCAGTTCAAGGTCAAACATGAACGTTATATTATGTCAAGAAAGGGAAGACCATAAATCTTAGTTAAAAAAAGGCCCATCATGACCGAAGAATTAGATGCCATGTACAGCCAGAACCAAAACTTACAGCCACACGGTCTACATCATTGAGTAAGAGACAACTTATAATATCCATTGAAATAGGTTGTAAAAATTATAGAGGGCATGAACAAGAATTTATTTTGATTAGTATACAAGCAACAGACATTAAAGAGAATATGAAAACAGTTTCGATGCAGAGAAGCTTTCTGAATGTCGTATGGATTCTAGATTGAAAAGGAAACATAGAAAGAACTTGAACCAAAAGCTGAAATAAAATGAAGATTTAAGGAATCAATATGGTGAATTCCTATTATACTGCTTTGTCAGTTTGTCAATGCCTATTTACAATGTTTAATAGAAGACATGGTCTTTGTTTTTACATATTTGAAATTTATGAACTACAAAATTCATATATGTGTTCACTGGAAAATACTGATAATTGTGATTGTGAAGCTTTCTAAATCATTTTTACTGATCAGGATACTAAGTCTAAATCCATTTAACCAGACTGAACCATGTCCTTGACCAGCATTACAACTAAAATTGAAAATTATACTGGAGAGGCACAGGCGTATATAGAGTTTAACAGTATCCAGCTTCGTATATACATGAAAAAGAAGTTAGTTTTCACCCTTCTACAAGCACGCACTTAGCACTTCAAAGTTAATTCAAACCAAATTCAAAATACGAGAGAAAAAAAATTATCTTTGGAAATGGAAGTTCAAATAAGATAATGTAATGCAAATTCGTTATCAAAAAAGAGAATGTAATGCAAATTAACAGGAGAGAACTTGTAAACTTCTCTGAGAGATCAAGAAATACAAACCAAAATGAATGCGCGGCGCTGCCTCATGCGTTTTTTCTCGTTCCTTCTCTTCACACTCCCTTCGTTGGGATTGTTAGGAAGTATAGGTTCGCCAGGTGTATACTGAACCCAAGCATACGGCCCTGCATTCTTTATGCAATAAGTATTTGGATCCAATTCAAAATTGACTCTACCATTAAAAAAAATCTTATCGGCCAGATAGTAATCTAAACCTAAATCCTATACAGCTCAAGCATATCAATTTTTCCAGGGCACAAATCAAATAGAAAATTATACTAACCGGGGGGTTTTAAGCTGGCCCTTTTCCGACGAGGACTTTCGGTCGGCCTTCTCTTCGGGAACCGAGTATCCGTCAAGCTGTGAAATCGATTAACAATGGGAATCCATGGAACTTGGCTGCGAACTGAGCCGGTAACAAGGAAGCGAAAGTCAAAATTCGGGGTTGCGAAAGTGGCGGGATATGACGCCGTGCTAGTGGAAGCGCGTGATAACAGACTTCTTGATAATGGTCGGACGATGGACCTTAGGGCTCCAAGTCCCATGTTTTCGTTGCTGTGATGCTATGAAGCATAAACTGAGAAGATCAAAGGAGACCTCAATTAGCCGGCTACAAGCCTACAAGGAAGCGACCCCAGGACAGGATTCTTCACCGGTCTGATCGGTAGATTGGTACGTTAAAAACAAAAAAAAACCAAAAAAAAGTAATCGAACCGATTTGGTTGGTTCTTCTTTCACACTTAAACTGAACCGATCAAGGTTTATTTGGTTCGACAGTGTATTGAGAAAACCTGATATTTCATCACTATGATAAGGAAAAATCAACAGTATCGGGGTGAAAGAACATTGCATCACCCCTTGGGGGGTGAAATAAATCTCCAAACATAATAATGGAGGCATCCTCTGGTACGATGGATACGATCTCACTTATGTTTACACTACTGAGATCATATGGATGATCGAGATCCTTTCATATTTAGGATCGCGGTTATTCGAGATAGTCAAGTTCATTTCTCCGATACAATAAAAATATAATAATCAATCATACAAAGAAATGATATGTACACAATATCTTTATAAGGTAATCTCAAAACTTGTTAAAAATGATAAGATTATAACCAAATTATCCTGATTTGAAGAATATTCTCCTTTAATATATTAATTTCTTATCAGATTAAGAAGGAAGATACATTGAACCGAGACGTTTGACTGATACAGAAAATCATTATAAATATATGTTAATTTTCATTAAATGATAAATAATTTTTCACACTGTTATTTTTCTCTAATTACTCTACTGATTTAATCAACAAAGTGCATTAGATGGGACACATGTCGGACCCTTGATAATCGATGCTGACATATTTTTTGTATCATGAGTTTTACGTCATCTGTGAGGACGTAGATCTCTCATTTTTCAAAATTAATCACACAAAAATAATTCACAAGAACAGTGAAACGATCCATGTATCTGGATGAATAAGAACGAGGAAAGACGAAGGAGAATGTTTTGGATCGGCGTGAGAATCTGTTTCCACGAGTTACGTTCAACCCGCCGTAGATTAATGGTGGTTTAAAAAAATATGAAAATCCCGATTTATGAAGCCGGCAGCAGCCGCGGGCTGCCATGGAACACGACTGACGCCGGCGACGCCAAATCCCCGGTGAGTGTATCTCTCAGGCCATCAGATGTTCCCCGGAGAACAACATCCGCAACGACCGCGACCATGAAAAACGAAGGAGGAACATCCATACCGAACGTTTAATGTCAGATCTACAACGAAGGAAACAATTTTAGACACCAAGGCACCCACAGATGCGTTCGGATGAAGAATTTCAGAGGATCCGAGCCTTTTCCGGCTCACAAAGGCCTCCAGATAGAGTCCCACGCGCCGCACACGCCTCCAGTGATGTAACCATCCATCCTTACCCGCTGCAGATATTCAGGTTGACCTACCCGACCCTTTCAGCCGCTCCACAAAGAGAGCCCAAGAGGGCTTGCCTATAAAGCCCAGCTCGTGCTCACAAGGAGCACAAGAGAAAGCTCCAGCCTGTGTCCCATTAAAAGAGTCCAAGACAGAAACACATGCCCAACGCTAGGAGTGACCCAAGATCCTCGTCAGGACCCACACAACCGCGCCCAAGCGCGACCCGCGGGATGACCTGCGGCATGATTCGTGCCCAAAAGACCCGCGAACTGACCAGCAGTCTGGCCCATTTCTCTTTACAAGCCCAACCCATGTCCTATCCCCTTTTGTACAGACTCAGCGCCTCAATTAGCTCAAGTCAGAAATCCCAGCACCTAGCCATTGCTTTTCACAGGCCCAACGTCTGTTCCCTTCTTCAGATGGCCTAATCAGCTTCCCCAAGTCAATGTTGTCAAGTTTTGAATGAACAGAAAAGGCAGAGAAAATGCACAATAACAGTACAACATTAATGGAAGATTAATTTACGTACAATTTTTTTTTACTAAATGTACCTAATTTGCAAAAATTCTCCCCGATTAATTTATACTTTTGACGTACACTTAATGTCAGTAGAATAATACAATTATTAGCATCTCGGATAAGAGCAAGTTTTAGGATTGGGACATGAATCACATAGCTCGAATCGATATTATTTTGAATTTTTATATTCTCTTAAAATCAAGAGTCACGTCGATGATCTTCATTAAACTTTTGAGGTACATTATTTATTTTTCATGCTCAATTTACTATTCTTTTAAGAAATATTTTTAAAAGCACTTTAATTCAGTATGATATTAAACATGTGCCCATTATAAGGGAAGAGATTCTAGGAGATAATGTAAATGTAGCTAAAACAGGAAAAATGCTCTCACGAGATAACAAACATGATTATCAAAGACCCAAGATGTCAAAGATTTTGAGAGAGCAAGTATAATTGTCAAGACTCGAGAGGTCACGGATTATGCAAATGCTCCCACGAGAGAGCAAGAATGATTGTTAAGACCTGAGAGGTCACGGATTACGTAAATACTCCCACGAGATAGCAAGCATGATTGTTAAGACTCGAGGGGTCATAGATTACGCAACCGCTCACACGAGAGAGCAAGCATGATTATCAAAACCCGAAAGGTCACAGATTACGCAGATGTTCCAATGAGAGAGCAAGGATAATTATCAAGTCTTAAGATGTCACAGCTTATACAAATACTCCCAAGAGAGAGCAAGCAATATTATCAAGTCTTTAGATGTCACAGATTACACAAATGCTCTCACGAGAGAGTAAGTATAATTATCAAGACTCGAGAGGTCCACTACCCAGACTGGATGGATAACATGGTGGTGGTAAAGAAGAAGAATGGAAAGCGGAGGATCTATATAGACTTCACAAACCTAAACAAAGCATGCATGAAGGACAACTTCCCTCTTCCAAAGATTAATCAATTGATAGATGCTACAGCGAGGACATGTGATGCTCAATCTCATGGACACCTACTCTGAGTACAATCAGATGCTCATGCCTTACTCAGATGAAGAGAAGATATCATTTTTCTCTGAGAGTATGACTTAGTGCTACAAAATTACATTGTTCGAACTAAAGTACGCAGGAACCACCTATCAACATTTAGTCAACAAGACGTTCTAAGAGTACTTAGGGAAGACGACGGAAGTGATAAGAACTTCACATCCACTGAGATCCGTTTTACACTAACTGGAGACATTTGGTAGAATGATGAAGTGCATTATGGAGTGGGGAGAGTTTGACATAAGATACAAACCTTGGACCAAAATCAAGGGTCAAACACTTGCGGATTTTGTGATAGAAAAATCACCAGCCCAAGAGAATGAGAAGCCAGGCCGTACAGAAGATGTCACGTAAGATGACACGATGGATAGAGGCACGAGGAAAGGACCCTCAGACATGGAACATGCACTTTACGTGGATGGCTCAAAAAATGCACGACGGAGCCAAATTGATACTCAAAACAGCAGAGGAGACCATAACTGAAAGGGTGATACACTTCGCTTTCGGGACATCGAACAATAAAGTCGAGTATGAAGCTTTGGTCATATGTATGAGGCTAGCTAAAGACTTGGGGTAGAGCATCTGAGGGTATTCAGTGACTCTCAATTAATAGTTGATCAAATCAACGAAGATTTTCTTGCTAGACACAAGGATGGGGGCATATCAGAGCAAGGTTCTAGAATTGAAGATAGAATTCAAAGAATGCTCAATAGAACAGCTACCCCAAGTAGAGAATAATCATGCAGATGCCCTGACAACTCTAGTGTTGGCCATTGAAGCAGATATCAGAAGAACTATCACAGTTGAGTTCCTTCCAGAGTCGGATGTAGATCGACTAGTGGCAAGTATTTATAACATGGACCCACATCCGAGGGTACCTCAAAAGACAAAGCATGGATGAACCCCCTTATTAGTTACATAATGAAAAAGCAATGACTCAAGCACTAGATGCTTTAAAAGATTCACAGTAGTGGACCACGTCCTCCAAGAGGTATATCAAAATACTCAAGAGCACAAAGTGGGTAATCACGGACCGTATTGTTACGTCATTGCATGAATCATCAGACTAGGGACATATATTCCAACACGAGATGCTCGGATGATAGGCCTCGATAATGTCATGGTCATCGAGGCCTCCTACTCACATACATGACTAAGAGAAAAGACCATGCATATGGCGAAAGGACCACGGTAATACTTCGTGGCACCTGAGATCATGGAACTCTCAGTCGAAAGACCTCAACTAAGGTGACGACCTAACGAGGCCTCCTTATCACCTGAGATGATCTGAAGAAAAGTCTATGCATGGGACTTTCATGGTGCCCGAGGTCATAGAACCCTCAGATGGAGGACCTCATCTAAAACCATGGTTAGGATGAGGCTTCCTTATCACCCGAGATGATCTGGAGAAAAAAAGATCCTATATAGGGTGCCTGAGCTCATGGAACCCTCTGAAGGAAAACCTCAGCCATGGCCACGGCCAGATGAGGCTTCATATTACTTAGGATGATTAGAGAAAGACCCAACATAGGGCGAAGAGACCACGATAATATTTTATGGCGCCAGAGGACATTAAACCCTCGGATGAAAGTCCTACCCCAAGACCATGGCTAAGAGGTATCCTTATCACATAAGATGATCTGGAAAGAGACCTTACGTATGGAAAAAAAGAACTCACCCAAGGCGACAACATAACGAGGCATCTTTATCACATAAGATGATTTAGAAAAAGACCCTACATAGGGCAAAAGACCACGGTAATATTACGTGGCACCTATGTACAAGATATGCTCAAACGAAGTACTTTGATAATAGTCACAGTCGCCAAGACCTCATACTCATCCAAAGCGACTAGAAAAAAGGCCCTCTATAAGGCAAAAGGACAATTGTAGTATTCCATGATACCCGAAGTCATGTAGATGACTATGAGATCTGAAATCACGCAACATCACTCAAATGATTTCAACACTCTAAGTCGCACTAATGAATATGGTATCGAGATTAGACAAAATCTCACAAACCTAAAAGAATCTTGGTACTTTACTAGAAATGACTCTTAAGGATTTCGCCATCAAGGATTCATCAAACGCGATTTGAAAAAATAAGGAAAAGAAGGTTCCAAAACCTACCGCTAGAGAGTGTGAAAACTGATAACTTATACCTGCAGACATGTCAGCACATGAAGATGCAACAACCAGGTCAAATAGATCAAGCATGGTATATGTCAACAACAAGACTGAATACAAACCCACTACTCAATGGGATATATTTGGTCGATATCTTAAGGCCCTTCAGTAACTCAAGAATATTGCCAAACTTAGGGCATCATGATGGGGGCATCACCCTATAGATGCTCAAAAGTTTGTTCTCCAAGAGAATAACCGCTCGATTTTCATCAAGGCTAGCTCAAAGACACTCGTTGTACTAAGTTACATCATAAAATCACTATAAGTTTTAGATAAATCAATGGATGACTCAGACAACCGAATCACTAGGTGATTTGGATAGACCAAAACACTCAAACATTGAGTTACGAGGAAGAGTTAACAACCAAAGCATCAAAACCTTCAGTTCTTAGCCACAACTTAGTTTCTGAATAATAACTCAAGATAACAAGAAAAACCCTTGGGATGCACGTCATTGAGTGTAATAACTCCATCACCGGCCATGAGATATGAGATGTCAAAGTAATGTACCGAATACATGGTCAAGTGTGGATCAACATAAGAATGTAATGTAGGATTTTTTTCAAAAATCCTATCATTGAGAAGACCCAATAATGTCACAACGTCAAGTCAACCCCACAAAAAAGCAATCCCAATAGATTGGCGGTCTTCTCACCTACCTCAGATCAAATGAATTCAATCCTAACACCAAATCCTCACGATGCATTCAGACGAAGGTGTAAAAGTTTATTTCTAATTATCACCAATCCAACTCAAGCGCCTAATCGCCAGATGAAAATCATAGGGACTCGATCCGATGATTACTCGAAGCAACTTGCATGAACCAGAACCATAGAGCTTCAGGTTCTGACATGGTCATGTGCATCGTTACATGAAGAAGTCTAATATTAATCAAGACGATAACATTTTTACCACGAGTAAATTGACAATTATGAAGAAAGTTCACCTCGGACACAAGATGAACTGAGACATCATCATTAATAGACATCAAATACTTAGATTTTTGGATACAAACTCCACTACTTGGCGACCCCAACGCGTATGCTTGACATTAGATTAAGTGCACAGACAGAGTCTTAAGTAAAAACTCATGGCTCCCTCCAAAATATACTTTCCGACTCTATTGCTATGTTCCAGACTCAAGAAGTGGGGCAAACTGTAGGGGAGAAAAAACACATGGGCAAGGCCCACTCAATAATATTTTTGAGCAAGGCCCAATAATCTCATTCTAGGGGAGGGCCCACATTAAGTCCAAACCGATGACTTCTCCATGACTGAAGTCACCATGAAAACCAAGGGACACTCCACGACCAGGGCGATGGACATGACCCCACCTATGCTCATACTACTGAGGTCACGTGGATGACCGATGTCCTTTCATACCTAGGATCACGGCTACTCGAGATAGCCGAGATCATTTCTTCGACATAATAAAAATATGATAATCATTCATACTAGGAAATGATATGTACATAATATCTCTATAAGGCAATCTCAAGGGTTATTAAAAATGATAAGATGATAACCAAAATATCCTTATTTTGAGAATGTTCTCCTTAAATATCTTCATTCCTTATCAAATAAAAAAGGAAGATACATTGAATTGGAACGTTTGACTGATACGGAAAATCGTTATAAATATATGATGATCTCCATTAAATTATAAGTAATTCTCCACGCTGCTATTTTTCTCTAAACACTCTATTGACTTGATCGTCGGAGTGCATTAGGAGGGGCATCCCTAGTGCTCTGCCTACTGCTTTCACGATTGCTCTAGAATTTTGCAGACTTGTGGACGAATCACTGAGCGACACGTGATGGACCCCTTGACAGTCGATGTTGACATATTTTTCAGATCAACAGAGTTGAATCCTTCATATATGCCATAAATGAGGGGAATGATGCTATTACTGGACTTAAGCCGAGGAAATGAGATGAGGAAAATGAAGTAAAATTAAATATTCTTTACAAAATAACCAGACAACAGACTATACCTAGAGAGAGAGGGAGCAGCGAAAAACAGAGATCAAAATAAAGCCAAGAGACAAGGATAGAGGAACCAACAGGGAGTCGAGCGAGAAATACCTAAGACACACTCACTTTCTTCACTGAAGATTGAAGAGCAACAAGCTGAAAATTTAATGAAGATTGAAGAAGCAGCTAATCATCATCGTCGTTGTTGACTGGAGATTGAAGAAGTAACAAGTTGTAACTTTACTCTCTTCCCATAAATTCCCAATATATTCTACCGATCGAGTTAGAAGAGGGTAGCCATATGGTTTGAAAAAATAAAACACTTACATATTGGGAATAGATTGGCGGTTCAGTCGGTTCGATATATAATGGACTGAAATTCTAGAACAACCGAATGTGAGATTTTTTCTTAATCCTAGATCGAACCAACCATTTATAATCAAAAAATGACCAAACCGATCAAGTTCGGTTCAGTCCGGATGGGTTGTGCGGTCTGGTAAGGTTCTGCACCCCTACATCTTGTGGTTCTTGACTCTCACTAACTTCACCATTCTCGATGAACCTAGCATTTCCAGTTTCAACAATTCTTGTACTATGGCTTACACAATAAAATCTATACCTTCTGGATTTTTCTAGATAATCAATGAAGAACCACTAGTTATTTTTTTATACAGTTTATTTTCTTGTGAATTATAGATTCGTACTTTTGCAGGGCACCCCAAACTGGGCAATGCCCATGATTACGCCTTTCTGCTACACCATTTTATCGTGGTGTGCCTGACATAGTGTAATGGGCACTATACCATGATTTTCAAGGAATTTAGCAAGTAGGCTTGGGCGTTGCCCAGTTTCATCATATTTTTCATAATATCCACCACTTCTGTTAGACTTGAAAACATTCACATTTCTATCTAATTATCTTTAACCTTATCAATTAGTACCTCTAAGGCATCTCTTGATTAAGATTTTTCATACAACAAGTAGACATAGGCATAACGTGAAAAATCATCTATAAAGGCGATAAAATACTTTTCACCACCAAAAGATGGAACATCAAAAGACCCACATATATTAGTATGTATTATTTGAAGAAGTTGTGTGCTCCTTGTGACACCTTTCTTTCTGTGGTTTGTTTGTTTTCTTTTAAAACAATCAAAACAAATACGAAGATTAGTAAAATATAAGTGTGGAAGGATTTTATTGTTTATCAGTCATTTCAATCTTTCTTTGAAAATGTGACTCAGATGTTTATGCAATAAGTCAGTTGAGCATTCATTTTATAAAACACGTTTAGTTTTAACTTTATGATGCATGATCAAAAGAGTATAAAAAAAAGGTTATCAAGTTTAGTTTGTATGAACCATCGCAAAAGATACAAGAACCAAACTGATACATCCATTCTCAATTTTAATAGAGTATCCAGCTACGAGCAATAAAAGGTGGATAAAGGTTCAAAATAAATCTAAATGATATCTTGTGTCTAAAATCAATCAATAAGTTTCACCAGCTTCAACTGGAGCTTTGACTCGATTCCCCATATAACAAACACTTCATTTGGATTTATGGTTTGGGTTGTGAAAATTTCATGTATCGTATTTAAAACATGAGTGGTAGAGCCAGAATCAATCCACAAAGTAGTATAAGGAATCTCATCTAAATTTGATTACAAACCTACGAAAGCACTAGGCTCACCTTTCTTTTCGAACCACACCTTACGTTTTAGGCAATCTTTCTAGAAGTGTCCAGGTTTCTCATAAAAATGTCACTTATCATTCTTATGTTCTTCCTTCTTGATTTGGGTAGAGGACTCATTTATCTTAAATGATCATGCTTGCCCTTTCCATCCTTTCTTCCAGCTTTCTTTCCTACTCCTTACTTGCTTATGAGAGGAATGGAATGAGTTCCCTGATTCTTAAGTCTTGTTTCCTTCTGAACAAGTATACAATGAAGTTCATTCACATTCCATTTATCTTTCATGGTGTTATAGTTCATTTGGAATGGACCATACTGAGTAGACAGTGAGTTAATGATAAATTGCACGAGGAAACTCGTATCCACATTTATTCCCAAGGACTTAAGTCTTGCTGCAACATTTGTCATTTCAATGACATGCTCATGGATGCTATAAGTGCCATCAAATTCTGTGGTGGCTAATATAGCCATCAATATCCTAACAAGTGACTTATTAGCAGTTTGAGAACGCTATTCCACAAATTTCATGAATTCCTTATTATTTTCAGTTGTGGGATGAGTATACTTGATGTTGTTTGCTACACTCATTCGCATAAATATTAGGCTAATTCTGTTTGATCTTTCTCAAGCATCATGAAAAGTCTTATCCTCGTCGCTGTTGATATCAGTATTAACAACATGTCTCAAATTGAAGTGACAAATCTAGATCCAAAACACCTAATTGAATTTGGATTTGCTCGAACAAATCAGAGAAATTAAGCCCATTAAACATTGGAAAATATGAAGCATGCAAATGGAGAGAAATGGGAACAAGTACCGCAAGAATAATATTATGCTCATACTTAATACTTTGAGTTGTAAGCTTAAATATATAATATAGATTTAGACACATAATTCAGATACAAAAATAAATACATATCAATATTTTTCTTAGGTAATATAATGACATACACCTATAAACATAATGATGCTAATAAGAATATCTCAATAATTTATCAAAGATATATGTTCTATGTATATAACACAGACTTTCACACACACACTACCTTTAGATTAGCAATACAACTAACAAAGCATACAAGTTAGCAACAATTATGTTCATTAATTATAAGAACAACTAATCAACATTTAGGTGTCTCTTAAATGTCTTCTAATAATGAACGTTAATTTAACCCCTTAAGAAATATACTCCATACAATATTATGTCTTTTATAATAATCAACATTTATGGGTAATTGAATATTAATTATATAGTTCAAAATTCTATAAACCTTACGGGGTTTTTTAGATCAAACAAATGAAATGTCAATAAAATTGAGCGTCCAGAAAACACAAGTCTTCAACAATGGGAGGAACACACCCCACTCAGGAAGAAAAGAACTTTAAAGAAACAATATATCTAGCAAGCTTGTCCGCCACACTTTTACAATTTCTACAAATATGGCAAACCAAACAATTGGAATGAAAAGAAAGTGCATAGTGAATCGTCCTAAGCAAATCCCCTTTCAGGGCCAAATTCATCGAGTTTGAGAAATCCATTTGGCATAAAATTTGATTATCAGATTCAGCACTAGAAATAATCAAAGAGTTCTCTCTAGCAAAGCTAAGCCCTTTAAGGAGAGCACCACATTCTGCTGATAAGGGAGCGAGTTTCGCTTCCTAGAAATGAGTGAACACGACAGCCATGTTTCCTAACCAATCAAGAATCATCACTCTGAAACTCGTACCATGACCTGAGCATGCTACGTCCACATTAAGCTTCAACTACCCTTCCTTAGGTCTAGCCCAGCGCATAGGATTAAGGGGCCTCATCTTCACCACAAAGAGCTTAGGAGGATGGTGAGCTAGCCACTCTTAAAGGGAAATCTCTACTTTGTGCATAATGTCCGAACCTTCCTCGATCTTTCCTTCATGGAAAAAGGAGTTTCTAGAAAGCCGAATAGTCCAACAACATAAAGCCATTTTACAGAGAGCGTAGATGGGCCAATTAAATAAGGAGGAATGCAGAGCGTCCAAGCAGTTGCGGGAATCTGCGATGTCAATAGACTTAATTACGAACTCCTACAACTAATCTAATCTTCAAACCTTATTATCCGAAGGCATAGAAAAGAGAGCATGAGTGGTAGGTAGACTCCAAATTTTCACAAAATATGCAAAGACTCTGAATTGGAATCCCTTTTACTCGAGAGATTGAAGTAGGTGGGCAAGATATTTCGCGAGGCCTTCTATAGGAAAACCTTGATTTTTAGAGGGATATGCATGTGCCACAATCTTTTCCACTAACATTTCGAACCAAAAAATGGAGCTACCCGAACTGTTGTCGATATCCATCAACGCCCAGCAGCCACTCTTGATCGAATAGGCGTCATCTCTACAAGAGTGTCAGATCTTCTTATCAGTGAAACCCGATCTAACGAGGGGGATGGATGAGATATCCTGGACATCATCCTCATCGAAGAACTCTCTCAACTTGGGAATAGCCATCCCTAGGGGCCAATAAACTCGGCAATAGAGAGATTAGGGGGATCCAACTGCAGAAGTCTCAATTTAAACTATCTCGGCTTAGGCAATCAAACATCTTTAAAAGTTACAATCGAGGCCCCCACTACCAACTCTCCATCAAATACCACAATTTATGGCTTCCCTACCCCAAAAGATACTCCTCCAGACTACGGAATCCAAGTTCTTACTCTTCCCATTCTCAAAATTGACGTTAGGAAAATATTTCCCTTTAAGAACTCTAGTCACAAGCAAGTAGGGGTTTTGGATGATAAACCTTACGGTTTGGCCGCTTTGGTGACTAACAAACCAAACATAATACGAAAATTCGGATCATATAAATTGTCATATAACCATTAAGTTATATAAATTTCATAACTTCATGCTTTTAAATATGAATTAATTTTTGTTACTTGTCATTAAATGAATGCCTAGAACATGTATTCATGCACATCTATATAAAACTTGGGCAACTCACCGGACAAGACCAAGAATTAAACAACACACACTTACACACATATAATGAAGCAGTAAGAAAAATATAGCACTTGTGTCTTGTTCAACTAACCGCAATAATACACTAATATTTGTGGTTAAAATATAATTGAGTTCATGATACACAGTTCCAAATTTAGTTTTAAAAAAATTGGATATCATGTATTCGGTCCAAGCAGTTATCTTTAACATGCAGCCATGGAAAACAGAACACGTCCGACGTCATTTCACTAGGAAATGGAAAATAAAACACATTCTAGAAAGAGGTTGGCTTTGAGGCGACCCTGTGATAAAGAATCTCAAAGTTGGTTTAAGCCCCACTACCTACATTAGTTCACGATTGGAAATCTCTCGTGATCGCTTAGGCTACTTGGTCCTCTGATCAAGTTTTTCCTCTCCTCTTTGGTTATATACCAACTCACCTACAGACTCTCCTGATTAAGCAAATTTGACTTTCTATAAAGCGTCCATACTTTCTTGTAGAAATTTTAGAATTTGTTTGTAATTTTCTAATCATAATTTTTTTCTCAAAATTCTTAACACAATTTAGGGTTCGAAAATTGAAAGAGAAACAATACTTTAATGGAAAATCATGAGTTCTTAAACCTAATGCTCTGATATCACTTGTAAGTTTAAATTACTTATGCAATTAACAATTATGCATAAAGCTTAGTGATTTAGATATTTAAAATTTTATGATTTTCACATTCCATTAAACTTTGTATAAAACAATACATTAACCTCTCATTTCTTAGTATGTTCACGTGTCGTCCATTCAATTGAGAGTTATCACTTCAAACATGTCTTTTGAGGTTTTTACCTCCATTGACTTTTTTATTTGAACATCGAGGTGATAGTTATTTCAAGTAAGTGGTGATTACTTCAAGTAACCACCTCTCACAGACCAACATGATTTTAGTTTAATATTCTAATAAACCTCTTTATTGCCTATTATTTGTCAAAAGGGCCAAATTAAGTCTTACATTTACAATCTTGTAGATATTTTTTCTTCTTTTTGAATTGAAAAATGTATATAGATCGGAAGAAGACCAACAAATAGATTAAATTAAATAAATTGTAAGTTAAAAGAAACAAATATAAACTTACAATTTGCTCTAGACGTTTCAATTAATTTATAGTAAAAACAAAGATAGATGATTGAGATATGGCAATATGCTTGGAAAGTGATGGCAAGTATGAGATTGCTTTGTTTGGTTCAAATATTTTGGGTGCTTCAATATTCCTAGAATGTAAAGATACCCTCCATTAAGGGTATCTCTAAATCGAGGGGTATATCCATTATGAGTGTTCTATTCACGTCTGCCTTCTCCCTCTCCCCCTCACTCACGAACAACGACCCATGTAAGCTCTCTCACGAAGGCTTCTCGTTATGTCTGCTTCTACCTTCTCATTCTTTCTCTCCCTCTCACTCACGAGCAACAACCCATGTAATCTCTCTCATGAAGGCTTCTCGTTCTGTCTGCGTCTACCCTCTCTCACTCTCTCTCTCTCTCTCTCCCTCTCTGTGTGTGTGTGTGCGCGCGTGCGCATGCGCCCGCCCTTCTGCGCTCTTCCCTTCTCCTTTTTCTCCATTTTTTGTACAGGTCAAAAACTCGAAGCGAGTTTTTACAGAGCTTCGTGAGAAGCGTTCTTCTTCTCCTATCTGCTTTTTTCTATTTAGACCTAGTTAATTTCTGAAATCAGAATTGATTTCCAATAGATCTAGGATTGTAACTGGATGGCTTTCAAAAAGGAGTAAAACTGTCCTTAATGAAAAAGATAGAGGAGAGAGCTCTGGTTTTGTTGATGTGCGGTTTGATTTTTTCATTCCAGATGAATAAACTCGATCTTGAGGATTGAGCAATAAATTCATATTGACAGTCAGAAGAAGTTTCTCTTTTAGGTGCTGGAGCTCTAGGAAGATTCTGTATATATTTTGTTTCATATCAAATTGCTATAAGTTGGTTGAAGATGTTGCTATATTATAGAAGATGTAGATCGATTTGATGAATATGGTTTATTTTTGCTGTGATGATATATGTGTGTGTGTGTGTGTGCTTATTGCTTTCATATGCTATGGTTTCATGCCAAATATGAACCTTCCAAAAGTGTATGTGCAAACTAAGGGAGAGGAAGATGGACTGAGCTGAGGGAGATGGAGAGGGACTAAGATGAGGGAGAGGTAGAGGCGAGAGGGACTGGCTATTGAGGGAGAGGGACTGAGCTGAAGGAAAGGGAGAGGGAGAGGCGAGAGGTAGTCTGAGCTGAGGGAGAGGGAGAGGCGAGAGGCAGTCTGAGCTGAGGGAGAGGGAGAGGGTCTGATATGAAGGAGATGGACGAGGCTGAGGGAGAGGGAGAGGCGAGAGATAGTCTGAGTTAAGGGAGAGGGAGAAGGTTTGATCTGAGGGATAGAGACTAGGCTGAGGGAGAGGGAGAGGCGAGAGGCAGTCTGAGCTGAGGGAGAGGGACTAGGCTGAGGGAAAGGGAGAGGTAGGGCTTGTGACCCGTGAGTTGAGGGAGAGGGAGAGGGTCTGAGGGAAAGGGAGAGGTAGGGCTTGTGACCCGTGAGCTGAGGGAGAGGGAGAGGGTCTAATCTGAGGGAGGCTGGAGAGGGAGAGTCGAGAAGACTGGAGGTGAGATGCGAGAGGGAGAGAAGAAAACTCTTCATTATGATGTGTACAGTTTGAGTATTTACTCGATAATATAAAATCATAGAAAGTAGATTTCATGATGAAGCCTTCAGAACCTATTTTGATATGTATAGTATAAGTAACGTCACCTGTAATAATTTACAGGTGTAGTTTTTTTTTGTATGTTGTGCACAAGGGTAAATATTTTGTTGTTGCATTTATGATACGCACGAGAGTGTTTTGTCCATATATTATGACAAGTCACATGTAAATACAGTAAACATATGTGTATGAAAATATAGTAATTGCATTGAGAATCCATCTTTTGCATATTTTATAAAATATATTATGTTTACATGTTTTGATATTAGACTAACTATAAATTGAATTTTACTTATTATCATTATTGAAATTCGATAGAAATTTATTTTAGTACTATAATATTGATTATTGAGTTGAAAATCATGGGTGATTTTCTTATAAGAATGATTATCTTATATTGTAAATTTTATACCACATTAATACACTTGGAGCGGTATTGATTCAATTGTATGGATAATATTTGATGAAAATCTACACAATGTATTATAATATAATGGTATGATCGAAAAATTAATAAGTATATACGGAAAAAATTCATAGGTAAAATCTACATTTTTGTTATTACTTATGTTGGTCATCTTATTATAAATTAAGTAATTATTATTCATAAGCATATTTTAGTCCAAGGATAAAATTATAATTTGGCAATAATATCTAAAACATCCACTTGTCTATTCCATAAAAACAAATAAAGTAATCTAACACTCTCACTATTAAATCAGAAGATTCACAGGTGTTAACAAACAAAGTAATCTTAACTTTCCAGGCATATACATTCTCACAATCATATTCCAGCAATCTTATTTTAGAAATCATTTACTCACAATTTTATACCAAACGACCTAAGAGCTATGAACTGAAAGCAGCAACGAGTGACTCACTATCTCCTTCCGTGCACTTGGAATTAGACCCACCATGAAAATAAATCCCATCTTGGTTAAATAATGCCAGTAATTGCAGCAATTTCCCATTACCCAACTTTGAAGGTCTCTTATCATCAAATCCACCAGATTTTAGTACCTCAATTATCTTCTTCTTGAACAAACTAATCCCCATTTCTGAACACGACAGGGGCTCATCATTCTCTTCTTCGATCTCTTCATCACTATCATCATCTCTGTTATTGCAATCATAATTGCTTCCATTTGACAATTTCATTAGCTCCATAACTTTCCTCTTCTGCTTAAAGATTGCCCCTAATGTCTTATTCTTCTTACTAAAACAAGTTCTTGTAAATGCCAACCATTCTTGCATATTTACATCAGGAATTCCCTCTTTCCGACGGATTATAACCACAGACGAGTCAACTTTTGGACATGGAATAAACTCCCTCTTGCTTACATCCATTACATACTCAACATCAGCCACTAACTTCACATTTACAGCTAATCGGTTGAATTCAGAGTCACCAGGATTGGCCAACAGCCGCCGCGCAAACTCCTTCTGTAGCAGAAGAGTAGAACTCCGAAATTGAATCGAGCCGTACACTAACTTAGCCACAAGCGGCGAAGATATACCGTACGGAATGTTCGCCACAACGAGATCAAATTGAGGAAACTCAGTCTTTAAAGCATCTTTACATATTACCTACAAAAATGAGTGGAGCTTATCGAAGAGAAGTAGGTGAGGCATTTCGTCGAACAGTTAAGAGTGATTTAACTTACGGTAAGCCGATCTTGAAAACCGTGCTCTGAGGCGCGTCTGTAAAGAATCTCGACCATTCTTTTATCGATTTCAATGGCAATTACCCTCTCGGCAGCTTCTAGAAGCTTCAAGGTTAGGTTTCCGGTGCCGGGTCCGATCTCTAACACGGTATCCGTCGGCCTAATGGAAGATTTTTGAACAATTGAATTCAGAATTCGTTGGTTCGTGAGAATGTGTTGGCCCTTGCTCTTGTAGAAATACAATTTCCCTTCTTCGGACTCACCTCGTTTACGAACATTGTCCTCGTCGTGGTTGTTTCTGCGATGGAAGGGACGAGTGGAGCTCGAGTAGAGACGCAGGAGATAATGGTTCGAGCTGGAGATGAACCTGTAAATATATTTGGGTAGAGAAAGCATGTGGGTTTTCAGTGTACTCCTCAGCTTGGAGGAATGAGCGCTGAAATTTGATTTCTGAGAAATTAGAGTATGGCAACAAAACAGTGTGCAGGATCCATGGAAAGTAGGGAACGAAAAACTTCAACAGAGAACCTATAGGTGCTAGTTTTAATGGGCTAGCTGAGACTGTGAATAAAGAAGAACAACGGGTGGCTTCCAAAGAGTGGTCCAAATACAAAGCTTACAACCAAAGCCCAAGTTGATACTACACATGGAACAACTTTTAGAAAATCATTAGTCAAGTTTGAGTTTTACTAAACAGAAATTACACCAAATAGTAATTTTTACACATCTAATTAATTTTTTGTCATCTTTTTAAATTTGTTAGATTTCTATTAAATTTTATTTTTTAATTACATCATTTTATTAATAAACTTAATTTCTCTTGTGATTAATTGAGTAATAAATTTCTTATCGAATTTGTCATATTTTTTCCTTTTTTAAGTTTTTATATTTTAAAGCATTAATTGATTTGATATTTTTGGTTGGAAAGAGAGACTTGATATGAGAGAGATGATGTGATACTTGGTGATAGAGAGAGATTGATATTGTTATGAGAGAGAAAGTGAAATGATGAGAGATGGGGGTGTTCAAAAGTGTCCTGAACCGACCGAACCAAACCGAAATGATCAGTTCGGTCGAATTCTTTAGGTCCTTGCGGTTCGGTTGGTTCTTTAAGTCCCTGCGATTTGGTTCAGTTTTCTTAGGTCATTGTGGTTCGGTTCGGTAGAGCTGTCAAACCGAATATTCAGTTCGGATAAAAAATGTTTAATATTTTAACTGAACCAAATCCAAACATTAAATTCATATTATTATTTTTAATTAATGATACCCGGCCGAAGAACCAAACCCAACCAAACCGAAAGTCACGGTTTGATTCAGTTCGGTTATTTTGACCTTCAAGATTCAATTCAGGCCGGGCGGTTCAGTTCGATTTTAGACCACTAACCGAACCGAACAAAACCGAACCATGTTCACCCGTAATGAGAGAGATTCTAATACCAAAAAATACGGATTGGTGAATAATAATAAGAAATAAATTTTGATTTGACATGAGAGAGTGTGTGAAATGATGAGAGAGATTTTAATGTAAAAAATACAGAATGGAAATATTTTCATTTGAGAGAGAGAATTAAAAATGTATATAGTAAATACATATTGACATGGTTAAATTAATATGGTTAAATGTATATAGTAAATATATATTGACATGGTTAAATTATATAGTAAATTGATATGGTTAAATTAATCACATAGTAAATATATATTAACAGATAATTAAATATACATACCGGGAAATAAAAATATAAACAAAGGAAAAATATGTATTATTATTATATAATTGATATGGTTAAATTAATCACATAGTAAATATATATTGATAGTCAATAAAAATTTAATTAAATTATACATACCAGGAGAGAGAGAGGAGAGAGGGAAAGTTGTAAATATCTGTTAATTTATGATGAGAGATAATGTGATTTTAGGCGTAGAGAGTGTGTGTGCACCCGCGCTTCTATTTTTGATGAGATGAGTTAATTGAAGGAGTGAGAGGAGATAGGAAAAGTTGTAAATATCTATTATTTTATAACGAGAGAGTGTGTGATTGATAATGTAAGTAATGATTTATGATGCTATCTTATGTAAGCCTAAAAGTCTTAGACATATGGGTTTTAGATCGCTATAAATTTTTAATCAAGCTCTTTTAGCGAAACAATGCTGGCGCATAATTACAAGCTCGGGCAGCCTCGTCTCTCAAATTCTTAAGGCAAACTATTTTTAGTCATTAGACGTTCTTTCCTGCAATCTAAAACCGAATTATTCTCATATTTGGATGAGTATTTTATGGGGTAGAGAGTTGTTTGGCAAGAGGATTCGGTGGCGAGTTGGTGATGGGACTTTGATCCGAGTTTTTCATGACACATGGCTTCAAAGGCCTTTATTCTCGGTCAATAGGCAGACGGACATTAGAGCGGCAGACTTGATTATGGGGCCTCGTTAGAAGCACGAAACCCCTGCTTATTATCTTGGCCCGGAGGATATAGATTTAGTGCTATCCATCCCTTTAGTTCCAAATGGAAGTAGTGATAAATTGTGTTGGCATTTCGATAATAATGGTTGTTATTCGGTAAGGAGTACATACCAGTTGGGTTTCTCTTCCGTCTACCCAACTTCTTCCTCCTTAAATGAGGAATTGGTGGTGGAAAATACTTTGGAAATTGGCGGTGCCAAACAAAATTAAAAATTTCATGTGGAGAGTCTCGTTGGATCTAATTCGGACAAGAATTAACCTGAATAGGAGAAGAATAAATGCTAAAGACAAGTGTACTTTCTTTGGTAAAATGGATTCAACATCTCATGCACTGTTTTTCTGTCCTTTGATTGCAGATTCTTAGCAGCATGTAGGCATCCTAAATCACTTCCAGAAATAGTGTTCTCGTTGGCCTATGATGTATGTTATTTTGATGTTTTTTTTGTTATTTGGACTCTCCCTCCATGACAAGGGCGGTTCTTTTCTGCTGGGGTATTTGGTCGTTCCAAAATCATTCTATTCATGGGGAGCACTTTAATGTAGCTTTTAACATTAATGCTTGGTATGATAAATTCATTTCAGAATTCTAATTACCAAATGAGGAGAACAATCTCACAGTTCCTTGGCGATCTAATCCTCCTCACGGACTAAATCAGAGATGGGGTGATTAAAGCTCATATTGACGGAGCTACATGCATGAGCTCGAAACGGTGTGCTGTTGGAGGTATTATCCGACTTTGTAATGGTCAAATTTTGGGGGCTTTTTGTAAACGCTTTGATGGATGTTTTCCTGCATTGTTAGCTGAAGCAATGGCCTTATTTGAAGGACTGTTATGGAGACCCCTATACAATCTCGAATAATACCTCGAAACGGTATTTACATTACAAAAATAAGGGGTTTAAATACAGATTTGACTAAAAATTAATATTTTTAAAAGCTCGATAAAAGTCTAATCATAAACTATATATTGATATTTACCTTAAAAATCACTTAGTTAATCACTTAGTTAAATGTCCTAAAATGGCTTTAATTAATATGCAAAAAATGACTGAAATCTTTTACTGATTGTGAATGGAATAACGGTCTTGCCTACAATGTTTTAAATCTTGACTTGAAATTTTAATATACTGAGTGAATGGTACAGTAAAATCTCGATAGATGAATATTCTATAAATTGTGACATTGATTAAATAATAAAATCTTCCGGTCCCGACTCTGATCAATGTACTAAATTAATAACCTCACTAAATGCATAAGATAATAATTATTTTTCAAATCCTTTAAGGCCCAACAGAAATTTAAATTAATAATTGATCAAATACATAAAATTAATAATATTAAAGTACTTTTTTCTAGACAACTTCTATATTTTCAATTCACTTCTTTGTCAAAATATGCATTTAAAGTCATTTGTTTTTTCTTTGTATGTGAGTTGAACCTCAACCTCATCCTTAGCATATTTTATCCATGCTATAAGAAATTATTTAAGATTACTATTATTAGAAATGCCTCTTTAAGGGAGACATCGGGTAAAACATAAATTTTTACCACATTCATTGTTTAAGGTTACTGTGTACATGCACACTAACTTTTGATCACATTCATTTTTTATTTTTATTTATAACACATACACGAGTGTTGGTAAAAGAATGCATGTACAAATAATTAAAACATAAAAAATCTTCTTAAATTAATAAACATTCAATAAATTAATATATTATTCATTTATTGAGAAATAAATATTCTTAATAGAATAATATTTTTTCTTAGTCTCAACAATATTATTTTATTGAGGTTTTACTGTAGTTATATTTTCTTTGAAGATTTTCGCCGTATTATTATTTTGAGCCATTCTACTACTATTACATAACGACCTAGTTATGATTTTTTCCTATGGAGCTTTAGCTTCTTCCCCTCTAGGATTCGAAATATATAGCAGATATAGTATATTCAATTTACCTTATGACTTGAATAAAGTTTTTCTTGGATAAAGATAAATGTATTAACCAAAGATACTTACACACTTACTAGGGGCATACCACAAGGATAAACTGTATTTACAAGCAAAAGGCCTAAGCCTGATCTATATCAAGACCAAAAGAATAGGAGCAAGTTGCTGACTAAAACCTTTACAACAAACAAACCAGCAAAGATAACAAGATCACCAAACTAAGTCCACCTAGTTAGACTAGACATGAATATGCCCTAACCTAAGAAGCAACCTAGGAACATCTAGAGATGCTCATATAAAGAAATAGATAAGAGATGAGGCCTGAATAAATAGGCAACAAGAGAGGGAGAGCGGGTGAAAGGTACAACCACACACAAAGCAACAAAGCCTTTAAAAATTAGGCTACAACTAAAGCAATAGAGACAAGGAGCAATAAATTACAAGAAGATTGAAGGATCAAGGTTCCAAGCTTCAGCCACCTCCTTGCTTAATTGGTTGTCTTTGAAGACCTTAGAAGAGGAAAGTCTGAGCTTCACGGTTCTGGAAATGAGGGTGCAAATCACACTTCTATCATTAAACTGGTCTGCAAAGAACCTGGAATTTTTCTCTTTCCAGATATGGTAAATTAGAGAGGTGAATGCAATCTTAAGTGTGGAGGCTCCAAGTGAGTGACCCTTGCCTCAAATTAGAAGCTAGGAGATAAGTTGGGACCAAGAAGAAGCTCTAGGTAAGGATTGCAGACCACGTTTCCTGATTACCTCTTCCCAAATATATCCTGCAATCGCACATTCCCACAACAAATGTGATATGGTCTCAACATGCCCAATACAGAACACACATTCAAGATCTGCCCCAGACGTGGTGTTATTCTAATGTGCAACCCTATCTCTAGTGGCAAGCTTGTCAAGCAAAGCCAACCAAAAGATAAAGCTGCACCTTAGAATATGATGCTTGAACCATACAAGTTTAGCCCACCTAACTGGATCCCTTGAGGCAGGAAATTGGGAGTAAGTAAGAGAAGTTGAGAAGTTTCCATTGGGGATAATGTTCCAAGTCCAAATATCCTGATGTAAAGGTCTTGGAGGAGGGAGTGAACAATTTCTTAGTTCAATAAGTTCAACTGAATTGGGAGTAGGCCAAACCCACTAGCCATTATAGATTACTTCTGCTACCTTTGAATCAAGGGACCAACATATCCTTATAATCAATCTGTGGCCAAATATTTCAAGTAAAATACCCAAATGATGTTATTTATTTGTTAGGAGTTTAACACTTTCACTATTGTCAATGTTAACAGAAAACAAATGCAAGAATTTATCCCCAGGAAGCATTGCCAGGAATGTGGACCAAGAATATAGAGATTTTCCTTATTAAAAAGACCTGACACCAATCCTTCCAAAGGGAGAACTTGGAGGTTGAGATAAGGAATCACATATGTTTAGCCACTGCCACTTCATTGGAAAGAATGAGATCTCTGAGACCTAGACCTCATTTTCTTTTCTCACAGCATATGTCAAACCAAACAGCCTTAGCCCCAGAGTGTTTGGCTATGTTACCATTCTACAAGGAGTTCCTGAGGAGATCTTGCACTTTATTATTGTCCTTTTTGGGTAAGATAAAGAGGTCATCCCAAAATTGAAACATAGCTAGAAGTATAGGCTGAGTGAGTTGGAGTCTGCCAGCAAAGGAAATGTATTTTGAGTCCCAAGATCCAATTCTAGCTGTAATTCTCTCCACCAAGGAGTCACAATCAACTTTGCAAAGCTTAGTGGAAATAAGGGGCATACCCAAGTATCTGACATGAAGATGACCCCTAGGGAAGTCAATAATGGACTGAATAAGCTGAGCTTCTTCATCTTCTACTCCTGAAAGAAACACTTGACTCTTATGTGTGTTAGCTTGGAGTCCTGACATGCGTTGAAACACCTCAAGACATTCTTTAAGAGAGTGCATTGATTCCTTATCTCCTCTACAGAACAAGAGGAGATTATCTACAAAGCACAGATTTACCAGGTCAATGGTTTTACATCTCCAATGAAACTTAAAAGGAGTGTGATGAGCTGCAAACTTTAGGATTCCAGTGAGAACTTCCATCACTATAACAAAAAGATAATGAGAGTTGGGGTCCCCTTGCCTAATGCCTTTAGCTCCTCTGAAAAATCCATGGGGTTGGGGAGGAAATGTATTCCATAACCCATCCAATAAAAATATCAGGGGAGTTAAGGTACTAAAAAAGCTTTACCAATAAGAATCCAATTGACACTGTCATAAGCATTCCTAAGGTCAACTTTTAGAGCACATATTGGCATACCAAGGGATCTATGGTAGCTTCTGAGTAATTCCTGTGAAAGAAATATGTTATCTGCTATTCTTCTACCAGGTACAAAAGCATATTGGTTGGGGCTAATCAAGGCAGGCAAGGTTGCTTTCATTCTGTTTGTCAAGATCTTGGTGATGCATTTGTAGAGCACATTATAGCAAAAGATGGGTCTAAAGTCACCCATAGAAGAAGGGTTTGAAACCTTGAGGACCAGTGAGAAGAGTTAAGCTCTTTGAAAAGGTAGCCATTGAGGAAGAACTCCATGATTGCCTTAGAGACATCTCCACCAACAATGTGTCAAGCTTTCTTAAAGAACCCAGCTGGAAATCCAACTGGACCAAGGGCTTTATCATTGCCTATATTGAAAATAGCTAGCTTTACTTCTTCTTCTGTCATATGTGATATCAAACTATGAGCTTGTGACTCACTCAGCTTTGTAGGGAGGACCCTGTACAGGATACTTCAATCTATATTTGTCTGTGAGTTTGGGGATCCCAAAAGTTTTGAGTGGTAGGAAACTATATGATCAATGACTAGAGCAGGGTCTGTTATGATGTTTCCATTCTCAGTAGGGTGTGTAATTCTACACCTGATTCTATTTTTCTTCATGATTTGGAAGAAGAGCTGAGTGTTTTGGTCCCTAAGGGTGAGCCATTGTACTATAGATTTCTGCTTGTAAAAGCTCTCTTCTGTTTGCCTAAGGCCTAAATACTCTAAGCAAGCCTCATGTTCTCTCTTTTGAAGCTCCTGGTTGTTGGAGTAAGTAGCTAGAAACTGATGGATTTGCTCCAAGTGGACTCTAGCCAACTTAGACCTGGTAGAGATGTCATTGCAATGTTATTGGTTAAAGGCTTTTTTAACAGCCTTGAGTTTTGAGCAAACTTGAAACATGGCAGTTCCTTCCACTCGAGTATTCCAAGCTTGTTGTACAGTTGTCCAGAACCCTTATCTGTAAATCCAAAAGTTAAAAAACTTGAAGCTGGTTCTTGGTTTAACAAGATTGTCCCCCAATTGAAGAATAATGGGGGAGTGATCTGATATCCAAGGGGGTGCAAAGAGGCATGCGACATTGGGCAACAGATCTATCCACTGAGTATTGCATAGAGCCCTATCAAGCTTACATATAATAAAGGTCACATCTTATTGCTTGTTGCTCCAAGTGAATTGACAACCAGAATAAGAAAGGTCCTCAACCTCAATATGATGCAGGCACTTTGTGAAGTCATTCATTCCATCTGTCCAACCTGTTCTTCCCCCACATTTTTCACTAGGTCCAGTAACCACATTAAAATCTCCCAGAATGTGCCAGGGAGCATTGATGCACAGAAAATGCTAGTGTAAAAGAAATCTACATAACCGTTTCCTCTCCACCTTAGAGTTTGCAGCATAGATGAAGGAGACAAATTGAGTAACCTGGCTCTCAATGTGAAGCAGCTTACAAAACATAAACTGATCAGAAGAATCTAAGACGGATAAAGTAATGATGGAGCTATCCCAAGCAACTCATATTCTACCACTCCTAGCATGCTGGTAGTTATTTATAATATCCAATTTAGGAACACTCTTTCAGAAATTGAAATAAAACTTGAGGCCTTAACCTTGGTCTCAATTACAGAACATATAGACAAGTTAAAGTCTCTACAAACTTCCCTAACATCAGCTTATTTTAGGGAGCCATTGAGCCCCTAATATTTCATGAGGCAATATTAAACATATATGATTACAGGTGGGAGACCCCACTAGATAACAAACTCTTACCACCAATTTTGTTAGGGTGGGGGGTACCTTTCTTTTTCTTCTTCTTTCTCCTTGAGCTAGATCCTGAGCTAGGGGAGAGGATAGCCAGAGGAGCCGGGGAGAGCATAGGTGTGCTAAGAGCTTGTTCCCCATATGAGCCAATGGTTTTGTCTATAGTAGGACTGACCTGAGCAACAAACTGAGTTTCATGGACATTATCAATTTCAGCTCACTGAAGTCAAGCTTGGGGAGACAAGGAGATTGTCTCCTATTATTCTTAGAGGTAACCAAGGTCCATTCATTCTCAGAGGGGTTAAGGGGAGGAGGAGAAGGGGTGGGGTGCTTGGTATGAGAGGCTTGAGGGGTGGGAGGAGGAATGGAGTCAGTAAGAGAAGTGTTAACATGTGAGGGGACAGGAAAGGTGGGGGAAGGAGAGGAACGAGCCTCCTAAGGAGGGATGGGAGGAAGGATAGGTTTGGTGTTTGGCACAAAGTCGCAGTCATGTCCAAAGACCCCACATTTAGTGCACTTCTTAGGCATGCCTTCATATTCAACTGTCACAACAATTGGGTTCCTATCTTCAATCCCATGATCAATATCAAAATGCTTGATTGACGTGGTGTTAATGTCTATTTCCACACAGACTCGGGCATATCCTTTCCCTATCCCTTTTGTAGTCAAGGAATCAGAGTATAAGGGAACTCTTACAGCACTGGCAATATGGCTAAGTGACTCAGAAGTTCATAGTTCAACAGGTAAATGCTAGAGTTTGACCCATATTGAAAGCTTCTTGACTTTGTCCTTTCCAAACTGGGTGTTGGGTTCCCATGACTTTAGTATGAGTGGCTTACCCAACATTGCTCTCTTCAATGGAATCAAATTTGAAATGGAACAAGCCCTTGGAGAGAGAGACATCAATGAGACCCCTATGCTTCCAAAATTGAGTAGTAATCTTTTTCACCTTGTGTTACAGTGCTCCTTGTTTGCATCAGCCTCTTGCTCCTTCCCTTCCTCAGCTTGAAAATGCGTGACATCGATCATGGTGGCCGGCGATGAACCTCCTCCCGGAGGAGGAGAAGCTAAAAAAAAGATCTAGAGAGGGGAGAGTTTCTCTCTCTTTTTGACTTGGATAAAGTTATTTGATTTGTAAACATATATTTTATATGAACGTTTGGTTTAAAATTATTTCAACGGGTTACAATATATATGAACGGATTAAAACGATTTCAACTAGTTACATTTAAGATTGTTTTAAATTTATAAAGAAGTTACAGGAAATAGTATATTATTATTTGTATTGATTTAACAAATGTTGAGAATCTTCAAAATTTGGTCGAATTTCAAGATCGGGAGTAGGGATTTCACCTTAGAAATTGCATAAATCATGATTTGGGTTTCAACAGTTTGAATAGAGATTTTGGGTTTCTGTTTCGAACTTGTTATATTAATGGAATATGCCATTTTGGTGGTTCTGTTTCATCTCACAATCTATATATTATGTCACGACTAAGACTTTCTTGACAAATTTGAAAGTTTTGGTTATTTTTATAGTGAATGACTCATTTTTGTTTATTTATTTACTTATCCCTTACTGTATCTATTTAATGAGTATGAGGGCTGGTGAACCATCTATATGTTTCATACCACTTCTATTCTATTGGCACCCTTGAGGCTTGACCACTAATTAAGCAAGCATAGACAAAAAAGCACCAACAACTATTATTGCCAACTCTGAGTTATGTCTATCTATGCGTATACAACGCAACCTCAAACTATCAAATTCTGCCAAACAGAAAGGGATAATATAACTACTAATTATTAGAATGACTGGAGCATGGAATTGCTAATAATTGTTCTCTTAAGTTTATAGGTAGTTTTTCAGTTGGAGTCCATTCTTTTTGGGGCCAAGGAACCATAAATAATTGTCTCTTGCTTGGTTTTCGGGACTTATGTAATCATACTGCGGTATATCCAAATCCTCTATTATGTGATGTGTTTATGTTTTAATTAAGAGATCTTAAACCTCATTATGTTTATGTTACTTGCATGCTTAAGAAGTGGACCAGAATCAATCAATAAGTTTTAGAAGTGCATGGATCAGTATTTGTGAGAGTCAATCACTTTTATAAATGTATGTGTTGGCACAATATGTTAGGAGAGAAATATTTTTTACCTTAACTTGTGCTAACACAAATTTCTTTATATAACAATTTTTACTCTAATGTGATTTAACATTAATGTACTAACTTAGCTATCATGGAACCTAGAGTTTCAAGATAATGATCATGCGCATACATTATTTACAGATTATAAATATATTATTTACAATAAATAATGACAAATATAGCATCGAATGTTCATATTATAATAAAATATAAATAATGTAAATATGCTAATAAAAATATACTATAAATATAGTACATGTATGATATAAATACTTCAAACACTGTAATTTGTTGAAATTACAAAGAGTGTATGTAATATATTGTGTACATATAATATAATGCATATTTAATATATTGTACACATAAATGACTCTTGAAACTGATTTTAATTTTTCTCATACCATAAACTATTTTAATTAAGTGATCAATAGTAACCTAATATTGTCGGTGACAATTACAAGTTTTTCTTTTATAAAGAATTTCATTCCTTCTTGACTTTGAGGATAGTCACAGCTCCGCATCACGGTAACCATAATTACTGCATTTGAGATAACTACATATGATATAATCTTTCTAAAAAATAAGACCCAAAATATCTATATATGTTAGAAATGTTGTATCATAATACACTCATTCTATGCTAGTTAATGATAAGGTCATAACACTTAAGTTATTATAAAAAGCGATAAGACTGACATTTTCAATTATATGTTGTATACTTCCTCACGTTTTCAGAAGCTTGACTCACTGAATGCATAGATTATATATAGAGTGAAACTTTGCATTTCTCTATAACAAAAACAAGGGGGAAATGGTAATGTGCATTGGAGATTAGAAAGGGATCATTAGTGACGGCATAGTTAGCTCATGTAAACCTAACTAAAATGCTTTTCAACCAAACATTGGTAACGTTTGGCACCAACCAATGAATCGAATTCAGTACTGTTTCTTTCCCCATTCCTCTTATCAAGGTTCGCCAAATATAATTAAAGAAAAGTTTAAAAGTAAAAGGAGAAGAATCCAATTTGCTTTAGATGTCGTGGGATTCAATGACATGAAGGAGTGATTAATTGTGGGATAGGAGCATAAGAATAATATTTGAATTAAGAACCAGCATCTTGGTCCTCTTAGATGTTGAGAGAATCATGGGTCTCAAAAAGTGATACTATCTTTGAGTGAGTCGTCCAATTCAAGTAACAATTAGTGCATGCATTTGGTTTCTTAATTTTTTCCTCATATTTTAACCACAACTCATTTAGTTAGTTTTATATTAAATGTTTAATGTTATGTCTCGACATCCAGTTGTATATAAATAATTTATTTACGAATTTGCATGTTTTTGTTTCTGTCGATCATCCTTTAAATTTTAAAATAAAAAATTCAATTAAACACGACTTAGAGGACTAAAAAAAAGATGAAAATTAAGTGAGAGAATCCAAGACTTGAGCATTATTAGATGGTGAATAGGTATTGGGTACCACATTTCTTAATTCGTTGTTAATAGTAATTAGAGCTCATGTGCTAGCTAATCATTGCCTCTTCAGAAAGTCAAAATTTAATATTCGCAATAAAGTATATGATGTTTATCCGACGGATACAATGAAACGATGAGTGACGTACTTTGTAAATAAATTCATTTGATTAAATGATAGGTGAATTATTTATTAACTCACATTTTGATATTTTTTATGATAAAACTTTAACTAGAATTACTTCCATAATTCAGAAACTCTAAGTAAAAACTTACAATAACTTGAACTTAGTCACTGAACTCTAAGTAAAATACTTGATTTAAACTCACTTCTAATGCAATACTTTTTAAGGAAAATTCATCAAACAACGTTTGTAGATTACTTAAATGACACGTACATTTTGAAGAATGACAATAAGTCAATTCTGTTAAAAAAACTGTTAGTTTTAGATGTAAAAAGATAATATTATCTATATAACCAATTCATTCTAACCATTTTTCTAATCCGAAATATAAGTCCACTCAAATTTTTTTATAAGTTTAAGTTAATTCTATTTTAATATTAAAAGAAATCAGTTTTAATGTTCTCAGAATTGAGAACAAAATGAGGATTAAGGTGAATTCTATGTGAAATATTAAAAGAATTTGAATATTTTAAAATTAAAAATAAAATGAAAAATAATATTTTTAAACTAAAATCTACCAAAAATTTTCATTTTAATTTTTTGTCACCTAACGAAATTATTCTCGGAACGGTGGATGTGGTAGTAAACGAATGATTAGCGGAAGTCCCAGACTCCAAACACCGCCAATCCGCGGAAACACCGAATTGACGGCGCGTAACGGCGTTATGGTCGAGGGAGGAATAGGAATCACGTACAGCACGTGCACCGACACCTTTATTTCATGGTCCGTGGACCCCATTCAAAGACCAGTAAAGTGACGCCTCACCTTCTTTCACGTGGACCATCACTCAGCTACGCAATCACGCTTTCACATCTGTACTACCTCTTCACGCTCATGACCTCGCCTTTGAATTACAGATCATTTATCACGAATTTTTAAAAAAATAAATGACTACTTTTAAGAATCATTAAGAGTTTTAAATCATGTTTTGTACATATTTTATCACGAATTATTTGATACTGAAAACCCTGCGCTAATTTTTTTAATTCTAAGCTATTGTTAACCGATGATGTTAGCCTTATTTAACCAGTTAAATCAACTCATATCGACTTAATAAAAAATAAAATAAAATAAAACAATAATTTTTTTCAATTCTAAATCTAATTTTTTATTGACAATTGAATTTTTAAATTTTTTTAATTGTTAATCAAGATCAGATATAAAAAGAGGTAGTTGTGTCAGGAAAGGACGCAATCTCTAATCCTACGTTCTTATTTATGTTCTGGTCACCTTCAATCAATTCTAAGACTTTTTTCGTTTAATTTTTTTTATCAAAATTATATTAAAATTTTTAAAAAAAATTATGAAATATGACTTAAACCTACTATCTCTAGAGTATTGATGTGAGAAATTAATTCATTCCGTCAATTCAATTTACCAAATTTTTAAATTTAATTAACTGTTAGAAATAACGTTTAATAAATTCATTTAGTTTCTAAGTTAACATGCCACAAGAATAACTCCAACATGCAAAGAAAAAATAAAGATGATTGGGGCTTCTATGGAAGGAAACGGTTCCTCTCTCCTTTTATTTTAAACGGTAATGGTTTGTATTACTAGTTCCTTACCTATGCGTTATATGTGATAAATTATACAATAAACCAAATTAAAATAATATTATAAAATATGGAAATTTACTAAATATACAATAGTTAGATAGTGTAAAAATAAATGTTATCGATTATCGAATGATTGTAAAATTTATAAAAATAAATTAGATTTCGTTCATATATATATATATACTTGCTTCAAATTCTAACATTTTCAATAGTAACATCTTAACTAATATAATTAGATTAATGGGCTTTTTCTTTTTAGATACATACATGACTATCTAAGAATTTTTAAAATAGTTTAGATAAAATTGACTGAAAATATAAAAGTATCACTACGCATTTAATTTAAAATTATTAACATTTATGGAAGACGACTAAGGAATTTCATGAATAGTAAGGGAAATTTAAGTTCAAAATATTTCTCCCTATTAACCTCATTTATATATACTATTTTCCATACATTTCAAAGTTTTTTATCTTATGAATTTAAGTTATATAATTGATTGTATAAAAAAAAATTTAATCCAGTCTAACAAACGATGATATAAGACATAATAAAAGACATAATTTATGCGAAGTATTACAGAATAATTATTAAATGTGATAAATAAATAATTTAAAATATTTAGTTATTAAGTGTACATGACTATTTAAGAGATTTAAAAAATTGTGTATATAATATTATCCAAAAAATGTAAAAGTGTCAATAGACATTTAATTTAAAATCATTATTATTTAGGAAAGACAACTAAGAAATTCCCTGAAATAGTGAGGGCAAGTTGTCTGAAAATGTTTCTCCTCCTTTACCCATTTATATGTAATATAATATTTATATTTTTCATGCATTTTAAGGTTTTTTATCTTTTAAATTTAAGCTATACAATTAGTCGCATTTAAAAAAATTAATCCAACAAACCATGAAATAAGACATGATAACAAACAAAAATTTACAATGTGTTTGAATAATTATAAATGAAATACATAAATAATTGAAGTATGTATTTTTTTAGATAAGTTCGTTGTTGATAGGAATCAGTAGGTGCACCATGATATCACAGCCTAGTCTGACACTCTGTAACACTCTTATCATCTAACCTAACTTAATGTATTATTAAATAAAAAAAGAGTCAATAAAATAAATAAAAAATAAAAAATCAACAAAACCTAAAAAGTATGTTGTTACAAACATCATCAGAAATAAGCGAAAAATAAAAATTCAGAGCATTCCACCACTGAGTTGGAGTAACTATACTAGGTTCCCTAAACGCCAAACTATCTGCAACCCGGTTACACTCCCGATAAATGTGAGTGACAATGAAGTCCATATGCTCGATCAAAATCAAACATTTATCCAAAATATTACGCCAACACCGAATAACCTTATGAGATCTAGAACGAAGAATGACCACCACATAAACCGAATCACTTTTAAACCGTAACCATGTTCATCTAAAAGTCAGGGTGTAAACAATTACATGGATGACACCAGCAACTCAGTCTCGAAAGTAAAACATACCCAAGGTAAATAACATAACAACCCTTAACAAAATCGTGTACAGGAACGAAAAATCCCTCCATAACTTGCAAGTCCAAGACTACCAAAGGTTAAGCCATATGTGTTCACCTTAATCTAACCTGATGTGGGAGAACGCCGATGAATTTCCAAGATACGCGAGGCTTTGGACGGACGACCCAAAACATAAAATTGCTGAAACGTCAAAAACTCATCAATTAAACTCTCTGCATCATGCCAATCTTAAAGGAGTTTGCTTCATGAACTGAACGTCAAAGCTAGATAAGAGTTTCAACAAATACATATATCATACTATCAAAGTAGTTTGATTACGAAAGAACCACAACACCTAAAAGGCGGTTATAATGGAAGTTTGCCATAGAGCATTCAATTACGTGTTAAACGATATTTTCATCGTTGTCTCTCAAATGATCTAAGAGAGTACCGTCAAGCTTAATATCCTAACTAAAAAAATTCGACACGGCATCCAACAGCCACAAGAGAAGGGACATTCTATAAAGAGATGATGCAAGTCCTCCTCAGTAAGAGAGGCATATGCTACGGGAAGGAAAAAATATAACCATGAACGTGCAACGCATAATCAATCGAAATCTTTCCATGGAGCAAACGTCAAGTGAGGATAGACCGTGAGGGTGGGATAAATGGCTTCCAGATCTGCTTACCCCAAGTAACAAGATTCTCAACTTCAGTAAGAGAGGCATATGTTACTTTACAAGAAACAACACCATCCAAAGAACGCGTCCAAACTAATGAGTCTACATCAGAGCTAACTATCATTCTCTCAATCTTAAAGGTGAGTGTCAGATGAGAAGAACGAAAGAATACAAGGAGACGTCTGCCACCTAGATCATTGTACACATCTCTCACAAGAGACTCTAAATGATGATGTAACAGATATCAAAATAATTTAAAATACTTAATTATTAGATACGTAAAGGACTATTTTAGTTTTGAAAAAATAGGTTAGACAATATTGTCTAAAAAGTTGAGTGTCACTAATTATTTAATTTAATATTATTGTTATTTAATCTTAATATTTATGAAAGATAATTAAGGAATTTTATGAAATTGTAAGGATAGTTTATGTCCAAAACTGTTTCTCTCCCATTAACCTCATTTTTATATACTGGTCAACACACACGTGTTATGAACGTTTATACAAATTTGTTATATTCTTAATGAATATTATTATTTATAATCATTTTATATTTTTTGTGAATTAAAATGAAATATATTTAACACAAGATAATTTCTTTTCAATTTTTGTGCGCACCATTAANTCTCAAAACTTAACATTCATTTTCTCGTTTGTATTGGAAATATAATATTTTTCATTGATAAGTTTTGTGTACGTAACACTAACAATACTAATTATATTTACATATGAAATATAAAATAACTAAAGTTTCTAAAAGTATATTAAAATGACTAATATACTATCTATAACATATAGGGATAATTGACTGGTCTTCTATATTAAAATAAAATAGTACAAAGCTTAACTTTTTCTAGGAAAATTTATAATTTTCATCATTCTTGGAGGGTGTACTAAACAAAATGTCCATTTTTTTCTTAAATTACAGGGATGGCCAATTTTCACATGTCGATTGGAGGCAGTTAATTTTTTTGATATTTTCCTATTTTGCCATTCTCTCTTTCGAACTAAACTTTCTATCTTTTCTATTTTCTCTCTCTTAGAAGAGCAGACCCATCAATGGAGACTTCTCCAAGGCAACAACAACAACAAAACCCAAACCCATATCTCATTCCCTCCCCTAATAGCCATAGGATCAACAGTAGCAGTAGCATTAATAACAACCGAGTAGTTCAAGTTGAAGCCACACCTCTTCCGTCATCGCCGCCGGCAACACAGCCACAATCACTACCTCCCAAACCTATTACCTGATCCGAGTCTTCTAACGACTACCTTTGTTCAACCCATTCCTCTTTCAAACAAGTTGTTTATTTTCTTTGTGTTTCTTTGTTCTGTTGAATGTGTTGATTAATTGGAATATTATATCCATCATTTCAACATCAATAAACTTCTCGTCATTTTCCCATGTGAATTTGGACAATTTTTTCGAAATTGCAAGACGCTATGGTATCTAAATTTGATATCATATGTATCAAATTTATTTATGGTAGATACTATACATTTTTTAGATTTTTGTTCTACGCTATAGTGTCTAAATTAGATACCATACGCGTCTAATTTATATAACATATGTATAGGTAGAGTAAGAGTGTTCAATGTTTCAGATTACTTTGGTATTTATAGAAAAATAAACCGATATCTAAATTAGATACCATATGTGTAAAGTTTTTCAAAATAATAACAAAAAACACACTATGCGCTACGTTAATGCGCAATGACTTTTGTTGTGCACTTGCATGCACAATGATTAGTCGCTATGCACTGCGTCGATGCACAACAATGGTGCACACGCTTTTTTTTTTTATTTTTTTTAAATGCGTTGAATGACTTACGATGTACGCGTTGCATCGTGATTTGCACGCGCGTGTTCTTGCCCTTTTTCACGATTTTTGTAGAGCAACATAATAATTGTCTTTTTAATGGGGACCACATGCCATTCTTACAATTAAAAAATTAAGAGGTCATTTTACTACAAGAATGACCCAAATGGGTCATTCTTGTAGTTCTCACTTTTTTCTATAACCTTCTAACTAACTAACTTATTATGTTTTGTTCAAAGTTGTCGAATTAATAATGACTTTACAATATTATTAATAATTGGTTTTTTATGAAATTTATTCAATTGGTGAATAAAATTTAAAAATTAATACTTATTTTTGATCAATTTATTATAATCTGAAAAATAATAAATTATTAAATGATACATGTAAATTAGAGGGTTAATATGGATAATGCGTCGATAATAAATGAACAAATTAATCAAAAAAATGATACCAATCTCTTTTTCAATTTTAATAGATTATAGACAGATTATGGATATGAGTTATTAAATATATATTTTTAATTTTTTAATTAAAAGATATATGTTGAGCTGATTTATACGTTGAGAACAAAATCTGGTCCTATAAGACCAACAGATACTCATGTGCATGTAAATTAAAATCCTCTATGGATAGCAGCCTCTTTTCTTTACAAGAGATATGCCACATTGAACAAAAGCTAATAGCTGTCAGAGGATCCAAGGGGCAAATTATATCTTCAGAGCCACATGTACAAGTGCTTAAATCAGCCACGCTACTTCTAGCCTAATATATCTCATAACTTATTTGAGTTTCTATGTGAAAGTAGTTCTAATGGCCAAAATTCATGTATCCGGATACTCCGTCATTTAATAATGATAGACGCGAATGTCAGATCTGATCTGTTCAATCAAATTTATTAAAAAAAATAAAAAATTATATTTTATTATAAAAATAATTGGATCAGATATTATCCAACTTCAATATCAATAAATATCAATAAAAGGTAGAGAGTCCGTTTCACAAGTTCACATGTTTCTATGTCATTAACATTAAGCCTTAAAATTATCATAAAAGAGTAACTCAGTTGAAGTGTAAAACATTACTCCAATTGTTAGTTTACATAAGCCTAGGCGTTATATATGGATTTGATCCGTTTACCAAATATAGTTGTTGTTGTTCAAATTACATGTGTTCCAAATTGATAAGTTGAAGTCTTGAACACACGATGAAAAAAAAAACTTAAGTGATGAATTATCAGTGGGGACCCTCATCGAAAAGTCTTGATGCTTAAATTAGAAGTGCAGGATTTGACATAATTTAATTAAATTATATATTAGGGAAATCCTTAGGAGCAAAAGAGAGCAATCCGAAATCCGCGCAATAAGTGGGTGAGCAAAGGTCAGATTAAGCGGAGTGGTTCGAAGGACCCACTTTACTGTCTTAGGGTTCCTTTCTATTCCGCCCTCTCCGCCGTTGATGGCTTAATCATTTATTTTATTATTAAAAAAAATAAAGGAAAAGAACAAAGATAAAGACAGACAGTACCTGGTTCACTTGTTTGATTTCGATTTGTCCACTAAAACATAACATAAGCCATGTGAGAAGGGAAGTTATTTAGACCAAAATTTTATGGCCGTTTTATAATTAATCCTGCTTTGTCTCTTTTTCTTTCTACTATTCATTATTTATACAGAACATAGTTTAACGCTCATTACAGTAATTATATAAATAATTAGAAAGCTTAAGAATGTTATTAATGTTAAGCACTGCTGGTTTGGCCTTCTTTCATTTGTTGCACTGAAACAAAAAGAGGAGAGGAGCATAATAAGGAATTTTTTCTGAAACGGTTCAACTTGAGGTTGAACTAATATATTTACATGTTTAGTAAAATATATTTTGAGTGCAAAAAAAAATTGGGCATCAATGTCGAGCTGTGACCGGCAGAATAATATTAGTTTAAGAAAAAAGTGTAAGCTTTTCTGTGTTTACCGTACATCAAGAAGGATTTCTTGGAAACCCCATTGGAATTCTATACTTCAGTACAAGTTTGACTGCGTTTTAGTAATCATCTTTATTGAACTGGTAATCCAATTTCTTTTTGACAAAATTTACAAATTTTAAGAGACTAAGATAGTAATCACTTGAACCTATTATTTTATGATTGCGAATATGGAAGATTTAATCATAAATTATGTTTTTGAGTAATTTCGTCTTATTAAGGAAAAAAATGTTTTTAACAATTTGGGTTGGAGAAATGAACTGAATTGATGTTATAAAATTTTAATGATTGGAATCTCTCTTATTCATCTAGAAAACCCCATTCAATTCTTGGGATATATTGTTTGAGGTTGAATGACAGCTAGTGTCTGTTATCTTTATCTTTGCTTTGACATGTATTGTAGATCTACTATGTGAGAGAGTGAAAGAGAGAGAGAGAGAGAGAGAAAGAGAGAGAGAGATTATGTGGGTATAGGACTTGGTTCACATGACCCAAAGCATAAAAAAAGGTTAGGTATTCACAAGGATATGGGTATGCTTAGGACATCCTCTTATCAAAGTCCCAGACAAAAGCTACAAAATGGGACCTCTACTATGTCACAATCTTCCTCTTCCTTTCCTTCTTATTACGAAGCTACCCTTGGTCATAATTTTTACTCAATAGTCAAACATCTCTGCTGTATTGTCAGACCCAAGTAAAATGTATTACTAGAAATAGGAATCAATATAATCACAACATCATGTAAAATTATTGTAAAAAAAGAAGCAATTGATGTTGATTAACTGAAAAAAATTAACTAAAGCATTATAACATTAACTTCCAATGTGCACTTTTACAAGAGTTACGCATTGTTGTAGTTGTAGGTATCTTTTTTTTTTCCATGTATGGCAATTGGTAAGTATATTATGAGTTACTTTGCTTTGTAGCACAAAATGACAGCCACGCAATGATGGGTTCTCAACACTTGTGAGTGTGAATGAGTGAAAACTGTACATAGGATTCTATTTCTGTTATAAATTGGGTTAGCTGAGAGTATCAGAGCTGTGAGTGTGGTGTCTGAACAGGAAATGAACTCTGTTCCTCTCGCTGCCACGCTTCACTCTTTGGTCATTACATAAACAAGAACCCACCCACTAATCTGCCTGCGCTCATTTGTGAATCTGCTATCGACTTTCCCTCTTCCGCTTTCAGAAAGTTCCAATTTTGTTTAGCAAAGAGGAAAAATGGGAACCATCTCGGTTTCCAAGCTACTGTTGCTTTTACAAGGGTTGATTTGGATTTTGGGGCTCCAGCTTGTTCGGTGTAGCGTTACATATGATAGAAAGGCCATTTTGATTAATGGGCAAAGGAGAATCCTTTTCTCTGGTTCCATTCACTATCCCAGAAGCACTCCTGAGGTACTCAAAAAAGAAATGAAAACTTCTCTGTTGTTTTTTCTTTTTCTTTTCAAGTTATGGTTTTGGGAGGAAATTGGGGTTGGGTTTCTGATATCATGGAAAAATGAACTGTGTTTAGATGTGGGAAGATCTGATACAGAAGGCAAAAGATGGAGGTGTAGATGTGGTTGAAACCTACGTATTTTGGAATGTCCATGAGCCTTCTCCTGGAAATGTACACCATTTTACCCTTCTTTTCGCTTCCATACTCATTTCATTTCACTCTCTTCCACATTGGATTCTCTTAAGAATTTTGATAACTCTGTGCTTTATGTGGGTATCAGTACAATTTTGAAGGGAGATATGATTTAGTGAGGTTCGTGAAGACTATACAGAGAGCAGGACTGTATGCCCATCTTCGCATTGGGCCTTATGTTTGTGCAGAGTGGAACTTTGGGTACCAATTTTCTCAGTAATATTTGTGCATTTTTTCTTTTAGAAGCGAGGGTTCGATTCTATGGGGGTTGATTTGGTTAAAAAAGGTTCCCTTTTTGGTCTTATGCAGAGGGTTTCCTGTTTGGCTCAAATATGTTCCGGGCATTAGCTTCAGAACGGATAATGAACCATTCAAGGTAATTCATAGCTCGTAGTTGATTGTTTAATCATTAACAAGTTCCTTATTTCCTTGAAATGACGATTAATGGTATTGCAGAGAGCAATGCAAGGGTTCACAGAGAAAATAGTGGGATTGATGAAGAGTGAAAATTTGTTCGAGTCCCAGGGTGGCCCCGTCATACTCTCCCAGGTATGATTTTTTGGGTTTTGCGCCTTTCTCTTTTGCTCTTAACGGTTATGTAATGAAGAATTCCCATTTGAAGTTGAGGTTTTGTAATTCCAGATTGAGAATGAATATGGAGGACAGAGCAAGTTGCTTGGGGCTGCTGGACAAAATTACATGAATTGGGCAGCAAAAATGGCGGTCGGATTGGGCACTGGGGTACCCTGGGTGATGTGCAAGGAAGAAGATGCCCCTGATCCAGTGGTGACAACTCTCAAACACAAAACTGTTGTTTTTTCAAAGAGAAATGAGTGAAAACAAGGGTGTTTGGTTGTAGTACTCTAGAAGAAGTGGTTTAGTATAAATTGTGGTCTGAAAATATGTCGTTTGTTGATGGCAGATAAATACATGCAATGGGTTTTACTGTGATGCATTCTCCCCAAACAAGCCCTACAAACCAACAATGTGGACAGAGGCTTGGAGTGGCTGGTACGTTAATTTTCTCTTCTTTTTGTCCTAAAAAATTTCAACTTCAGAAGAATGGTGTTTCACCTATTCACTGTTTTGTTTCAATAAAACATGAAGGTTTACGGAGTTTGGTGGTCCAATTCACCAGCGGCCAGTTCAAGATTTAGCATTTGCAGTTGCTCGGTTCATCCAAAAAGGAGGTTCCTTTGTTAACTATTACATGGTTGGTCTTCTTCTTCGTTCATTCATTCCATAGATAACATTAACAGAACTGAAACTTTTCCTTCAAATTAAAATGGCGTTGTTTTCTCATTTTTAGTGGTTCTAGTTCGTTTTATAGCCTCTCAATCTAACAAAAAAAAACGCTTTGATTCCCTTTCAAAATTCTCTGGTACAAATTCCTTCCATTAACTGAACAAATAAAGCTTTTTTGGGTTAGTAGTATTCAACATGGTTTCAGAGTGGGAAGTCTAGTCTAGAGTTCAAATCGTCTGTGCTATGCCCATTAATTTAAATAACTAGACTTAAGAGTAAGAGCTTAAAATTCTTGGGGATTAACAATAATTTAAAAGCATCAATTGAGCTCTTTCCACATTTCTATTTTTCAATGTGAGACAGTATCATGGAGGAACCAACTTTGGAAGAACAGCAGGAGGACCTTTCATCACAACCAGCTATGACTATGATGCTCCAATAGATGAATATGGTGAGAATTGGATCTAATATCATCTATTTTTAACTATTTTTAACAGACCCATTCATTGAATAACCCAATTCTCAACAAATTCATGATGTAGGTCTGATCAGGCAACCAAAATATGGTCATTTGAAGGAGCTTCATAAAGCTATTAAGATGAGTGAACGAGCTTTGATTTCAGCTGATCCTATTGTCACTTCATTAGGGAATTACCAACAGGTTTTCAACTTTTCCTCTTATAATATCTGTTGCTTTTAGATGGTTTGATCTTGTGTTTGAATTTTGGCAATTACTTTTTTTCCAGGCTCATGTCTACTCCTCAGAAACTGGAGATTGTGCAGCTTTCTTGTCAAATTATGACACTAAGTCAGCTGCAAGAGTGATGTTCAATAACATGCATTATAACTTGCCTCCTTGGTCCATCAGCATCCTTCCTGATTGCAGAAATGTTGTCTTCAATACTGCCAAGGTTTGCAAATTTTTATTATTTTTAGTGTCTTTTAATGTCATTTACTGAAAAAAGGATTGATATGGTTTCATTCCCGTTTTTCTCTCCATATTCCATTCTCCCATGAAAATACACCAACTTGATCAGAGCTATTAGCCTAGTTGGTCATAGTGAGGTTTTGCTTCCTTATGATCTGGATCCAGAGTTCGATCCCTGCAAATTCCCCATTCCCGTATGACGAAGAAAATTAAAATATTCCAACTTGGCATAATATATTTTGGATAAGTTGCAAAACACATTAACATTTAACTGTTTTGCAATTACACTCCTTTGACAATTCTTTTGGCCTGCACAATTTATTTTCGATAAACTTCGAAAACATCCCTGCACTTTAACCGTTTTCCAATCAATCCTCTGCATATATTTTTTGTTGGTAATTTAGTCACTGCAATTAATCAACTGTTGCACAAAATCTGCTAGTTTTGGCATAACAGTGAATTGCAGGGTGGTTTTGCATTTTAGCCTTTTTAGTTTCCTTTCCCTTATAAAGGATAAACATAGTAATGGTTTTTTTGGTAGTTTTCTTCAATTGTTATTTGTATTTCTGTTGTGTAGGTGGGAGTTCAAACATCACAGATGGAAATGATACCAACAAACTCTCAGATGTTATCTTGGGAAAGCTATGATGAAGATGTTTCTTCATTAGATGATAGCTCAACTATGACCGCCCATGGTCTATTGGAGCAGATCAATGTTACTAGAGACACTAGTGACTATCTCTGGTACACAACCAGGTAACACATATTCCTTTCAAGTTTCCTACTTGTCATCCATTACACATATAAAAATTACAGTTTCTCTTTTTCTGTATCACTGCAGCATTGACATTGGTTCATCCGAGTCGTTCCTTCATGGAGGAGAGCTCCCAACTTTGATTATTCAATCAACTGGCCATGCTGTTCACATCTTTGTTAATGGGCAGCTTTCAGGTACTTTTCTAATTTGAGATATTCTATGGAAATGTCATTCTCTCAGCTGATTACTTATCATAACTTAAACATCTATTGTCACAGGTTCTGCTTTTGGGACGCGGGAGAATAGGAGATTCACATATACTGGCAAGGTCAATCTACGCCCAGGAACTAACAGAATTGCCCTGCTTAGTGTTGCCGTTGGATTACCAGTGAGTTATATTCTATTTCCTCAATTCAACCGGAATTGACCCTTTGCTTGTTGCTGTAATAATTTTTCCCGATATCATGTGTTATAAGGTAGTAGTCATTAGGTACTTCTAATTCTCTCACTTGTGAGGTATCTGCCAAAAAACTGAGTAGCATTAGGATTATAATAAATCAAGAAAGAAGGGTTGATATTAGTTTTTTTTTATTTGCTAATGTTACGTTTTCGCTTTCGCTTGTAGAATGTCGGCGGACACTTTGAGACATGGAACACAGGAATCCTTGGTCCAGTTGCACTTCATGGACTTGACCAGGGAAAATGGGACCTGTCCTGGCAAAAATGGACCTACCAGGTTAGTATACATTTTCTCACCCCTAACCTTCCCTCCTTGAGTTTACATATTTAGAAGAAGCTTCATTCATGTCTCTGCATCAATAAAACAGGTCGGTCTGAAAGGTGAGGCTATGAATCTTGTATCTCCAAACAGCATTTCTTCTGTCGAATGGATGCAAAGTTCATTGGCTGCACAAAGACAGCAACCACTGACTTGGCATAAGGTATGATCATTCATTAAACATAAAATCAAACTTATCATCATCGTGGAAGACAAGCCGAACATTGAATATGTCTATTTACTCTCTTAACTATGTAGACTTATTTCAATGCGCCCGAAGGGGACGAGCCATTGGCATTGGATATGGAGGGTATGGGAAAGGGCCAAATATGGATTAATGGGCAGAGCATTGGGAGATACTGGACTGCATATGCTACCGGTGATTGCAATGGATGTAGCTATGCTGGCACATTTAGGCCTCCAAAATGTCAACTTGGTTGTGGCAAACCAACCCAAAAATGGTAACTTCTTCTCCTAAAAATGGATTTTGACAAAGAAAATAAAAAAACTCAAACGTCCCTTTCGCTTGTTTTCAGGTATCACGTGCCGCGCTCTTGGTTGAAGGCCACTCAAAACCTGTTGGTAATCTTTGAGGAACTCGGAGGAGATCCGTCCAGAATCAGTCTAGTGAGGAGATCTGTGACTAACGTTTGTGCAGATGTCTCGGAGTTCCACCCCACTCTAAAGAACTGGCACATTGAAAGCTATGGAAAATCAGAAGAATTACACAGACCAAAAGTTCACCTTAGGTGTAACCAAGGTTACTCCATATCTTCCATCAAATTTGCAAGCTTTGGAACTCCTCTTGGCACTTGTGGCACCTACCAACAAGGAACTTGCCATGCCCCTTCCTCATATTCCACCTTAGAAAAGGTACTCAATAATAAGTTATGATGTCAATAATGTTTAGTTGCCCACATAGATAACTATTCTTCAATTTATATCATCTAAACATCGTTCTTTTTTCTTTTTCTGTAGAAGTGCATAGGAAAGCAGAGATGTGCTGTGACAATATCAAACAGCAATTTTGGGCAAGACCCATGTCCAAATGTGCTCAAAAGGTTGTCAGTTGAAGCTGTTTGTGCTCCTGCAACGTCTACAACAGTTCAACCCAACTGGAGGGGTTAATTTTGGAAAAGGGGTATGTGTTCTATGATTTAACTATACACATCATCAGTAAGAGAAGCAAGCAAACAAAGAAAAGAAGGGAAATTGTTCATGAATAGTTAGGTGGAGTGTTTGGTGTATCAGATTGACAGTAAAATTATATATGATCAAGGGGTTCGTGTGGCGAAAAGGCAATTAGTTTCTAATTTAAATGGTAAAGATGTATTTGTACCATAGTGATTGTTAGGTGGTAGAGTTTGTGTAGTTCTTGGGGTTCTACAAAATTTAGGCCCTAAGGTGTATTTCAAGCCCCAATTCCTGGCATTTTTATCCGGAAATGGGTGCAGCGAAATGAGGTCATTTTTATATTACTGTGTGATTTAATTTTTCTGTTTGTTTAATGGGAAAAATAAAAAAAATCCCAAACTAGGTTCATGTTCGGATCAAAACCTGATTTCTGAGCAGTTCCTGTGGCAATTTGAAAGTGTGTATGTCAATATTCATCTTACTTATGTCCTCTCTCTCTGATTTGTAAAGACAAAATTGGCTAATATGTGTATGCTAAAATTGAGTAATGAAATTTGAAGAGTTACTCTGGGGAGAAGAAGCAGAAAAGCAAGCAACTTTGCTTTAAAGAAAAATCACCATTTCATACCGGTAAATAGCATATAAAACTGAATACAAGTCTAATGGATGTGATAGGAATTGTACTGAGACATTGTTTTGGTAACATCTTAAAGAAAATCTGCAGAATCTCTTCATTTAAGCAGAGGATGAAGCCAGATGCTTCGTTAGAGTCTGCTGAAGCACCTCTTTCTTAGCTCCCACTATCTTGTCCACAATCTTCCCATCTTTCAGAAACATGAAAGTAGGCATTGCTTCCACAGCCCAATCTTGAGCAACAGACTACAAGTAAAACATCAACTACTTCAGCATTCTGATTTTATGAGTAATTTTAATGTTTTTAAAAAGAGCAAGGGATTTTCCCAGAAAGTGTTATGACTTTGTATTACCTTTAGTTCATCCACATCCACCTTAATAAAGGTAACACTTGGGAATTTCTTGGCAAGGTCTCCAAGAAAAGGTGCAATTAGACGGCATGGTCCACACCATGATGCAGTGAAGTCCACCACAATCTGCATTAATATGTCAGATAAAAACAGGTAAGAAAAAGTGACTGCTTTCTTAACGTAAAAGAGATGACAAAAGTAACTCCACTAGTCATTGGAATCACATTCAGTTCAATATATTCTTTTTTTTAGACTAAACTGAATAACATTCAATTCAATATCGGTCGAACCGTTTCCCCAACTTTCTAGAGCATACTGTAGCCAAAAGATACGTAAAACAATATGAAACGCTTAAATGAAGTTATTCTCATCACAGTTTCATTAGTGAGGACATATCACTAATACTTCGAGAAAAATTCAAAACGCTTAAATAAACCCTAATGTTAAGATCATGCATCTTCAAATCAAAATTGTTGAAAAAAATAGTCTGATATAAACGATTGCTTTCAAAGAACTATAATATCTCCCTTTTCTCTATTTTCTTCACATCTAAATGAAGCAAAAGACGTAGAAAATTTCTCCAAGCATGACAACATAGAGAATTAAGATAAAAGAAATCGATGAAACTCTACAAATCTGAGTTTACAAGCAGCAGCAACGTTCATCGTTTTATGAACTGAGGAATCGAGTCAGTTTTTATCAAATCGAGTAAATTAACCCCACGACCAAATAAAATCCATTATATGAGAAAACAAGTAATTATTACTCACGAACAGCTCCAAAACCTAGAAAATACAAACCGCATTGTGTTTCGAATCAAAAAGAAAAATTGATGCTCATGTTCTACAACAAAGCAAATTGTATACCAGTTTATTGGAGTCATTTCCCTTCTGGATCTGATTGTTCCAGGCCTCGACTGTGTGGCAATTAATCACTTGTCCCTCCTCTGCTGCCATTTCTCTTTGTTTTTTGTCTGTCCTAAAGAATTTCCCGGAAACCAAACAGAATCAATAACCGAGCGCCTCGATTCTCAGTCACCCTTTCTAATAGGCAGAGAGCAGAGTAAATAACCGTCAGCCGAAAGAAAATGGACAATAAATTAGAAGTAATCACGAGTTTGCCATTAAAGGGAGGGAATGAGGGAGGTTCTCATGCAAAAGGACGTAATCCACATGTTTAGTAATGCACGTTCCGAATTTAACGAGGACGAGCTCATAATCAATTAGCATAGGCTCGGATTTCTCGCCGTTGATTTCGTGGAAATTGATGGTTAGTAGAAGTAAATCTAGACTTACAAAGATTTAAAATAAATTTTAATTTACCGGGTCTAACTTATTTAAGTTAATATTTTATTAACTATTAAATTGATTTATGGTTTATATAATCTTTTGTCACTCATTTACCGTTCAAATGTTAATTAACATATAAGTTATTATATATTTTTATAGTGGCGGATCCAAAAATTCCGTTCAAGGAGCACTTATAGTATAATATAATAATTAAATCACCATCCGTAGGGAACAAATTATATTAGAAAATAAATGTATGATTTCATAACAATTGTAAATGGTACAATTTTATTTCATTGATCGCTACGTATACAATCACATGAATTTTAATAAATTAGTAAATTGGCACGTGCGTTGCACATAAATATTGATATAAAAAAATTAAATTTAAATAATACATTACAAATATATATTTTCAACGTAAAAGAAACATGACTATCCAAATTAGAATATATTCACGAATCAAGTACATAGTTTACAAAAAGATATTTAGGTATTTGTAAATTATTTTAACGTTGATATCCGCTGGTATAATTTTTCCAGCAGCTTTGAAAAGGCATTTAAATTAGATGTTTCTGTCCTCTAGCGGTGGTTTTAAAACTTACAGTATAAATGTACCCTATGCCTGGCAGTCCTCCGATGGTTAAAAAGCCACCGCATTGTGGTTGCTTGCGATGGTGACCCTTCTAAACACCAAAAATTGTCTGCATAGACTTTTTTCTTGAGCATTAATAGACGCACGTTTCCAAATTAATATAGTATCAAATATGTTTTCGTTAACATTCAAAGTTCTATATGTCAAGATTTCATGAAAACAATGATATGTATTGCAATTTGTTACATGCAATATTGTTTTTACGAACTTAATAATTTTAATGCTGGATAGAAAACTAATGGGATAGGTAGTTTATTTGATTTGAGATGATATATGATTGAATAAAAAAAATAGAAAGTAGAAAAGCATTTCCTCTTTATTTTTTAATATAATATATATTTGGGTCATCCAAAACTTATAAGACCCACATCCATATCTTAGAGGTTGTGTTCGAGTCATATCTTCATTTTCTTTAGAATATGTAATGTAATTTTAACAAAAAAAAAACCAAAACTTATAAGGGTCTGTTTGGTATGAGAGTATTTTAAAGGATATGCCAGGAATGTGAGGGTGATTAGAATATACACTTCTTTAGTTTTTTTAAGGATACAATATTACCGGAATGTCAAGATATCCTCAATGGTGGGTATCTTGATACCCCTCTAAATTAAGGGGTATATTCATTTCGAGCATACACGAGCCCTTCTCCCTCTCTCTCACTCACGAGCTTCAGCCCTTCTCTCTCTCCCTCACTCATGAGCTCGAGCTTCAGTCGCAAAAGACCCATGATAAGCTTTCCGTCTAATCTCTCTCTTTTTCTTTACGCGAGTGAAGAAGCAACTCAATAGAGTTCGCCTTCGTGTTTCTGTAATATAAATTTTCCCGTAGTGATTTCTTAATCAAATTGCAGTTAGACATATATGGTTATTGTTTACAAAATTGCAAACCCATGTTTTGTAGACAACCTGTTTATATTTTCTCAGGGCTTTGTTGAAATCTAGTTGTCTACTTGATATGATGCATAATAATGTACATCTTGGCTTATGTGCTTGCAATGTGTAATCGATCGAGTATTTTGCTGAGGTTTATCTCACGTGTTCATAGTTCTTCTCCTCTCTTCCCTTTTCTATTTAGACAGTTAATTTAAAAGGATTATCAACTATGTCTTTGGGAGATTTAAAATCTGTGATTAACCAGGCATAAGAAATTTTTCTTATGACATATCTCCTTATGTTATTAATTATGTGATTTTGATATTGATGGGAAAAAAATAAATATTAGATTGAAAGGAAATATGGGAAAATGAAAAAAATATTATCTTATATTATAAACTCTATAATACGTTAATACACTTGAAGTGGTATTGATTCAATTGCATGGACTATATTTGATGAAAATCTACACAGCGTATCATAATATAATGGTTTGGTTGAGAAATTAATAAATATATACGAAAAGAATCCATGATTTTATTTGAATAAAAAAATTACATTTTTGTTATTACTTATCTTGATCATCTTATTATATTTTTAAGTAATTACTATTCATAATCATTTTTAGTCCAAGGGTAAATTTGAATTTTAACAATAATGTTTATAACATCTCTTTGTCTCCATCAAAACAAACAAAGTAATCTAACATCCTCATTATTATATCAGAATATTCTTAAGTGTTAATAAACAAAATAACATTAACTTTCCGGGCATATACTTTCTCACAATCATATTTTAAAAATTATTTACTCGCAATCTTATATCGAACGACTCTTAAAATTATATGAATCTGGATAACCCATTGTTATTCAAATGAGAACGACAACTAAGAAAGTCGTATTAAAAATTTGTGATATTAGGAGCACATAATTCTTGTTGGTGAAAGAACATCAACCAACAAACGGCTTTCCAACCAATGCAACAGTTATAAATTTGTCAACTTTCCTTTATACAAGTTGCATTGTTGTCATATGCAAGAATTAAGAAAATCGTTTCTTGCAATTAGTTTTCTCCTTGTATAGCATTTTTCCTTATTTGATAGAAATATATTATACTGTAATTACTATCTTCTATCCAACTTCTTACTTTCCATGTATTTCATTTTTGTTATTAATTTCTTTCCTGTAATTTCTTTCTTTCATGTAATTTATTTAACATAAATATAATTCAAAATAATGAGAATACTCACTTGAGGAAATTATTCGAAATTTTAATTATTCTCATAGTATCAGAGCAAAATTTCGAATTGTTTTTCTTAATCTTCTTCTCAATTGCCTCGTCTGATTTTTATTGTTCTTGCCAATGGCAGACCAAGTAGAAAAGGTTATTTCAAATATCTCATCTAAAACCCTTGAACCACAAGGGTCATCCAACGATTCTTTATTCGTGCATCATTCAGACAGCCCAAGTTTGGTACTTGTTACATCTCCAGGCATCATGCCATGACTATGGCCATGTGTGCCAAAAATAAGATCAGTTTCGTTAATGGTACCTTGGAGAGGTCGAAAAACCCCGTGGAGCTTTGTTCATGGGAAATTGCAATGATTTTGTTTGCTCGTGGATCCTAAATTCCATTTCCACCGAGATTCGTACTAACTCAACCGTATAATGATACTACAAGGGAGATTTGGTTGGATCTCTCAGAACATTTTGCTAAATCAAATGCTCCACTTATTTATCAACTAAAGCAGACGATCAATGAGACAACACATGATGATATGTCCATTTCAACATATTTCACTAAACTTAAATCACTTTGGAGTAAATTGGTTCACTTATTTAAGTACAACCATGTACTTGTGGACATGGTAAGGGAGTTGCGGATCAAATCCAACAAGACAGAGCTATGGAATTTTTACAAGGTCTTCATGATCGATATGCGGCACTTCGAAGTCAAATACTTCTTATGGACCTTTTTTCGTCTACAACCAATATTTATTCTTGTGTGTCAAGAAAAGAAACAATAAGAGATACACTCATTATCATCTCTTATTCCAAATGATGCAACCCTTACTGTTAAACTTACCACCCATGAAAGCAATTACAACCGTGGTAGTAATTCAATTCACAAGCCTCATTTTCATTGTGATCATTTTCGAGGTGATAACCACACTAAAGAACGTTGCTACAAACTTGTTTGCTACCTTCCACAGAAATCTGAAACTGCTTCAAAGACACAAAAATCCAAAAATGATGCACTGATATCAATTACTCAAGAGCAATATAATAAATATTTGGCCATACTCTCTACAGGTAGCAATGAATCTAATGCTAATTTAGCAGATATAGCCTTCGCTGTGCCTGTAAATTCAATTTAGATTATTGACACAAGAGCAACAAGTCACATGTGCTACACTTTATCATGCTTTTCTTCTTACAAGCCTTGCCCAAATCCATCATATGTCCAACTTCTCGATGGTTCACATGTTAGCATTACTCATGTTGGAACAATTGATATTACACCCACCATGAAGCTTGAAAATGTTTTTTTTATTCCATCATTCAAGTTTAATCTCATATCCGTTAGTCAAAAAGAAACACAGACTAATGACTTCTTTGTAACTTTCTTTTATAATTAATGTGTTTTTTCAGGACCTGTCAACGAGGAGGGCGATTGGGCAGGGTAACTTTCATGAAGGGTTATACTGCTTTCGAATGGCCAATTCTGCTATGACAATCACTAAACCTCCTTCAATTAACCTCTGACATTGGTGACTTGGACACCCATCTTATGGGACTATGCGAAATTTAGTTAATGATTTTCTTTCAATTTCTTGTTTTGAAAATAAAACTTGTGATGTCTGTCGACAAGCTAAGCAAACACGTTTACCTTTTTCCTTCTAGTATTATTAATGCAAGAATACCATTTGAATTAATCCATTGTGATATATGGGGTCCTTCTCTACCTTCTTTTAATAGTTTTAAATATATTTTAACAGTTGTGGATGATTATAGTCGTTGTACTTGGATTTATCTCATGCACCTTAAGTTCGAGACTAAAAATATTTTGCAATCTTTGTTTACCATGATTAAGACTCAATTTTCTTCTTGTATATATAAAGTATTTTCTAGTAATAGTGCAAATTTTTTTTCAACCATTCAAATGGTACGTTCTGATAATGGTACAGAATTTCTTTTAAAGATATGCCAAAAATCTTTTTGGATCATGGTATTATCCACCAATGAATTTGTGTTGAAACTTTCCAACAAAATGAGGTAGTTGAGCGTAAGCATTGTCTCCTTCTCGAGGTTACACGAGCTCTTCACTTTCAAGCACATCTTCCCTTTAAAATTTTGGGGTGAGTGTGTCCTAAGAGCTAAGTTTTGGGGTGAGTGTGTCCTAAGAACTGCTTATCTCATCAATAAAATGTCAACCCCTCTTTTATCCAACAAATCACATCATGAAATGTTGTTCAACTATAAACCAAATTATTCAAATTTGCGTGTTTTGGCAGCCTATGTCAACGATATTAAACATAAATTTGATCAAAAGGCAAAACCTGGAGTTTTTGTTGGCTATCCTTATGCTCAAAAGGGATATTGTGTTTTAGATATAGAAAATAAAATCATTTTCACTTCCTATTATGTTATTTTTCATGAAGGTATTTTTCCCTTTCGCGATGTGTCTATGTCAACGATGCCAATTAATGACCAAGTGCTTCCTTTGAATTTAGACATAGAACCCTCTTATAGCCATCCAAGTACTTCCCACAATATTCGTATAGAAAGTGATGTTGAAGTTCCCACCTTGAATGTGGAACAACCTCTTGTCCACAAAAATACTTTGGTGGAAGTAGAAACATATGTATCACCACAAAGAAACCCATCCAATTCTACATCAACAAATGGTGATACCTAACTTGATACAATGCCAAATTTAATTGAACTTCAACCTCCCAACTCCATTAATATACCTGTCTAAACAAAATCTGGATGAACATGCCGGCCACCTTCTTACTTAGTTGATTACCACTGCTCAACTGCCACTCATGAATGTCTACCTCTTTGTCAATATATGTAGGAGACATGCAAATGAGGGAGGTATAGCCTATCCTCATTTGTCTATCTCCTACTGATGGTACGTTGCTTTCTAACCCTACTCCATATCGTCGTTTAGTTGGCCGCCTCATATATCTTATAGTTACAAGACCTGATATCAATTATTCAGTTAGCATATTGAGTCAGTTTATACATGCACCACGTGATACCCATTTAGATGTTGCTCATCAGGTGGTTCGTTATTTAAAGGGTTCCATTGAGAAATGAATTTTTTCTCATCCTCTATTACTCTTCACTTGTGGTTTTTGTGATTCTGATTGGGTAGGATGTCCAGTTGCTCGTTGATCCACCACTGATTATTAAATTTTTTTGGGATCCAACCTTTGTCTTGGAAAACTAAAAAGGAAGCCACAATTTCTCGTTCTTCTACCAAAGCTAAGTATAGAGCTCTGACGAGCTTTAACGTGTGAGTTTCAATAGTTAAAATATTTGCTTCATGATTTTGGGATAGATCATACATCTCCTATTACTATGTTTTACGACAATCAAGTTGCCTTACACATTGCCAACAATCTCGTTATTCATGAACGCACTAAATACATTGAACTTGGTTGTCATTTTGTTTGGGTAAAAAGTACAATCCATGCTTATTAGTCCAAGATTTGTACCACTTCAGCACAACTTGCAGACGTATTTACCAAATCATTGGGTAAAGATCAATTCCTTTGTTTAATTGGCAAGATGGACATTATATCACGCTCACCTTGAGGGGGAGTGTCAACTTTCCATATACAAGTTGCATTGGTGTCATATGCAAGAATTACGAAAATCATTTCTTACAATTAATTTTCTACTTGTATAGCATTTTTCCTTATTAGATAGAAATACATTATTCTGAAATTACTATCTTTCCATCCAACTTCTTTCTTTCCATATAGTTTTTCTTTCCATGTATTTCATTTTTTGTTATTAATTTCTTTCCTGTAATTTCTTTCTTTCCATGTAATTTAAAATATAATTCAAAGTAATGAGAATACTCAATTGAGAAAATTATTCGAAATTTCAATTCTTCTAAAAAATTTGCCTAGCAAAATTTGCTATTTGTACATGGAGTTCTAGGCTATGGTTTAGTGACCTTATAATTAATTTATCTGAAATTCAAATTCTACAAATTCATATTATTACAAGGTGGATAGTAGTTTTAATTCTTGAGAGTTCATATAGTGGGGAATTGATATCATTATAAGACGATTGCCTGCAATGTCTAATTAAATAAGATACAAGCTAGTAAAGTAACCTAAATTTTGTTTCAACTGATATAATATATCAAAATAGTGAAATTTAAATTAACATCAATAAATTGCAAATTCTTTGTAACAAAAAATCATTTGCACTTATTTTGTCATAAATCGTTTTTCAATTAAGTCCAAATTTCTTAAAGTCCAATATTAACTAAATAATAATTTGCTTCATTTTCTTTTAAAAATCAATAGTGAAACGTTTTGAAACACAGGAAGTACGAACTTAGTAGAGCCTTTTTCAAATGCACTACTACAAAGTGTATGGATTAGGGGACCGTAGAATCCATCCACATCTGAGAGAGACAGAGTACCATTCAACGATATTTAGAGAAGAAACAAAGGAATAAATACACCGAGAGATTCACTAATTCAAAGATTAAATTAATTACCACAAGTTAAAACGCGAAAACACACCGGCTCTACGACCATTGTAATCTTGAAGGTCTCCTCCATAGTTCGTGGACTTAGTCATTTCCATGGACACAACCCTCCACCCACAACTGGTATGATTTACAGTTCATAGATACACATTAATTAAACTTACAGAAAGAATTACAAATGTAGAGATAGTAGGGTGAGTCCATTAGCCTATGGAGTATGGATCGAAGAGAGCGAGAAATAGAGATCCTTATAATCATGGCCAACAAAATCAATGAAAGACTAAAGATGTAGAAGTCAGAACTACGACTCTTATTTTTTTTTTTGAAGAGAATTACATTTTTGTGCCTCAAACTATCATCGATAAACACTTTAAATCTTAAATTTTAAAATATTATAATTTAAATTCTAAACTATTTAAAACTCATAATCAAAATCTTAACTCTAACTCAATTAAATGGGTGTTGAAATTAATGAAAACGACCTCATTTCAGCCTACCTAAAAGCGACTTCGTTTTAATATTTTAGGATTGGCTATCTTCTTTCTTCTTCTATACGAAAGAAATTCACCTTTCCCTTCCCTCGTCGATTTGCAATTTTCAGAGAAGAGGAATACAAATTTCAGCAATTTCCAGTCCGGGTTTGAGTTAAGTTACGTAGATTTCTTCTCATTTCCTCTCTGATTTCTTCTCTCTTCTCTGTCTGCGAAATGAGGGTTTTGTTCTATACTGATTTATGTTCTACGAATCAACGGTTAGATTATTTTGCAATTAATTTTTTTCTTTTCGATTTATGTTCTGTAGAAAACCCCCTTCTTCTCTGATTGATTAAGGGCTTTGATTGAGAGACCTGATAGTAGATCGTTCCATAGAAAACCCTTCTCTCTTCTCTGCGTGCTAATGTTCTTTGATTAAGGGCCTTGATTGTGATTGTCAATCCTCTTTACTCTGATTTTAATCTAGAAAGTATTTCATTTTCAGTGAATTTTAGTGTAATGTTCTTCTCTGGTTTTGAAAGTATTTTTGTAGCTATTACATTCAGATGTTCTCTGGTCCGAATAGCCATAAAAAAAAACTTACCTCAAGAAAGGCATCGAAGAAGAAGGTTTCTTCGAAGAGGGAGTGTTTGGATAATGGGGTTTTTGGAGTAGAGTTTTATATAAGCCTATCCCACGATATTAAAAGGATGTCATTTTAAGTAGCAGAAACGACTCATTTTGAATATAGCACCCGGTTAACAGAGTTAATGTTAAAATTTTTAATAGTTTATGACTTAAAAGTATTTATTGATGATAATTTAATATACAAAAGTGTAATTTTTTTTATCTAAGGTTCAATATATCGTTTGTCTTCTTAGGATAAAAACGCAAGTCTTCTTAGGTTTTTATTTGAGATCTAAATATCAATGGAAATTGAAAAACTGAACTGAAATTGGCGGTTTTTAATCTGAATCGTCGGATGTATGATGTTAATGCAGGTGTTTTGGCTCATAAATAAGATTTAAGGGAAATGAATTTTTCAACAGTGTTTTCAGTTTCATGAAATTTAAGGACAAATGCGGACCGGTCGATTTTTTGAAGAAAATGAACCGAATAAAAACTTTCAATTCAACTAAAAAATGAATTAAACCAAACCGTAAATTACAGAACCGTGAATTATTGTTTGGTTCGATTGAGTTTGGCAGTTTTGCAACAATACCTGTGCAGTTAAATTTTTAGCAAAAATTCAACCTTGAAAACTTAAGTCACCAAGCTCAATATCAGTAAACCACCAAATTAGTAAATCACTAACTAGTTCTAAGAATCAGTAAAGCACTAACTATTAACTAGTTCTCCAAATGACCAACTAGTAAATCACCAAGCTTAGACGCAGAAATCACCAAAACGCAGAATATCAGTAAACCACCAAATGAAAATCCAAAACGAAGAATATCAGAAAGCTCATGGTCCTAAAACGAGCCCTAATCCCAAACGAAAATCCTAAACGAGCCGTAAACCACCAAATGATTCAATGAAAATCCTAAAATGAGCCCTAATCCCAGAAGATCCTAAACTCCTAAAGAAAATGAGCTATAATCCTAAATCAGTGAACAAAACAGTAAAGAAAATGAAGAAACACAATCACATTCAAGACAATCGCACATGACAGAGAAGGAAAAGGAGGGAGAGAGAAATGAGCCCTAATCCCAACTCCTAAATGCAGTCGACGAAGGGAGGAAGGAGAAAGGAGAAGCAAGAAAGGAATCTGAAACGAGGAGATCTAAAACGAAACGTGGAAATCAGGAACAAGGAGATCTGTAACGAGGAGATCTGTAGCTGCACGATCGGGGAGAGGGTGAAAGTGAAACGGTAGAGGGTGAAACGGAAATGAACCCTAATCCATTTTTTGAGATTATATACTGAGGGAAGAGGGTGGAGCGCAACGTATAGGGGAGATCAGTTGAGAAATTACTCAGGGCATGAAACGCCATTGTTTTGTCAGTGAACTTTCGATTCGATTTGAAAATTCAATAATTTTTTTATAGTGAGGTCCTTTAGTCTACCAGTCAAGATTAAATAAAAAGTGATGACTGGTGATGTGTTCTAGCCCACTTGCCGGGATTAAACAAAAAATGATGACTGGTGAGGTGTTCTAGCCCACCATTCAAGATTAAATAAAAAATGATGAGTGGTGAGGTGTTCTAGCCCACCAATCGGGATTAAACAAAAAATGATGACTGGTGAGGAGCTCTAGCCTACCAGTCAGGATTAAACAAAAAGTGATGACTGGTGATGAGCTCTAGTCAACAAGTCATGATTGAGGATCTAGCCATAGTAGGCACCTAACAGGTCCAACCACTACGTTGAATTGTTATCTAACCCTCGATATGTCACCTCGGAGGCGCATCGACAATTAATGCTCATCACTTTATGTCAAAGGTCGCCTCCCTTCCGTCCGATTGAACATAGTCAAGACATGTTTCATGTCTCGTAAAACTTCTTTAACACACCTTCGAGATGCTTCTTCGACACGCTTCTTCCACCCCCGAGGACCTAGATATAAATACATATACTTATCGATAGAATATGTATATCTTCTCTCCCCTACAAAACTATGCCAAAATATCGACAAATGACCGACTTAGGCATCAGAGGCCCTTAGGCGCGACAACCACCCCCAGTTCCTTGCCATTAGGGTTCCTTGTCTATGTTTTGCAGACGTTGAGGCTGTGAGAAGATCTAGTCAGAAGGAAGAGTACACTGACCATAATGAGGAAATAACTTGTATAACATTATTCCAGCAGACTCCCCTAGTTAGAAGGACCCACACACTTAGCATGAGAAATCAACATCTGTACTGTGGTAGTTTTTGGCTAAAACAAGCAATATATATATATAATATGTATAAATGTTCTAGAAATCCTAATATCTCTAGATGATGGATGTATACCCAAAGATTTGAAGAAAACTAAACATTGTTGGGTCAAAGAAACAAAACAAAACTGAAAAGAGATATAATATAAGAGGATGAAATATATTGTAAGTATTTAACGATTATATATATTTTTTCATATAAGTATGATATCATATTATTATATGAGGCTATTTATAAGAGGTAGTTTTTTTTCAAGATCTTTATATTAACAGATTTTATTGTTACTGTTTGATCTAGCAATGTTTGTTTCCTTTTTGTCAACTGTACGTGTTGAAGAAATCAATAATCAATAATATATATAAAATACGAATAAGACTACATGTAAAAGTGATTGATCAGTTTCTGACTTATTATGTCAATTATTAAGAATTTAATCTATTGAAGGTTGACGATGTTATTTGTTAAATGTTTTGTGTTGCAATAGAGAATTAATAATTTTTTTAATCAATATCTCATTTTGACATGTTCCTAGATAATGCAATTTGGTTATTGATCGTATTGTGAAGCTGGAATCTGCATCGCTTCCTCATCATATTTAGTTTAATGTGATTCGTCCTAATGTTTTGATTTGATGTTTATGTTGACTCTTGTTAATTACTTTTCTTGTTGTCATTTTGTTGATGGATTTTATTCCCTCAAAAAAACAAAAAAAAAACTGAACTATAAATTTTAATATTAAATTATTCATTTATATATTCTTTGATGTAATTCGATCTTTAAATTAATTTATCTCTGAAGTTTTTACAATTCATATATTTTAATAATTGTAATAGTAAATGTGATTTGGTAGAGAGAATATTATGAGACGTATAAACTCAAAATTTTATATAATAGTGAGGGCATGTGTCAAAAAACGCTTTCCCTTCTTAGTCCTATTTATATATATTATAGACTTAAAAATATAAAAAATATTGAAGTATTAATTTCAATATCGAATTATTCAATTAATCAATTCTTTAATAAAATTCAATCTATTTAAACTAATTTATCTCTTAATTTTTTACAACTAAAATATTGTAAATAATTGACATGATAAATATGATTTGGTAGAGATAATACCAAAAAATTGTCAATTTGAAATTTCATATAATAATAAGGGTAATTTGTGTCAAAAAAATATTTCTCCCCTAAACCTCATAGAAGTAGATAGTAGTAATGATTTATCATAATCTTACTATCCCTTTGAAATGAATTTTGTTTAGCTTTGAATTCATCAAGTTGTGGGGTGCTTAGTTAGGAGAGGAAATCGCCGAAATTTTATACATTTTTTGCTGATATAATGACGCATTTATTATAATTGGCCAGCCAATGAAACGTTGTCACGAATATCATAACCACCGTTTAAATAAAATCAAAAGTCCAATTATTCTTATTTCTGGTTAAAAATATGATGCTAATTAATTTCCACATTTATTTAATTAAAGCTGAATATTATTGATGTACATTTACAAAAATCGGGTGACGACAAATTTCTATATACATCACAAGTTATGCTTGTAAATTAAATTAAATATGTTTTAGCGATAAACGAAAACCAATTTGCTCTAATTTTAGCAGTCTGAGCAATTTTATTTTTAATTAAAAAACAATTAAGAAATTAATTAATATATGTCCTTTTAGCATAAGAGAAGCCGAGATAGACTGACTCTCAGCTACATTTGCTGATAAGTTTCAATTTGAAAAAACAAAAAACAAACAAAAGTCTTCTAATATGAATATAATTCTTGCAGATAAGGTTTCAATTAGTTTTATATCATCAATTCAAACTCACATAAATCTCTTCAAACTCTTATAAATCTCCCATGCTCCCATTCATACTCCCACTGCCACATTCATGATCTTCTCTCCTGAGAAAACTTAAAAACTCTATTAATCTTTGTGCCGATACGATGACTTTCTTTACAAAATCGCTAATTTCTCTATTTCTACTGCTAACCGCGGCTGATTTGTGCAGCGGAGGTGTCACCAGCACCTATGTTCGGAAATCTTATGGTTCCGAAGACATGCCAGTTAGCTCTTTCCCCGTCCCTCCTGGTTTCAATGCACCTGAACAAGTATGTTTTGTTTTTTAAACTTGAGTATTGATGATTAGTTTTGTATGTGTTTGATGTTATTAGTTTTTTTTTTTAAATGTTTGTTTGTAGGTTCATATAACTCAGGGAGACCACGACGGGAGGAGTGTCATAATCTCGTGGGTGACACCGAAAGCGCCACAACGTGCCGTGCGATATTGGGCAGCCGAGTGCGAGACCAAACATGAACTTGAACACGAACACGGTCATCACAAGCACGGACACAAGCATTTACACAAGCAGAAGGCTCATTCAATAGTCAAGTCCTACAGATTTCATACATATACTTCTGGTTTCATCCATCATGCTACTATTGATGGACTCGAGGTCATTTATTTAATTTTCTTTTTCGTAACATAGATTTATCTTCTTTACTTAATTTTTGAATATAAGATCTGAAAATCGTAACTGATTTGCAGTATGACAAAAAATACTTTTACGAACTTGGTCACGGCAACTCGACACGTCAATTTTCCTTCACAACTCCTCCGGAAGTAGGACCGGACGTTCCATACACGTTCGGGATTATGGGTAGTTCTGCGTTTAATCATACTAATCGTTACTTGCTCCTTTTCTTAATACAGTCTGTGAAAATTGTGATTTTTTTTGAAGGGGATCTGGGACAAACCTATGATTCAAATCAAACACTGGAGCATTATGTATCAAATCCAAAAGGACAAGCAGTGTTGTTTGTAGGAGATCTTTCGTATGCAGATCATTACCAAGACCATGACAATACGAGGTGGGATACATGGGGGCGTTTTGTTGAGAAGAGTGCTGCTTATCAGCCTTGGATTTGGACTGCTGGCAACCATGAACTTGATTTTGCTCCTAGCATTGTAAGTAATACTTGTAATTTCGTCTCATCATAATTCTCACCCCAAATTTTTTATTAAACAATAATATGGTTTAACGACTAAAATTTATTTTAACCCGACAACTTAATTTTTTTTTAGATCAGTGGTAGTTTATCAAAATTTTCTTATAATTTAAGCTGTCATGCTTTGATCTGATTGGTACTATCGGAGATGATGACATGTATAAATTATCCCCACAAAATGTGTATAAACGTGTAAAACTACCAAATAGCATACTATTTTACCTTCTATTTGTAAAATTACATTTTATAGTCTGTTTATCCCATTTAAATTTATATATTATGATGCAAGATTGATAATTTTCAGGGAGAAGAAGTGCCTTTCAAACCATACACGAACAGATTCCATACGCCTTACAAGGCATCACAGAGTACATCTCCACTTTGGTACTCAATCAAGCGTGCATCTGCTTACATTATTGTCCTTTCTTCTTACTCAGCCTATGGTAAGTATTTTCTTATTAATTTCTTTTCATAAAAGAGTTAATTATATATTACCAGAGATATAACTTTTTTTATGTTTACTTAATTAGGTAAGTATACTCCACAATATACTTGGCTTCAACAAGAGCTTCCCAAGGTGAACAGAACCGAGACTCCATGGTTGATCGTTCTCCTTCACTCTCCATGGTACAACAGTAACAACTACCATTACATGGAAGGGGAAAGCATGAGAGTCATGTTCGAGTCGTGGTTTGTCGAGCACAAAGTCGACATTGTCTTTGCTGGTCACGTACATGCCTACGAACGCTCGGTGAGCATTGAACTGATCGTTTTACTATACGTAACATAATTCCCACGTCTAAAAATTACATATGTGTCGATCGATCGGTTGTTATCTATCTAAATTTGTATGGTGCAGGAGCGAGTATCGAATATTCAATACAACATAACGGATGGCTTAAGCACCCCAATTAAGGACCCTTCTGCGCCAGTTTACATAACGATCGGGGATGGTGGAAACGTTGAAGGAATTGCTGATTGGTAAGTTTATATCATTTACTAAAAGTAAATACACATATGGGGATAAAATTTAATGAAAATTGAGCAAATTTGGTTGATTGGTGTAGGTTTATTAAGCCACAACCTAGTTACTCGGCATTCAGAGAGGCAAGCTTTGGGCATGCGATGCTGGAGATAAAGAACAAAACTCATGCATACTACACATGGCATCGTAATCAAGACAATGAGCCCGTTGCTGCTGATTCTATTTGGTTATTCAATCGAATTTGGAATCCTAAAGACGAGAGTAGCCAATTAGCTTTAGCTTAGGACTTTATTTTCTTCAAGAGTAATTTTATTTGTTTTAGGTTTTTGCACTTTGGATAGAACTATTTTTTTTATTTCTTTTATGGAATGGTATTTTCTTTTTGGGACAAAAGTTCATGGAATGGTCTTGAACGTACATTCGCCATTCGTTTCAATTATAATTTGCCAGTGGTAGGAAGTAATTACTGTTGAACTTGAAAACGAGAATGTTGTCTTTTTAATTGTTAGCTAATTGTCTTTCATGCATTGAGATTTTGATGGTCATTGTACAGTACAATCCTTATATTATGTACGTAAAACATGTACATATATATACCTAGTTTAGGTAACACCTATATCGTATATGAGCGGTATTGTAGAATTTTCTAAGACTTTGAACACAGATTTATGCTATAAGAAACGAATAAGAGGTAATAGGTTCATGATAATGAAATCCTTTCAGGTAACAACGCATTAACCTAAGAAACTTTCAATTTAAATGAAAATGAATTATTATACCAAAAAGATTGACAAAAAAATTATAATATTAAAAAACTGCATTTATGGTTTTAGGAAAATAAATCAAAATTCTCTTGTTCGTAAAATTTTTCTCTTTTTAAAAGGTGTGAAAACACTGTTATTTTTATCGTAAAAATTAATTATTTGTCTTCTGCGACGTGTTTATACAAAATGATTTAAATTATCTATTATATTTTATTTGATGCTATTTATTACAAAAAAATAAAGATAAATAATCTGAATACTTAATAAATTTGTATGATAAAAGAAATGCTCTGATAGAAGGAAAAAAACAGAAAATAAGAAAGGCTACCAATTAAAGAAACGATGCATCTCCACAATCCATAGTCGCACCATAAAGTTATATATTCAAGTCATAACATACTCATTCCATTCCTTGCAGAGAGTTACAACTTTGTAAAAACATGGGAGAAAGAAAAGTAGAATACCTAACATAAATAAACAATAAATCAAAAAAGTTTACCACATAATTAAACTTAGTTTCGTATAACCAAGAATCGGAAATAAAAAAAAGTCCTTTCCTCCAAGCTCTCTTAGAAATCTTATAAAAGCTAATGCAAATTTAAGAAGATTAAGAAATTAGTGAAAATTTAAGTATAATTAAATAAATGAAATCTCAATTTAAAGTGAGTAAACAGAATTCCATACTCGATATACATATAGAATTTTGTGAAAAGCCGTACATTCAAAACATATAATTCAAATAATCATAATTGTCATGTTAAAAAGAAAAGAAGAATAATGAAATGAAACTTCGTCAAAAGAATGAGAAATCGTCAATGTTTGAAATCTACTCCCGGGTAATAGAAGTAGATTGGGGATTGTTATGAAATCTATGGATTTGTATGATAAGACATCTGGTCAAGCTGTCAATATTCAGAAAAGCCTCATTGTATTCAGCGCGAATACTCTTGTTAATGTTAAAAATGATCTGACTAGCTTCTTTGGTCTTAGTAATGCAATTTCTCTTGTCAAATCATTGATCATTAAATCGGTATTTGGCCTTAATAAGAGACATAATTTTAATTGTATTTATGAGAAAGTTGTATCTAAAATCTCTAGTTGGTCAAAAAAAATTATTTTGCAATATGGTAGAGAAGTTCTCATAAAGGCTGTGACTTTTTCTATGCCCAATTATGCTATGACTTGCTTTAAAATTCTAATTTCTATTTGTCAGAAAATTTGTAGTAAAGTGACTGACTATTGGTGGAATAGCACTCCCTTCAAGAAATGTATTCACTGGGGAGTTTGGTCTTAGCTTCTTCAACCCAACAGTAATGGTGGTATTGGTTTTGGGGATTTGGAGGCTTTTAACCTTGCATTATTAGCTAAACAATGTTGGAGATTATTCAAGAATCCTTCGCTGTTGTTGTTCAAGGTGTTAAAAAGCAAGTATTTCCATAATTCTGAGTTCATGGATGCTAAATTAGGGAGACGTCCCTCTTGGGCTTGGAGGAGCATTTTGAAAGGGAGGAATCTCCGTAGGAATGGTTTGCGATGATCAGTGGGCAATGGTGCGAGTATCAATATTTGGGAAAATCCGTGGATTCCTAGACATATCACTTTCAAATCCATTACTTCTAGGCGTCCCCTTTATTCTAGTGTTAGACGTTTGCTGCTTCCGAACGGTTTGGGTTGGAATCAGGATCTCATTAATTCTACGTTTCTACCTGTGGATGCTAAGGCCATTTGTGCTATCCCTATTAGAAGGTTTAACCGTGAAGATGAGATTATTTGGCATTTTGAAAATAAGGGTTGCTACTCAATTAAATCGAGTTATCGGTTGACAGTTGATTTTTCAATACGGGTCGATTAGGAAAAAGAAAACCGGTTGGTTCCTCTAATTCATCTTGAAATAATTTCATCTGGAAGAATTTATGGAGATTAAAGATTCCTCCAAAATACGTAAACTTCATGTGGCGTCTTCTTAATGATTATTTGGCTTGCAAGAGTAATTTGGTTAACACTTCCTTTTATTGACTTTCTCGAAACATAACAGTATCATATTTCGTGAGTAACATTTTCCATTTAGCAATTCACCCAAAAAGAGATGGCTTTCCAAAGATATACTTGATTGGGTCCATATTCAAAATTAACCAAGTGGTATGGTATAACATGTACTGTCTAAGTCGATGAGCAACCCAGGCTAATGCACAACACATTTTCTCCAACATTGAATAATCAGCCTCATAGTTTGTGAACCTTTTACTTAAATAGTATTGCTTGTTCTTTCCTTCCAGAGGCATCGTGCTTACCAAGTACGCAACCCATGGATTTTTTTGTTACTGTAAGATACAAAATGAGTGGACGCTCGAGAGTTGGAGGAAGAAATATATGCATATTTTGTAAGTATTGCTTGTTCTTCTCAAAAGCATTTTGGCAATCATCATTCCATCCTTTTGTATCACTTTTGCAGAGAAGCTTAAAGATATGTTCATAAGTCATAGTTAGCTGTGTGATGGACCAGGCTATGTAATTTAATCTCCCTAAGAAACCTCTAACTTCTTTTTGAGTTTGAGGTGGTGGCATATCAATGATGGATCAAACCTTGTCAGTGTCAACTTTTATTCCCTCCTTGCTCACGACAAAGCCAAGTAGTTTCTCTGAAGATGTTGTGTACACTTTGTCGGGTTAAGCTTTAACTAGAATTTTCTCAACCGTTCAAATAGTTCCCGCAGAGTGATGGTGTGATCTTCCCCTTGATGGGATTTGGCGATCATGTAATCAACGTACCCTTCGATTTATTTATGCATCATATCATGAAACAATGTTACCATTACCCGTTGATAAGTTGCCCCTGCATTCTTTTGACCAATTGGCATAAATTTATAACAAAATGTACCCCATAAAGTTATAAAAGTGGTATTTTCATGGTATTCAGGAGCCATTTTGATTTGGTTATACCCCAAAAAACCATCCATGAAAGAGAAGGTTGAATGTCCTGCAACGTCATCTACTAAAACATCGATATTGGGTAATAGAAAACTATTCTTAGGGCTTGCCCGATTTAAGTCTCTATAATCGATGCACATCTTTACTTTCCCATTTTTATTCGGCACATGACTATGTTAGTAACCCATTCAGGATATTTTGCTACTTCTAGAAAACTTGCATCTACTTTCTTTCTAACTTCTTCTTTGATCTGTATCAACATGTCTTGTGTCATTTTCCGTAACTTTTGTCGCAATGTTTACTTTCGGGCATAAGAGAAAAATGATGGACCACGATATCAATGTTTAAACTTGGCATATCCTGGTAAGACCATGAAAATATGTCCATACTCTCCTTGAGTAAATCAATTAATTGTTGGCAGCATTCGCTTGTCATAGAAGTGCCAATTTGAACTTCTTTTTTCTCTCCATCCAATCCCAAATTTATCACATTCGTTAACTCTTGATAAGGTTGAGTCATTTTATCATCATCTTCTATAATTATTAACATTTTTGGAGATGGTTCAAAATTATCTTCGTCACTTTCATCTGACACTACGCTAAGAATGAGATTGTCGAAGATATTGCTTATGCTATTATTTTCAAAATCAATGTTCTCAAACCTGAATCAGATTATTGAATGAAAGGAAGGCGAAAAAAGAAAATAAACAATGCATGAGTATGAACAATATTTCAGAAAAAAGTAGACATAAAGAGGAAGAAAAAAGAGAGACCGAAATTGTATTTATCATTAATGGAGGGAAACAAAACAAGTTTTTAGAATTTCATTCAAAGAGATGGCATGAAACAGATGAAAATGTATGCCCACAACAATGAAATTCCTAATACATTGGGCAGAATCATTAGAAATTTGGTATTATCACATTACTCTTTAAAATTCTCAAGAAGCACTGACAGCTCGATGGCATCCCAATTGTTAAGCTCATGATCTGAATCGTATAGAGAAACCAAGTGTTCTGTACTTGCACTTGATGATTTTTCCAATATTGCGGATATTGAAAGCTGGGCGATATCATCATCAAGGTCGTAATGCTCTACTATAACTGGTTCTTCGAATGAAATTCTCCCACTTCTGAAAGATTCAGAAATATGAGGTATGATTGCCATTTTCATATCAAATTCCCTATTTTCGAGCATATCAATCCTCTTTTATTTCTTTTGAACTTCCACTCTCCGTCTATCAGCCTTGGTCAGTCTATATCCAAGCTCAAACCTTTGCTCATTCTTGTCCCAATCGATTAACTTATTTATGCCTTGATACTCACTCCTGAATCATTTGCCTGGCTTGTACCCCCCTTTTATTATCAACTTTGCCACCATCTGAGATACTTTTGATAGGCTTGGCGCTAGATCGAGTTTCCCACTTGCAACAAATGTGGTGTTTGTAATCTCAAATGAGCACTCCAATGATTTTTCTGCATGGTGGCCGACTTTGATACTAGTAAATCTTCTTCCCCATATATACAAATGAGTTTATGATCCATTATAAATTTAAACTTATTATGTAAGAAAGACGGTACTGCCCCAACAGAGTGAATCCATGGTCGACTTAAAAGAAACATGTATGTTGGAGTTATGTCCATTACTTGAAAATCAATATTGAATAGGCATGGCCCGATTCGGATTTATATCTTTATCTCTCTGATTACTTCTCTTCGGGTACCATCGGATGCTCTTACTATCATCATACTCAACCGCATATGTGTCGCATCCATAATGAGCTTGCTAGTGTGGATCTTGGTATTACATTTAGAGATGAGCCGTTATCAATCAATACTTTTGCAACAACATAATTCTTACATTTCACGGATATATGTAGAGCTCTGGTGTATCCAGTACCATCGGTAACAATTTCATTATATGTGAAAGTGATAAGATTTGGTACGATAATATTTTCATAATTCCACTCGACTTTTCCACCGTAATGTCACGATGGACATATGCTTGATTCAAAACCTTCAATAATGCTTGGCGATACGGTTCAGAATTAAGAAAAAGTGGTAACATAATTCGAGCAGGTAAGCGGTTAAGTTGTTTAATCACCTTATACTTGCTTTGCTTGATGAGCTTAAGAAATTCACATACTTCTTCAGACACTGCTCTTTCTTTCTTTTTACCTCTCATTATATCTGGGTCCATCACTTGGCTGCTGTACATCTCTTTTTGGTGCTCATGACCATTGTCGCTTTCTTTGGCTTTCCCTTTCCTTTGCCTTTCAAACTCTCACTTTTATCCATTTTCAAAACATCTGGCGTGTAGCATTAGTCAGTCCTCACCGTCCCACTTACTCCCAAAATATTAGTTATAGGGAGATCGAGGTCTGACAGATTAGCGCTTGAGTTTTGTCGTTACTGCTTGCAATAATCTCATATCTTTACCTCCATGGTACTACTCTTGAATCTTTGTAAGCAAATGCGCCCGGTATTTGGATGGTCATGGGGGTCGAAGCATGAGACATAATGGTCCGAGTTGAATTTTCCTCATAATGTATTATGGGAGTTTTTAGGATATAGGATGGCACTTCAACATTTACTTCAGACGATTCTTTAGTTATCGTGAGGACTAAAGAGTCATTTTCCTGGTGTTCCCTTCCTCCTTTATGGCTTACTGTATTTATCTTTGCATCCAATAACCTTTGCACTTCCATTTTAAAATCAGCACATTCCTCAATTGTATGCCGAGTCACATTCTTATGAAATAAGCAATCAAAGTCATGCATGTACTTCCTAGAAATGCCTTCATCCTCTAAGCGTGTTGGGTAGAAATATCCCACTTTAGAAAGAAGATGGAAAAGTATTTCCATTGGCGTGCTCACATCTGCCACATCCTTCTTTTCATATGAAAAAGATTCCTCAATTGCGTTTAAGGCGCATGATTCCCATGATTTGGTAAATGGTTGGAATTGATATATGAGTTCTCATTGGACTTTGGAAATTCAACTGTCCAGCCTTAATCAATGCATGTACTCTACCTTTTGATGTTGTGTAATTCTCAGTCGAATGTCCCACTGTCCCAGCATGATAATCACAATGAGCAGTCTAATCATACCATCTTGGGTATGGTGGCTGGAGAGGTTCATCAGGAATTGACATCAATTGATTATTTCGTATCAATTGTGGTAAGAGTTCCGTATATAACATGGGGATTGGATCATATTGGAGAAAACATTGATTATTTCTATTTCCCCTTAGAGGCTGATCAACCTGACGAACATTTTACTGGTGAGTCGGTGGTCTGAAATCGGGTCTTGGGTTGTTTTGAAATGTTGATTATTGAGAGTGATAATTGTACAAAATTTATGAGGTATTTTTCACATATGATGTCACAGATTTGGCCTTTCACTATACTTTCGAAATCCCGGCCTGGGTTCGTAGCTTGCGATGAGTACTCAAAATTGATCGTTTGTACATCCCCTTCTATTCGCTTCAACAACGACCCTTTTTACGGGTGATGTATTTGATACAACTTCGGAAATTCTTTCATTCTTTACTCCATATTCAATCCTTCACCAATAATGTTAGAGAAATTGTTTGAAGCGTTTTCAATTATCCTATCATATAATGGAGATCTTAAGGTGTTAATAAATATTACGGCCATCTCCTTTTAGACAAGGAGAATGTACCTGAGCAGCTAATGCTGGTCGTCGCGGTGCGTGCGCGGCGGAAGCGTGTGGCGCGTGGCCATTTAAAAAATTAAACTTTTAATAAAAAAATGAATCTTTTAACAAAACAAAACTTATGCAACGCCACGATAATCAAATAAAACTTTTTATTGAAAACTTTTTTCAATAAGTCAGGATCTATTATATATTTATACATTAAATCTACAACATACAATATTAGGAATCATATATCTTATAATCATAATCAAGCGTCATTGCAAAATCGATCGATCATCCATCTCACGAAACCGTTCCAATGATCAGTAGACTCCGAGATCCACACCAAGATCTTTCAAGTCAATCCTCAACGCACTAGGATGTGTGTGGGCACGTAGTACATTATAAGACACATTTTCTGTCTCTAGATGTTCTCAACACATGAAATCTAGAGATTTACTGAGAATGACTTTTGTGAGACGATTCTCTAAAAAAACATGATGACTTTTAGAGATTTGATTAATTATTAATCATAGATAAAAATCACTCTGAGGTCCACAACCCAATTCTCTGATTGATCAACTGATGATCTGATCAACTCAGGCCATTCGAATAAAATCTCTATTTTATTCTAAATAATGGCATATAAGATATTTAGAGATAATTAAAAAATTAATATTTAATTTTAAATTTCCCAATACAGCAGGACCCACTGTATAATGGTGCACAACTGTAGTGCCACCTAGCACTTTGTGTCACGCCACACTACAATGACGTGTGGCACTGCAGAGTTACATGCCTACTGTTATAGTGCCACGTGGCACTACAGTAGTCCATGGTGATCTATGATTCTCAGTCATTGATCGACTCGTGATAGTTAGTGTAAATTTAAAAATTTATTTTAATCAGATAAATATCTAGATATTAGTTAATTTAAAATTAATATATCTGATTATCTCTATTAACTAACTTATTTGTTATGTAATAAATAACAGATTTAGTTGACTCAAATTATTCTCTAATAATAATTTAATTATCTAATTTCACAAATTAGATATTCCGTCTCACTTATTGATAATTAAAAAAATAATCGATAAATATTTATATATAAATTCCAAAAATCATGTATATATAATTCAAGTAATTAATTTTTAATTAATTAATCATACATAATTATCTCATAACTATGTACTTGCCTTAGAATAAAAAAATTCATTTACAAGTTAGCCTTTTCTCATGTCTTGAAATATTCACACCCTAGACTGCATAGTATAGAGGTAACTTAGAGATGATGCACCTATAATCCAAAGCTTCAATAAATCAGATTATTAATTAAACTCTTTAATTAAATAATTTTATTTATTAATTTCATTATTACTCCATTATATATATTAAATTGAACTCATAATGATTATAGAATGTATTTACAAAGTATTCTCATGTAGTCCGCTAATATAATCAATTCATGTAGTTTTACTCTAATTATTGGTTCATAAATTAGAATGGTCAAAATTATAGTTTTACCCTTTTAATTAACTCTAGATCCTTAAGTACCATTAATTTACTAGTGAATGACTAATTTATAATCTTATTATGAATTTAGAGCTCAATAACCATTCAGTTTAAAAATTAACATTCAAAAGAACTAATATTTGATCCGTTAAGAAATCTTGGATTTCAAATATTCTAAGATCATGTTCCCAGCCATCCATATCGCTGAATTTCCAAAACAAAAGTCATTAGCCTGTTTTACAAATAAATCTTAACGAGTGAATCAAAAGATCCAGTAGACATGTATATGAGTTTATGACTACTCAGGATTCAGACTGATTTATATATGATTATCAAATTGATGTGTATTAAATCTTTATTATAAACGGAAAATTGATAAAGATATTAATTCACATCGGTCTAGTCATATATAATCTCATTATATAAAGTACCTTCACTAAGATACCTATCAATATCAATGATCTGGATCTAGATCACACGAATGCTTATTGAACCGTACTGGCAACCATTCATTAAAGATTCCATACTTTAATATGTTACTGAAAATTTTATTCATTATTTATTATCTTAATCCTCTCATCCTAATACAAGATTATAGTCTGATTAATGAATATGGAGTTTTCAGATATTTAAATAAATTATTCAATAATAATTTAAAAGAACAATTATAAGAAAAATGTATTCCTCTTTAAATTTCATATCAAAATATCAATACACATGCTTTGAGGGCATAAATTCTAACAATCTCCTACTTGCCCTAAAGAAAATATGGCATTTCTCTTAATCTCATGTTACGCATGTGAGCCTCAAATAATTTCGAGGGAAGTGTCTTGGTAAAAGGATCAGCCAGGTTCTGATCTGACGCTCTCTACGTAATAGTCACATCCCCTTGAGGTGCATGGTGCCAGCGGCAGCTGTGGCTGGCCGACGGTAATAGGTGGTGGTAGGATAGTCCTATTGTTGGTGGCTACTGTTGTCACATTTGAGGAAGTTTCACAGAAACCCTGATACCAACTTACCCTATCACCGCAAAATTTGATGATGACACTATCTTTTTCTATTATCTTTTTAACATTTTAAATTAATTATTAATTATTAATTTTATAAAAATTAGAAATGAATAGGTTGATTGGATTTGACCCAAGTTTGATCGAATCAAATAAAATGTTTATTTCACTAAGTCAAAGTCAACTATTTTTAAAAGGATAATTATAGAAATTAATTTTAATTAAGAAAAATAGTTTTTTCTAATTAAATAGGATTTTGTTCAAAACTTGAAGATTGTGAAGATGTACATCAGGAGGAGAAGACAATACTTGAGACATATGTATTCTTGAAGTTCGCTTTGTAATTTTATTTTTTTATTTCAAGGGCTGTAACTTACAAATACCAAATAGTCTCTCTGTCCATTATTATTTTATTTAATATTTGAATAATTGTTTTAATTGTTATTCTTGATAATATATCTGTGCATTAGTCAATCACATGCCATACATGGAAATCTCACACAGCTTTATTTGATCATGGATCTCATCAGTAGTAACATTATTTATTAAGATTGTCCTAATATGTTTATATGTATTATTTTATGAAATCAATAGCATGTAAACTGCTAGGTTTTAATTAGTTAAAACTTGGCAATCACACCACACTAAGGGCTATAGTAACCTTTAGGATAATCGACTTTAGTAAAAGAATTTTATTAAAGTTTGGTGAATATAATTAATTAGTTAATCTATGTTCACCTAATTATGACTTAGACGCTTTAGAAGGTTAAATGAACTTAGACCAATGAGATTGGTATAGCTGATTATTAAATATTCATAGAGTTATTATTTTAATCAATGATTAACTTAAAATTAATTAATTAGTTAAAAATGAAAACACATAATCCTAAAATAGTGAGTGGGAGAAGGTTGACATATCAATGTAACATATGGTCTCCATCATTAGTACAACACCGTGAGGTACAGTAAGGGTCTCGAGATGACTTTGTTTTCATCCCCCTAATGAAGGTTTCGAGCTGTACCAATACCAAAGTTGGAATTCTTAATAAGATAGGAGGAAGTGATGTAGTTTAATTTTGGCCGACCCTAAGGCGACATATTCTAATGAAGTCACAGAATCTGAAATGATGGGTTACTCTCACAAAGTCACAATTAAGTTTTCATGTGGATAGTTGTGACTTGACCGAACAAGCGATACCTTATTGTTGAAAGAGAAAATATGAGATATTTTAAGTTTTAATTGATAAGGATGAGAGTGTCTCATTGACAGTCAGGTCAATCTGACTAACCCTAGGGCAACACATTAATCATTAAGTTATTTTGTCGTGATTAGTAAATTTTAAATTTGTACGTTTATTATGTTGCATTCATGTATCACGTTTACTTTTCAAATTCTAGATATTTATCAATTATATTGAATCTCATATGTTCTAAATTTCAGTTATCATTATTATGTCTACCATGAGTAACCATGTTACTGCTTTACTTGCTCTTGAAAAATTGATTCAGTTTTCATTACTATGTCTACCATGAGCAATCCTGTTACGGTTTTACTTGCTCTTGAGAAATTCGTACGTTAGAAATCAAATATGAACTTAATGTTGAACTGACAGAACCATAAGTTTATTCTTACTGAGGAATGCCCTGAGGATCCCGCTGCAAATGCCCCTAAGAATGTTACGGACAAATATGATGTTTGGATCATATCAAATAATAAGGCGAAGTGCTACATGATTGTGAGCATGAATGATGTTTTGAGAACCAATCATGAAAGTATGGAGATTGCCTATGAGATTAAGAAATCTTTACAGGCTATGTTTGTGCAGCAGTTTGATCAAAGTCATCATGAGGCCACTAGGAGCTATATGACAACTAAGATGAGAAATGGTACTTCTATGCGAGAACATGTTTTAAACATGATCAACATAATGCACGAGGCAGAAGTTGATGGGGCGACCATTGTTGAGCGGACTCACGTTAGCATTGTACTTGAGTCGGTCACACCTATTTTTTTATGTTTACGACTAACTATGTAATGAATACGTCACAATTTAACATGATCCAATTGTTGAACAAACTGCAGATTTTTGAGTCACTCAACCTTAGAATGACCAAAGAGGGCGAGGAAAATGTTGTCGAGCAAAAGTCTTCTTCCATTGTTAAAAGTAACAAGAGGAAGAAATCAATGGAAAGGGAAAAGGTAAGAACAAGAAATGGAAGAAATCCAAGACATCACCAAAAGCCTAGAAGAATAAGAAAGACAACAAGCCTATAGGAAAATGTTTCCACTGTGGGGCTGAAGGTCATTGGAAGAGAAACTGTAACAAGTATCTTTCTGAGTTGTAAAAGAAAGGTAAATATGATTTACTTGTACTTGAAGTTTGCTTAATGGAATATGATTTGTCATCCTGGATACTTGATTTAGGAGCCACTAACCCATATGTTCTCCTTGCAGATGCTTCATTCGTCAAGGGAGTTGATTGATGACAAGGTCATTTTGAGAGTTGGCAGTGGTGCCCTCGTGTCAGCTCAAGCATTAGAGACAATCCGTTTACTTTTTGGATATAATTATTTAGTTTTGAACGATGTTTATTATATTCCTTGATTTTGAAAAAAAATGATTTCTCTTTCTTTTTTGCAAGAACAGTTATTCGAAGTTTCTTTTATTAATAAAAAAATTATTATTTTTAATAATGGATTCGATATCTGTCATGCTAAAGTTATAAACGGACTTTACATGCTTAAATCGACTGAACGCACGTTAAATAATTTTGAATTATTTAAGTAGCAAAACCCAAGAGTAACAAACGATAAAGAGTTCTCATGATGATGATAACACATATATTTGACATCTTAGGTTGGTACATATTAATCTAGATTGGTTAAATAGGTTAACAAAGCATGGTGCTTTGAAAAAACTAAAAGTTAGAACTCTTCTTGTTTGTGAAACCTGTCTATAGTGTAAAATGACCAAGAGAACTTTCATAGAAAATGGCCAAGGAGCCAAGGAACCACTTGAGTTAGTACACAATGATGTCTATGTACCGATCAATGTACAAGCTAGATGTGGGTACGAGTATTTCATCACTTTTATTGACGATTACTCAAGATATGGTTATACATAACTAATGCAAAGAAAGTCTAAAACTTTTGGAAAGTTTAAAGACTGCAAAGCTGAAGTTGAAAAGTAATTAGGTAAATCATTGAGTACTTAGATTTAGAATTCAAGGATTATTTGCTAGAGTGTTATCCTAACTCACAACACCTGGCCACAGCAAAATGGATTTGTAGAGAGGAGAAACTGAATTTTATTGGATATGGTTAGGTTGATGTTAAGCTACTAATCATTGTCACTTACATTTTGGGAATATGCACTACACACATCAACTTACATTTTGAATGTAGTGACCTCTAATTCTATAAGCAATACGCCTTTAGAGTTATGGAATGACACCAAACCTAATTTGTGTCATTTCTGTATATTGGAGTGTCTAGTTCATGTTCTTAGACCCAAGACCGGAACGTTAGACTCGAGGTCTGAGGTATGCATATTCGTAGGCTATGCTCTAGAGACTAGAGGTGAGTACTTTTATATCACAAAGATCAAAATATGTTTGTATCGATAAATGCAACCTTCCTTGAGCATGACTATATGAAAAACTACAAATCTCATAGCAAAGCAGTGGATGAGATCAGACCACTATTAATTTCTACTGATAAACGATGAACCAGATAAACCAAAGTTCCTGCAAAAGAAACCTCGGTGCAATGTCGTAGTGGGAGGGTTGTGAGACAAAAAGTTCACTATGAACTTGAGACACATGTTTTAGTGTTAGACACTGATAATAACGATCCATAATCTTATGAAGAAACCATGGATGATCCTGAAAAGAAGAAATGGTAAGATGCCATGAACTAGGAAATAAAATCTATGTATTCCAATTCATTTTGGAAACTTGTAGATCCACCTGAAGATGGGAAAGTAGAGACTTTCAAGGCATGGTTAATAGCCAAGACCTATTCACAAAGGGAGGGAGACGTTTATGAAGAGAGATTCTCCCTTGTGGCCATGCTAAAATCTATTCGCATCCTTTTATCCATAGCCGCTAGTTTTGTCCATATGGAAAATGGACGTCAAGACAACTTTTCTGAGTGCCTCTTTTAAAGAAAACATTTATATGATACAACTAGAAGGGTTTGTACAAAAGGGGCAAGATCAGAAAGTATGCAAGTTGCTTAATGTTGGAATATGTCCATAAAGTAACGTATAATAACTATTTATTTATATTTGGTTATTTCTTAGACATTTGTATTATTGATTTTTTTATGAATAAATTAGAAGTTTTATTTTAAATTAAAGCATATTTTTAAATTACTCAAGTCCTGTAACTATTGTCAATGAAAGAAGAGTGAAGATAGAAGCGTCTCCAGACGAGCTCTTTTGAAATAGTTCAAAATGATATTCACAGTTTTAAGATCGACTAGGCAATCATATTTGATTATGACCATTAGCTTGAACAGTTGGATGTCATTCTTGGGGCATAAGAGTGAAGACTCAAATAGTTAACCTAGACATGTTATGAATAAGTTGAATAATCCGGCAACAAATTAGTTTAGAGCCCAAAACCGTTTACCTAGCTCTAAATTTAATTGTTACACCTTAAGTGTATTTTCATAATTACCTTAATCTTGAGGTGAAGACGTAACTTGGTTTGGTTAGTTGCAATATTTGATATGTCAAATTAGTGAGTTCGAATTGTCAGGCAATACCATGAGTTTTGGGATTGTAATTTAATTAAGTAGGAGTTGCGTGATTCACATATATGAAAATTCATGGTTAGATTGCGAAAGCAATAATATCATATTATGCTTTATTGATAGGTGTGTGAATGTATTAACTTGGCCAAGTATTCGATGAAATGAGTCATTGAATTAGACTTGTGAATTGTACGAGATAATTCACTATAATGTCTTTCTTATTACAGTTAATAAATGAGTTAGGGAAATAATAACAAGATGGGTAAAATGATAATTTTATATTCTGTTCGTGTTAGTGATATTCATGATGTATATTATGTTAAGATATTCTGTGGACCGTAAAAATAAATAGAGTTTATTTACACCAACAAAAAATGTAGCGCACATGAATCGAGAGTTGATTTGGCATTGAACCTATTGTGGAGTCGTACGATGTCATGATTAAATATGTCAGAAATTTATGGAGATAAATTCACCAGGTATTTGAATCCTAAGCTTTATTCATGTGGGTTCATTCGGTCTCAAAAATAGCTCAGAAAACATAAATAGAAAAATGAACTAAGTTGGACCAAAATGTGTTTTGGTGGCAAGTCATATTTCCAACACCTATATGTGATAAGTGATGTCACTTAAGTTAGTTAAGTGTAATTGTTCTATTGAATTAATTAATTATTATTTATTATTATTATATAATTAGTTAAATAAAATAAAATAATTAATTAATTGATAATGATCAATTACATTTATCAATTGGATTGATGAATTTTGATACAACTAAAACTCTAAGATATCATATAATTTTCGGCAATAATAGATAATTAGGAGAATTTCAAAAAATTTATAATATATCGGTATTTGTAAATACCAAAAATTACATTTTGATAAATATCTAATAGAAAATTGATTGCAAAGAGATAACGAGTATTAGATACAGTTGTTGTTATCAACACACAGCAAGAGAGAAAACGTTCTCCTCTCACAATTGTTGCGGTCGAAATTAATATGAAGAAGGAATATTTGATTTTTCTTCTTCAATTGTTTTGAGAGCCCACACTCAAATTCTTACTTAAAGTTCTTCTGAGATATATTTCTGAAATTAACGGGTGGTTGTTGGTGGATTAATTCAAAAATCATTTTTGGATGATCAAGTTCGTGATTTTGATCTTAAAACTTGAAAAACACGAAGAACGCTCGACGGAGTTCCACCAGTACTGAAATTCTCTGATATAGAGTAAATGTGAAAAATTATTTTCACTTAATCTATTCATTTTAATACCGTATATGCATGATCAAACTAACATTGATTTTAAATTATTTAATAAGATTAAATAAATTAAATCAATTTTTTTATATTCCGCCCACGAACCGTTCGTGGTTCAAATATAATTTTCTTTAATTTTAAAACCAATCGATCCTAGCAGTTGGTATTAGAGCGTAGGTTTAAGATTATGCATATAGATAATTAAAATGAACGTATCATGAATTTTATGGATATTGGCATATGTTTGTATGGTAGATTCAAAAATATTTTGAATATGTTTTGTGATTGGATCCCGAACTATTGGCTGTAGGCGTTTTTGATTTAGAATTGATGTACGCTGAATTTGAGGCATAGGAATATATGTAATTAATTATTGCAATTGTTGTAAATTCATCATCGCCTCGAGATCGTCGCTGAAAATTACTCGATCCACCGCCGAGAAGTCGCCGGACAGCCACCGAGAAGACGCCATAATGCACTATTCACATGGTACTGTTCACAACTTGCCGCTTTTTTTTAGCTTTAAGAGTCCTAATTGGATTAGAAACCTACAAGTTTTGGAAACTCATGATTTTAGGAAACCTAGGGTTTTTGAAATTCAAATTTTGAAATATAATTTCAAAATACATTTTAGTCCCTTATTTAATTTAATTTAATTTGATAAAATTTTCAACACTTGTATAACTGTATTTTAAAAAAATTAAAATTAAATCAATTTACTAATCACTTGGTAATTTGTTTTTCAAAGTAAAAATATGTTAGAAATTAAAATTTTTAAATTGAAAATTATTTTAAAAATGGGACTAATATTTTGTAAAGTGCTACAAAATGATGGGATAATGTGGAGACGAATGAGCAAATTGCAGACGCCACAGAGATTAGTTCATTAATTAATTTGTAATTTATTTATTATTCTTTTTATGGGCTGTAATTAAAAATGAGTCACTAGAGAGGTTAAATTTAATTATATGATTTAAATCACACATCATCATATAACATGCCATATAACTTAGGGATATGCCAATATCAAATTACCATGTAGCATGCACACGCATCATTGTATATTAATTGATAATGATTATTATTTAATTACAATGTGAAATTTATAATGGTTATGATTTTTAATTGGGGTTTTAAATTAATAAAGGATTTATAAATTTCATCAAGTTTTTCAAATTAATAAAAGTTATGGTTTTTTGAAAAATAACTAAAAATCTAATTTTTTTTCAAAAACTAAGTAGGATGGTCGTTTACGTTGAAACGTTCCTGAGGTCTCCAACGCAAACATGATCGTGCCACGAGGAAGGGTTAGAACCATCCATAGTGTCCCTAACTTGAATGTGAGAAACTTTGGAATTGTTTCGCTTTGAATCATCGAGTTGCTTCAGAAGCTAGGGCTTCTAAAGGAAGTGATGGGGTAGGGTCGTCCCATAAACGGACTGTTAGTACATAGCAACCTTTAAGAGTCTATGCGTTGTTTAAACACTTAGGCTGAATCACATTGGAGTCCCTCCATACGGGCTAGTCAATAGGGCCAAAGTGACCAAAACCATAGGTGATTAGTTAAGCTAGATGTGGAGACATTTTAGGCTTAACTAAACGAGATGAGTCTCGATGCGATAGGACATAGTTTGGACTTCATCCCTCAATGAGACAAGCTATCATTTTTTATCATAACATCATGGAGGAAATATTTTTTAATGGATTTTAAAATATTTAGTAGTTACATCATGCATCATACTTTTCTAAACAATTGAGCATTTATTTGCCGCGTTATTTATTCTTTTCAGCAATCATGTTGCTATCCCCTCTCTCAACTATTCTTAATGCCAAATTCAACGGTGAAAATTATGTGGATCGGAAATGAAATCTTGATATCGTGATGACGGTAGAAAAACACAAGTTCGTGCTCACTACCTCTTGTCCTCTTGAGCCCATTCATGAATCAGCTCAAGAGGAATATGATGTTTATGCTTCTTAGTTGTGTTCTGATGAGATCGCCAGATGTTACATCTTGGCATCTATGAGAAATGTGTTGGACAACATAATTAGAACTTCAAGCATGCCGTTGATATTATGTTAAACATCACTGAAATGTTTGATGATCAAGGTCGTCAAGCTAGACAGATAAATGTCCGTAACTTCATGAATTGCATGATGGAACCTGGAACTCTTGCCAGAGAACATATGATGTTGATCATAAGTTATCTGAACGAGTTGGAGATCATGGGTGCTGAGGTCGATGGTGAGACTCAAGTGGATATGATCCTAGAGACTTTTCCTAGTACCTTTGAGAACCTCAAGCTTAATTATTCGATGAATTAGTTAAACTACTCACTTCCTGAGCTCACGAAGGAGCTGCAAGCTGCTGAGACCCTATTTATGAAGGGCAAGAAGAAATCTGGAAACGCTAACTTTACCGAAAGTAGGCCTTCGACCTCTATCTCTAAGAGGAAACATAGAACGGGTCCAAGGAAAGTGAAGAAGCAGAAGCTGAGATCTTCCAAATGAAAGAGCACCACGAGAGTAGATAAGTCGAAAGACAAGTTCATCATTGTAGAGCTGCTGGTCATTGGAAATGCAACTGCCTAGAGTATCTCAAATGGTTGAGATCTAAAGGTATAATAATGGTTACTGAGGCCTGTTATGTAGATGACTCTATGTTTTCTTGGATTGTAGACTCTGCAGCTACTAACTACATCTGTTGCTTCCTGTAGGGGTTCAGGGAAATCAGAAGGTTTGAGGAGGGCGAGTTTAGCTTCCGCTGGGGGAATGAAGCACTAGTATCGGCCGTATCAGTGAGAAATTTTAAATTATATTTTGAGAAATATTTTATTATTTTGCGTGATATTTATTATGTCCCGAGGTTTGAGAAGAATTTGATTTCTAATGATGCATTAATTGAGCAAGGATTTGATCTAAAATTCATTGATAAAGATATTGATATTTTTAGAAATGAATTCTTAATTACTATCGCACGAGTGATAATAAATTATATCACGTAAAACCTGTAGTACCCATGATTTGTGACAGTGAAGTGAATATCGATTCACATAGAGATAGTAAAAGGTTGAACTATGACTCAACCGATCTAACATATCTGTGACACTTATGTCTTGGACATATTATCCTAAATAAGATTAAAAGACTTATGAATGATGATCATTTACAATCTTTAAGTGTGGGTTCACAACCCACATGTGAATCCTGTATAGAAGGTAAAATGACTAAGAGACTTTTTTCATCAAAAGGTGAAAGAGTCACTCAATGTCTTGAACATACAGAGTGATGTTTGTGGGCCATTGAATATCCAAGTAAGATGGGGTTATGAATACTTCATAACCTTCACTGACGACTACTCACGTTTTGGTCATGTTTATCTAATGCATCAAAAGTCCAAAACTTGTTAAAAGTTCAAAGAATATAAGACCTTGGTTGAAAAGCAATTATAAAAATAAATCAAAATACTACGATCTGATCGTGGTGGAGAGTACTTGCTAGGAGAGTTCGAGGACTTTCTTAAGGAAAAAGGTATTCTTTCTCAGCTTACAGCATCCGGTACACCACAACAATGGTGTGTTAGAGAGAAGGAATCAAACTCTGATGGATATGGTTAGATCCATGATGACTTACTCATCCCTCCCAGATTTATTCTGGGGATATGCCTTACTAACAATGACATATATTCTGAACCAAGTTTCGTCAAAGACGGTGCCTGGTACACCATATGAAAGATGGTATGAGCGAAAGTCGTATGTTCACTGTTTTAGAATATGGGGTTACCCAGCACATGTTCTAAGACCAAAGACATTCAAGTTGGCCAGTCGTTCAGAATTGTGCATGTTTGTAGGATGTCCAGGAATGAATGGGTATATCTTTTATATTACGACTGACAAGAAAACATTCAGTAGCACGAATGCTTATTTTCTCGAAGAAGATTATATTAAAAGTGTACAACCGAGAAGCACAGTTGTGTTGGAACAATTATTGAGTGGGAGAACACTGACTCCCTAATTAGAAATTATTTCTGATTCAATAATGGAATAACCACGACAGGAGCTAGAGACTATGGATCATCGATGTAGTGGGAGAGTTGTGGGACATCCTGAAAGGTACATGTCCTATGAAGAAGCTTTGACAGCTGTCTCAGACAAGGACCTAGATGAACCAATATTTTACTCAGAAACCATGGCTGGTCCTGAAGCAAACTTATGGCAGGAAGGCGGGAACGTTGAGATACATTTGATGTACTCCAACGGAGTCTGGAAACTTGTAGATCCTCCTGAAGGGATATAACTCGTAGGATACAAATGGATCTATAAGAAGAAAAGTTGTTTAGATGGGAATGTAGAGACATTCAAAGCTAGGCTAGTAGCCAATGGCTACACCCAAAAGGAAGGTATTGACTATGAGGATACCTTCTCACTGATAGTCATGCTTAAATCCATCTTAATCTTTTTGTCCATTGTTGTTGCCCCTGATTATGAAATCTGGCAAATGGACTTCAAAACTACCTTTTATGAATGGTAATCTTGAAGAGTGCATTTATATGGCTCAACCAGACGGATTCAAGGAGAAAGGCCAAGAGGGAAAAGTTTACGAGTTACAGAAGTCCATTTATGGACTAAGCAAGCGTCATGGTCGTGAAATATTAGATTTGATGAAACTGTTAAGAACTATGATTGTGAACATTTGTTTGACATAAAGGAACTTGGAGAAGCTGCATTTATCTTTATTATTCAGATATTTTGAGATCGGAAGAACATACAATTGACACTTTCTCAAGCATATTATATTGATAGGGTGTTGGATTGTTTCAGTATGCAAACCTCCAAGAAGGGGTTTCTTCCCTTTGACATGGAGTCAGCATCTCCAAGAAGCAGTCTCCCAAGACTCCTCAAGAAAAGGAATACATGAGAAGCATACCCTATGCCTCAGCCGTATATCATTAGGTATCTTAGGAGAACAAGGAATCACATGCTTGTGTATTTAGGGAGTGAATTGAATATGACGGGGTATACATATTCCAATTTTGAAGCTGATAAGGACTCTAGGAGATCCACTTCATCCTGAATGGTGGAGCAGTTGTATGGAGAAGTATCAAGCAATCTTGCATTGCTGATTCAACCATGAAAGTTGAATATGTGGCAGCTTGTGAAGCTGCAAAGGAGGCTGTTGGTTTAGGAAGTTCTTGAAGACTCAGGAAGTTGTTCCAGACGCTGACACGCCCATTACTCTTTATTGTAATAACAGTAGGACTGTAGCAAATTCTAAGGAACTTAGAAGCCATAAGGATCCAAACGCATAGAAGGTAAGTATCACTTGATTAGAGAGATTGTTTAGTGTGGAGACGTTGTGATTACGCATATTTCGACGGTTAACAACCTGACAGATCCATTCACAAAGACTTTAAGCTATAAAGTTTTTTATGGTCATCTGGAGAGCTTGGGGATAAGAGATTGTACACGCCTACTTTAGTCCAAGTGGAAGATTGTTGGAATATGTCCATAAAATAAAGTGTAATAACTATTTATTTGTATTTAGTTATTTCTCAGATAATTTTATTACTGGTTTTTTTATGAATAAATTGAAAGTTTTATTTTTAATTAAAGCGTGTTTATAAATTACTCAAGTCCTGGAACTATTTTCAATGAAAGAAGAGTGAAGACAGAAGCGTCTCCAGACGATCTCTTCTGAAATAGTTCAGAACGATATTCGCAGTTTTAGGATCGACTGAGCAGTCAAATCCAATTACGATTGTTAGGTTGAACCTTATGATTTATTGATGGGTGTGAAAATAAATTAACTTGGTCAAGTATTCGATAAAATGAGTCATTGAATAAGACTTGTGAATTGTACGAGACAATTCACTATAATGTCTTTCTTTTTCACAGTCAATAAAAGAGTTAATAAAATAATAACATGAGTAAAATAATAATTTTACATTCCGCTCTTGTTATTGATATTCACGATGAATATTATGTTAAACTATTCTATGGACCGTGAAAATGAATAGAGTTTATTTACACCAACAAAAAATGTAACGTGCATGAGTCGAGAGTTGATTCGACATCGAATCTATAATGGAGTCGTACGATGTCAGGATTAAATAGGTCGGGAATTTATGGAGATAAATTCGTCGGGTATTTAAATCCTAAGCGTTGTTCATGTGGGTTTATTCGGTCTCAGAAATAGCTTAGAGAATAAGAATACAAAAACGAACTAAGTTGGACCAAAATGTGATTTGGTGCTAAAACATATTTCCTACACCTATATGTGACAGGTGATGTCATTTAAGTTAGTTAAGCGTAATTGTTGTATCAAATTAATTATTTATTATTCTATAATTATTAGATAATTAGTTAAATAAAATAAAATAATTAATTAATTTATAATGATCAATTATATTTATCAATTGGATTGATGAATTTCGATACAACTAAAACTCTAGAAGATCATGTAATTTTCAACAATAACAGACAATTCAGGGAAATTTTGGAAATTTTATAATATATGAGTATATTTGTAAATACCGAAAATTACCTTTTGATAAATATCTAATAGTACTTTGATTACAATGAGATAATGAGTATTAGATAAAGTTGTTTTTATCATCACAAAAAAGAGATAAAAACATTTTTTCCTCTCACTGATGTTGCCGCCGAAATTAATCTGAAGATGGAAGATTTGATTTATTTTCTTCAATCGTTTTGAGAGCCCACATTCAAATTTCTATAAAAAATGCTTCTGAGAGATATATATGAACTTAATGGGTGGTTGTTGGTGGACTTATTCGAAAATTATTCATGGAAGATCAAGTTTGTGATTTTGATCTTAAAGCTTAAAACACACGAAGAACGCTTAAAGGAGTTTCACCAGTTCAGATATTCTCTGATACAGAGTAAAGGTGAAAAATTATTTTTCCTTAATCTATTCATTTTAATATCGTTTATGCATGATCAAACTAAAATTGATTTTAAATTATATAGTATTATTAAATAAGTTAAATCAATTTTTTTATATTTCACCCACGAACCGTTTGTGGTTCAAATCTAATTTTCTTTAATTTTAAAACCCATCGATCCTTGCACTTAAATCCATTTATGGATTAAAGCAAGCGGATTTTGGAATCTTACCTTTGATGAGATTATAAAGTCTTATGCCTTCGAGCAAAATGTTGATGAAACCTGTGTTTATAAATACATCAAAGATAAGATAGTGGGTTTCTTAGTTTTTTATGTTGATGATATTCTACTCATTGGGAATGATGTAGAAACTTTGTCAAAGGTAAAGAAATGGTTAGCTGAGAAATTTCAAATAAAATATTTGGGAGAAGCGAGCTATGTTCTAGGCATCCAAATCCTAAGTGATAGAAAGAACAAGCTCTTAGGACTTTCTTAGGCATCTTATATTGATAAGGTGCTGGAGAGATTCTCTATAAAAAATTTTAAGAAAGGCCAACTACCGATCAAGCATGGAATTGTCCTCTCTAAGACACAATGTCTTAAGACACCTCAGGAGGAAGATGATATGAGAAATGTTTCATATGCTTTAGAAGTTGGAAGTGTCATGTATGCCACGTTGTGTACGAGACCGGACATCTATTATGCAGTGGGAGTTGTTAGTCATTATCAATCAAATCCAGGTTTGGAACAATGAATTGTAGTAAAGCACATTCTCAAGTATCTTAAGAGAACGAGAAACTATATGCTTGTTTATTCAGGTGGAGACCTGAACGCACTGGATATACTGATTGTGATTCAAATGTGGATAGTCGAAAGTCGACGACTGGGTCATACACTGAGGAGATCTAAATGCTATGAAGATAACGTTGGATCAGAATCTGGCTCTGACTGTTATGTAGATAACGTTTGATCAGAACCTAGCTAACTCATTTACCAAGACACTTTTTATGAAGTTGTTTGATGGTCATGTGCGAAACGTGGGATTAAGTGAAAGTCACATTTACTTTAGGGCAAGTGGGAGATTGTTGGGGGTTATGCCCTCAAAACATGTGTATTGATATTTTGATATGGAATTTAATTTTTCTAATAATTGTTCTTTTAAATTATTGTTGAATAATTTATATAAATATATGAAAATTCCATATTCATTAATGAGACTACGATCTTATATTAGTACGAGAGGATTAAGATCATAGATAATAAATAAAATTGTCAGTAACATATTAAAGTATGAAATCATTAATGAATGGTTGCTAGTACAGTTTACTAAGCATTATGAATGCGTGTTATCTAGATCCGAATCATTAATATGGATAGACATCTTAGTGTAGGTGCTTTATATAATGAGATTATATATGTAGATCAGTCTGAATTCTGAGTAGTCATTAACTCCTATACAAGTCTACTGGATCTTTTGATTCCCTCGTAAAGGTTTGTTTGTAAAACATTGTAGTGAATTTTTTTTGGAGATTCAGTGATGTGGATTGGTGGGAATATGATCTTACAAGATTTGGAATCCAAACTTTTCTAACGGATCGTATATTGGTTTCCTTAAGTGTTAATTCTGGAACTGAATGGTTATTGAACTCAAATTATAATAAGATTATAAATTAGCCATTCACTAGTGGACTAATGGTACTTAAGGATCAAAAGGTAATTAAAAGTGTATAAAAATAATTATGATCAGTTCTAATTTATGAACAAATAATTAGAAGACATAACTACATGAATTAATTATATCAATAGATAACAAGAAAATACTCTGTAAATACAATCTATAATCTCTAAGAGTGCAATTCAATATTTATAGTGTAGTAATAATGAAATTAATAAATAAGATTATTTAATTAAAGAGTTTAATTAATAATCAGGTTTATTGGAAGTTAGGATTATAGGTCTATGATCTCCAAGTCACCTCTATACTACGTAGTCTAGGGTGTGAATATTTCAGGACATGAGAACAAGAGTGACTTGAAAATGAATTTTTATTTTGGGACAAATACATAATTCTAAGATAATTATGTGTGATTAATTAATTCAAAATTAATTAATTGAATTATTTATATATAAAAGGTAATTTTCAGAATATATATATANTAAGTGAGACATAATATCTAATTTGTGAAATTAGATAATGAAATTATTATTAGATAACTTAATTTCTAATTTGTGAAATTAGATAATCAAATTATTATTAGATAATAATTTGGATCAACTAAATCTGTTATTTGTGAAATAATAGATAATTTAGTTGATAGGGGTAATCGGATATTTAATTTTGAATTAACTGATATCTACATATTTATTTTAGTAAAAAAATATTTAATTTATAGTAGCTGTCACGTGTCAATCACTGATTGAGTATCAGAGATTGACATGGATTACTATAGTGTCACGTGACAGTACAGTAGTGGGGGTGCAACACTATAGTGCCACATTGCACTACAATTGTGCCATGACACTATGATGCCTCACGACACTCTGCAGTGCCATATGGCACAGCAGTTGTGCCCCATTATACACTAGGTCCAATGTATTGGGTAATTTGAAATTAAATATTATTTTTTATTTTTAATTATTCATAAATATCTAATACGCATAATCTATAATAAGATATAAATTTTATTCGAATGGCCTAAGTTGGTGAATCAGTTTATCAGATCATCAGTTGATCAATCAGAGAATTGAGTTCTGAACACAATTGCTCAAAGTGATTTTCTCTACGATTAATAGTTAATCAAATCTCTAAAATAATAATCATCACATTATTTTAGAGAACCGTCTCAAAAAGTTCTTCTTAGTAGATTTCTAGATCTCATAGGTTGATAACATCTAAAAATAGAAAAGTATCTTGTAATATTGGACGTGCCCACATACATCCTAGTGCGTTGATGATTGACTTGGAAGATCTTGGTGTGGATCTTAGAGTCTATTGATCGTTGCAAGGACGCTTGATTAAGACTACAAGAGGTGTATGATTATCAACCTTGTATGTTTTAGATTTTATATATAAATATATAATGGATCTTAACTGATTGAAAAAAGTTTTTAATAATTTTTTTTTTGGTTATTGCGACGTTGCGCAAGTGTTGTTTTATTTAAAGATTCGATCTTTATTAAAATTTTAATTTTTAAATGGCCTCGCGCCACACGCTTTCGGCGTGCACGCGCCGCGACGACCAACAATATGATCATCGAATTGATGTGTATTAAATTTTTATGATAAACGATATGTTGATAAAGATATTAATTCACACCGGTCTAGTCATATATAATCTTATTATATAAAGTACATTCACTAAGATGTCTATCCACATCAATGATCCGGATCAAGATCATACGCATTCATAATGCTTAGTGAATCGTCCTAGAAACCATTCATTAAAGATTTCATACTTTAATATGTTGCTGATAATTTTATTCATTATTTATGATTTTAATCATCTCGTACTAATACAAGATCATAGTCTCATTAATGAATATAGAATTTTTAGATATTTATATAAATTATTCAACAATAATTTAAAAGAATAATTATAAAAAAATATAATCCTTATTAAATTTTACATCAAAATGTCGATGCACATGCTTTTAGGGTACAACCCCCAATAATATCCCACTCGTCCTAAAGCAAATGTGGAATTTTTCTCCATCTAAATAAACAAGCATATAGTTTCTCGTTTTCCTAAGATACTTGAGAATGTGCTTTATCCAATTCAGTGTTCCAAACCTGGATTTGATTGATAGCGGCTGACAACTTCCACTGCATAACAGATGCCCAGTCTCGTACACAACATGGCATACATGGGACTTCCAACTCCTGAAGCATAAAGAACTTTTCTCACACCCTCTTCCTCCTGAGGTGTCTTAGGACATTGTTCTTTGGAGAGGACAATTCCATGTCTGGTCGATAGTTGACCTTTCTTAGAATTCTCCATAGTGAATCTCTCTAGTACCTTATCACTATAAGATGCCCGAGAAAGTGCCAAGAGCTTGTTCTTTCTATCCCTTAGGATTTGGATGCCTGAACATAGCTTGCCTGTCCTAAATCTTTCATTTGGAATTAACCAGCTAACCACTTGTTTACCTTTGATAAAGTTTCTACATCATTCCCAATGAGTAGAATATTGTCAACATAAAGAACTAAGAAGACTATCTTATATTTTATGTATTTATAAACACATGCTTCGTCAACATTTTGCTCAAAGCTATAAGGTTTTATAATCTCATCAAAGGTAAGATTTCATGATCTAGATGTTTGCTTTAATCCATAAATGAATTTAAGAAACTTGAACACTTTCTGATCTTACCCCTCTTGTACGAACCCTTCTGGTTGCATCATTTATATGCTTTCTTCAAGAGAGTTATTCAGAAAAACTGTCTTGATGTCCATTTGCCGTATATCGTAGTCAAAACTAGTGGCTATGGACAAAAGGATTGAAATGAATTTGATCATGTCAACAGGGAGAAAGTCTCTTCATAATCGACTCCCTCCCTTTGTGTATAGCCCATAGCTACCAACCATGCCTTGAAAGTTTGTACTTTCCCATTTGTACATTTTTTTCTTCTTGAAGATCCATTTACATCCAATAGGCCAGACATCTTCAGTGGATCTACAAGTTCTTAGACGGAATTAGAATACATAGATTCCATTTCCTAGTTAATGACATCTTGCTATTTCTCCTTTTCAGGATCATCCATTGCTTCTTTATAAGATAATAGATCGTCCTTATCAGTGTCTGACACCATGATATGTGCTTCTAGTTCGTAGCAAACTGGTTGTCTCACAACCCTCCCACTACGACGTTGCACTGGGGTTTCCTTTGTAGGAACTGTGGTTTCTCTGGTTTGTCATTTATCATAAGAAATTGAAGGTGGTCTGATCTTATTAGCCGCTAATTCCTTGAGAACTAATTTGCTCTGAGGCTTGTAGTTTTGCATATAGTCATTCTCAATGAAGTTGCATTTGTCGACATAAACACCTTTTGATCGTTATGACTATAAAAATACTCACATATAGTCTTTGGAGCATAGCCAACGAATTTGCATACTTCAGACTTTGAGTATAACTTTCTAGTCTTGGGTCTAAGAATATGAGTTGGACATCCCCATATACGAAAATGAGACAAACTGGGTTTAGAGCCATTCAATAACTCTAAAGGTGTCTTTCTTACCGACTTAGAAAGTAGTACATTCAAAATGTAAGTTGCTGTGTGTAGTACATATTCCTAAAATGTAAGTGACAGTGGCCACACTACAAGAAAAATGACATTCTACAAGAGACGGTTATCCTCGTAAAAGTAATCCACAAGAATCATACAACGCCTGTGACAACCTCATATAATAAAAGTCTACATTTTTCACGAGGCGCAACGCCTCCTGTGAAGACCCCTGTGATATCTCATTTTTACTGGATTTTTTGACTCCTGTAGAACGTTGTTTAACAGGATTTTAAGACTTATGAACATGTATTTTTAGTACTTGTGAATTAACATTCACAAGTATTTTATATCCTATAAAGTGAGACACCATAAGATTCATTGTTATAGTCAAGTATTCATATTAAACACTTACAAAAGACAATTCTACATAACATAAAGAACATCAATATAATAATTGACAACATTAACATTAATCATTTCAACAAAATTTTACATTATTCATTTGATCAACTTACAAATAAATGTAATTTGAAAACTAATTTATCCTTGAAATATACAAGTAAACTTGTTCCAATAAATGAAAAATATAAAAAATAAAATTTTGAGTCTAGAAAATGAAAAATGAAGAACCTAAGTTGAATGGTAGTGTTTCACAATAAGGTATGCAGTGCCTTCAGGCCTTCCCAAAGCCGAAGGAAAACACCATGAGTAGTTGTTAGTTGGTGAGTATACGAAACAAACAGAAGTAAAACACCATGAGCGATTGTTAGTTGGTGAGTATAAGAAACAAATAGATCTGCACCATTAAAAATTGCATAGGTGAGTCGAACTGAGAAATGAATAGAGTAATATTAATGAATAAGAATGAGCATAATCATGGCCATTTAGACCATAATAACCAAGAAAGGATGAAATGTAGAATCACATAATAAGGATAGTGCAATTTGTAGTTAATATGAGTTTCCCTGCAAACAAACACTATTCTAACCACAACGGCAGCCCAAATAGTGAAAACAGAGAAGCTACAACTTGAAGCAATGAAGAAAAACAACCTTGATTACTCAAAAATGGTGAACTTCATCAAGAACAATGAAATTACACCCCTATACCAAGATGTTCGAGAGCTCGGCCCCTCCCAAAATAGCCACTACCCAAATGACTCCCTGCCCCATATTCAATCCTCATGATTACAAAATTACATCTATTATGGTCTTTGCCATCCTGATAACAAGATAGTTTAGAGTTCAGTAATTATGTACACATCTTCCATAAGAAAGTAAAGCATCAACCAAATTAAGGAGAAACTAGATGGAGCAATACATTATATAATTAAACAAGGCAAGAAATAAGTCACAATTACTAGGTAGTCAAGGTATCAACAACACTTATACATCTCATTCAGTTAACCAGAATGTTGGAGTTTAATTATGACTTGGAACTCATTTTTCCAACCCGCCAATGACATTGCCTCAAAATTACTCTCTCATCACAGCTATTAAGAGCTATATCATAATGGCTAAGCAATGTTATAATAGTTGATACAATCTTTTTTTATTAGTAATAGCTAATACAATCTGAAAATAATCATGGAATAAAATGCGAGTACATGTCAACCTCTTATAGAATCCTTTGGCTTTTAAAAAAGAAGAAGATATGAATAAATAGGAAAAAGGCATAAGGTTAAGGCTTAACCTCATAAAATTCCATTAAGTTGAGAATGACAGTGAAATCAATATCGTCAGTCAACATTTGGTGCATTGAATGAGGTGTCAGCCATGTGATCTTCTGACCCTTAACTTGAGCGTGCATAAATAAGCAAACATGTAAAATCAAACCAACTATCCAACCTTATGTAATTTTTGAGTTTTATTTTAAAATTAATACCAAAAACTGTGAAGAGAACATACAGTCCATGGGGATAGTTAAGCTAACAATTACCTTAAGTCATTCGCCTGAGAGTCTGCAAGAACACATGAAACATCATGGTAATGTGTACTGATAACGAAAGTGCCAGTGATTCAAACATATCACCTAGCAAAATACCTATCTGAAAAAGAAGAAATGAAGTATGGCATTCATAAAACCAGTTTTCAGCTCAAAATAGACTTAAATGCAAATTCTTTTATGCACTTCAAAACAATATATTATTAATACAATCACCAATTAGACTTTTTATTCATATAGTAATAAAGTCCTGCTCACTGGATCAACAATTTTAACAAATAAAATATGATTATTATCAAAGCAAATAGTTAGTAGTACCCGATTATTCATAATTAATCACAAGTACCATTTGAAGTTCAATAAATTCAAAAACTACCATTTAATAGTTGAAATGCTTTCAACTAACACAAAGATAAGTGGTTTATGGTTCGTAATATATGTTTTAGGATATAGAAAATTAAAATATTCACAGTTACCAATCAAACCAATTTCAACAGAGCTAAAAAAGGTTACATGCCATTTAATTTCTTTTCCAGTAACTCAACAAAGACAGGTAATAAACACATCACTTACAAATGTAGAGAATTCATGGTCTTTGCTCCCCTTTTGTGAGTTACCTCGTATGTCCGATCACATAGATCTTGCAGAAACAGATCCAAAGCTTTAGCTGCATGCATTTAAATAACACAATAAGAACCACGACCAATAAGAAGACCTCACTTTGAGTAAATGCACTATAAAGTGGAAAAAGTGAGAGAACACAATAAGGACCCCTATAAAGGCAGAATCCTCTAAGCATGCACCAGTAGATAATGTGATATGAGCTAATAATATACCATTCATGCACATCAAATAAAACATGAACTAGAAAAATAAAAACTATTATAGAAACATATAACAAAGGTTTCACTGAAACAAGAAAACACAACTACGTTATGCACTCAATTAGTCACCTCTATTAATTCAGAGATAAGAGAGGACACGTGAAAACTCAAAATTCCCATGTTGCACTTTGAAGCACTTTTGGAGGACTTTGATACTGAAGCTGGTTTTGATAACCTATAAACTTAAGGTTATGAAAGCTTATAAGCATGGAAGAAATTAATAAGTTGAAATATTAAAGCATAAGAAATATACTAGAAGATAAAACATTTAACTACCATGTCCTCAAGTCTTCTGTCTTGAAGACATCAATGCCAACTTCTTCTGCCACACTCAACAGAAGATCTGTCATGTGAAACTAACTCCATATTCAGTAGAATCATTTCATATATATTGTGTTAACCACAGAGTAGAATCATTTCATTGCATACATAGATTCTCATTTGTATGAGTACCATATTTGATAAAATGATTAAAGAATCAGAGACCTTACATTTGTCGATTGAAGTTCTACTATAGGTGAATCCTCGTTCTCCTAACATATACATTTTTTTGAAAGTCCACTTAAAATTTTATACATATTATTTAATTATGTTTTTACATTTCATGTGATTTGTAGGTTCGATTGTGGGATATTTACCCTTAGGTTTGTCGAAGTCCTCGCATATAAGAAGAACATCCAAGAAATAACTCAACAACAAATGCCAGAATATCAAAGACAAATTACAATTTAGTTATTTGCACGTGGCAATGTTGTACCGAAATAGTATGGATATATGTTATGAATTTTTATTTTATTAAATTGTGAATTATGGATTTTGAGTTTTTTTTTGTTACTATATGTTTAGTGTAGGCTTCATGTAGCCTACACGAAGACTTCACGGGCATCGTGTAGTCTTCATATAGCCTATACGATGACTTCACGGGCATCATGTGGGATTCATTTAGCCTACACGATGACTTCACATGTATCGTGTAGACTACACGAGGACTTCACGAGAATCGTGTAAGATTCATGTAGGCTAATTAAATTTTATGACATTATTAAATAACAAACACAAGTAATATTTAAGTGGCTTAGTCATCCTGATGACTTCATGGGCATCGTGTAGACTACACAATGACTTCACGGGCATCGTGTAGTTTTCATGTAGCCTACACGATTACTTTACGGGCATCGTGTAGTCATGACTTACACTATCAAAATTAGAATGAATTTCGTCACTACTATTTTATTATATTCAGACATTATATTTTATTGTTGTAAGATTATTAAATTTTAACTTAAAATCAAACACTCTCAAAACTAATGTATTAAAATAATGATTTTAACATATTTAATTAATAATGATTTTAACATATTTAATTAATAATGATCTTAACATATTTATTTATCTATCATTTATAGTTTGAAGTCTTTTATCTAGGGAATCACATATCTGTTTTCATGAGAACTCTACTGAATATTATGTTATTTTAAATGACTTGATGTTAGTTTTATTTAATATGCAGACGATTTCATTTTATATAATCATTTTCTTCAATATATTGCAGTATTATTAGCATAGATCTATTTTTACTAATAAAATAATAAGAATTGATTGGATCTTACGATCCTCGATCCTATACCCTTCCATCGATCCTAGATAGGATCGCGATCCTAACTACCTTGCATGCATGCATGAAATTTGATCAAGGTCAAATTCTCGGCATGTACAAGTCTTAAGATGTAAGTTTACCACTGCTTCCCTACCCCCACCCGCAACACGAAATTCATTGATGTCGGAAAGAAACAATGATAGTGTACGTGATACAAGATGTTTCTTATTAAGTTCAGTCTCAACCCAATCTATCATGTGCGAGGTGATTTGATAGGCAGTCGCCCGTCGTTCATAGAACCACCGTTGTAATATGTCACGGTTATATTCTATAAGGCATGTAATGAGAAGCTTTCTAGCATCCTTAAAAATCCCATTCAAACATTCCACGATGTTTGTAGTGATTATATTGTATCGCATTCCATCAAAATGAGAATGTGCCCACCTCTCAACTCCCTCCACCGACACGTATTGTGAGATATCTAGAAATGCATATGTAAAATGAGTCATCAGCCGATCAAATTCTGATTGACGGTAAACTTTTACTGCTTTAAAAAACAATGCGACCGCATCTTCATTTTTATAAATTGATTTGATATTTTGACTCATATGGAAGATACAAGCTCCATGAAGCGTATAGGGAACGACAACATGTACACCATTTAATATACTTGTATGCTTGTCAGATATAAACACCAAGTCTTTCAGATCACTGTTTACATCGTGAAGTTTACAGAAGACCATTCCCATGAATTATTATTTTTCTGAATCTGCAATTCCAAATGCAATGGGATATACTTGGTTGTTCCCATCCTTTGTTGTTGCAACAAATAATATTCCTTTGTATTTGGCTTTTAAAGCTGTTGCGTCAACAACAATGACATGCCGTATACAACTGAAAAATCCACAAACACAGGGTCCAAGAGCCATGAAAAAATATTTAAAATGATTCTGCTCATCAGTTTCTATGTATGTTGTTATCCCTGAAAAATATTTAATATTATTGTATTAATATCAACAGAGTACATAGTTTACAGGATGCGTACACGAGATTCGTGTAACCGTGGTGTAAACTACACGTGTTCCGTGTAACCATCGTGTAAACTACACTATGACTACACGAGCTTTGTGTAACCATGGTGTAGACTATATGATGACTACACGGGGCCCGTGTAACCATCGTGTAGACTACACAATGACTATATGATGTCAGTGTAACCATCATGTAGACTACATGATGACTACACGAGGTTTGCATAATCATCGTGTAGACTACATGACGGCTACACGAGCTCGTGTAGTACTTGTGTAGACATTATGATGGCAAAATAATAAATAAGTACCTGAATTTTTTTATTCTAACATGTGACATAATGCTGGGAGCATATTGTAGTTGTCTTCAGGAGACACTCGAACTAATTCCAATGCATATTCCTTAGCCCTTAATGCCTTATGGTAACTTATGTTGACACGAAATCAAACCGAACATCTTCAATTATGTCTTTTGGCCTATATATACGTCCAACCCCCATGTATTTAGACCGTATAAATTGAAAAATCAATAAATATGTAGCTCGATCAAGGTTGTCAGGATTGTATTTTTGACCAAATGTTAATAATTATAATATTAAAAAACTGGGATCCTTATAAAAATAAATTAACTATTTCTAACTAAAATTAAATAATGAAAATAAGTTTTACTTTACTTTATAAATGACTGAAATATATAACGTTTCAAAATATTCAACTCAAGCTTGATTAAACATATAATTTTTTAAGTTGCTCAAAATAATTTCCTCACCCAAGCATTCTAATGAGTATAGTAAAAAAGACAATTAAATTTTAGTTTATTAAGTTTTTCAAAATTGAAATTATAGAGTTAAATTTTCATAAAAATATTTCTACGAAAACTATTTTACTCTTAATATCATAAACACACAAATAAAATTTTATAAATTTAAAGATTTGTGTGAGAAACTATGAGTCAAAGCCCATAGAATATTACAAATATTTAATAATTTTAATTTATGACAACATATTAATTAGGAGGTTGGTTTCAATTACATTGAACTGGACTTAAGGAGCCTTAGGGAAGTGGGCTTCAACAACCAGTGCTTTGACAACATTTGATAAAACTAAAAGAATATGTTATGTTAATAAATAATCAATTTCTAAGAAAATTCATAAAAAAATGGCCACAAGAATAAAAATATAAAAAAAGTCCACTTGCACGATTTTTGAAAAAAATAGATCCAAGTGTAAGGAAGTTCTCGCACCACGTGCACCATAGCTCAAGATTTTGATAGATTTATATAATATATATATACCTGTATAATTTGTGTAGTATATTTTATATATACAATATATATTATAACAACTTTGTGGATGTAAATTCAAAATCTCGTTGGCACTCGTAGATGATGGTTTTTTACGCGGATTTTTGGTTTTGTTTTTAATTTGGATGGCTACTTTTTTATTTTTGTTTCATCTTGCGCTATTTTAATTTTTTTCCCTTCAAAATGACCTATTCTTGATGTTGGCCCAATAAAACTACCCAAATTAAGATATGGGTAGGATCAATACGACCCTACTGATCCTACGATCCGACCGGTCCTACCGGTCCTACCACGATTCTACTTGATCCATATTGCGATTCTGACAACTATGAGTCTGATGGTGTTCATGTCACAATACTTTAAATGAAAACTTTGTAACTTTGAAGTATCAGCAATTTTTCAATTTCATGGCCTGTAACCTCCATTGGCATGTTTTCTCAACACATAAAAGTCCCAATATTCATTGTTTTGACTTGAATGTCCGAAACTCAAAATTTTTCTAGATGATCATCATACGAGCAACTTTAAGGAGCTCGGCTTTATCAATGTACAAATCATCCATATTTATTGTGTCTGATACAACCTGTTTCAAATAAGCCCGTTGCTCATTGGACACATGACATTGTTCATTCAAATCAGCTTGTGATGGCAATGGACAAGTGGTCTCGGGGTCAATACCAGTATTCAAGTCTAGAATTATTGTATGATCGTCTCCACGGATGACTTTATCATGATCATCTCCACAGATTACATCATCATACGCTCCTGATCAAAATCATTATCATCATCTCCATTAACATCAACATCCTCATCCTAAAAAATATTATAATCGTCATGCCAAAAAACATCATCATGGTGATAGTTCCTTTCAAAATTATCAACACTCTTATAGTGAGGAATACTTTCATGTAGAGGTTGTCGTGACAAGGAACCCAACTTTGATAAAATCCTGTAGTTTCAGGAGTTCAAGGTTGGTGTGACATTATGGTTTGAGGAACTGAGCTTCGAGATGGAAATTTTTTTTGCTTAGTACTTACAAATAGTGAACTTCTAAGTGATTCTGATCCATTCACCTTAACAAAGAACTGTGAATCTATATCCTTTAAAATTTAAGCAGGAGGGTAGGGGACATGACTTCTATAAAGAAATTTGATGGACATATAATACTTTGAGGGGTCTATTTGGAGTTCTTCATGTAATATACCCAATAGCTCGTTGTAAGTGCTGTTAGTAGATATCTCTAATAATTTGGTCTTCTCTCCACTAAAAAACCATGTTGTACCATTTTTCACCCAATCTCCATCATGGATTACAAAATTTCAAAATTCAGACATATCTGTATATACATCAATGAAGGAAGTCAGTACAAGAAGAATACATAATGAAATGTAATATTACACGATGATCATGTAGACGAGGCTTTCAAGGGCATCATGTAGTGTACACGAGACTTTCACGAGCATCGTGTAGACCTCGTGTACTGTAATAAGTCTTACATGATGATTACACGATGATCGTGTAGTGTAATCGTGTAATGTACACGAGGACTACACGATGATCGTGTAGGGTACACAAGGACTACATGATGGTCGTGTAGTGTACACGAACAACACACGATCATCATGTGACCATCATGTACACTACACGATGATCATGTGGTACTTGTATAGTGTAATAGATACTACACGATGCTCGTGAACTGTTGAAGAAGTTCTTGATGCACTACACGATGATAGTGTAGTATACACAAGCTCTACACGGGGATCGTGTACCCTACGTGTAGTCTACACGTGACTTGTATAGTACTCCTATAGACCTCGTTTTAGACTACATCATCATCTTGTAGTGATCCTGTACAATAAATGAACTTCAAACAACATTCCAGAAAGAAGAAAACAAATAAATATTCTAAAAAACTCATGAAAATGAAAAACCCATGAAAGAAGGAAAAATACGAGTAAATATTTTCAGAAAGAAGAAAATAAAACTTATACATGTTCTAGAGAGAAGAACTAATAATTCTTTGCTCTTGTAGGAAGAAGACGAAGAAGAAGACAAAGGGGAGAAGAACAAAACTAAGAAGAAGTAGAAAAAATAAAAAACGAAGAGGAAGAAATGCGGTGGGTATGGAGGTTTTGAGTGTTAAGTGTACATCATGCTATTTGATTGGACAGCTTATAAGAAGGGCAATAAAAAAAAGTGAAAAAGTGAAAATAGATCAGAGGTCAAGATAAACAAAAATCTGTGTAAGAGTCTAATTCTAAAAAATAATCGGTGTAGGGTCTATTTTTTAAAAAAAACCCAACTAATTTTTTACCAAAAAAATAAAAGAAGCCGTCGACTTGTAGTCCAATGTCGCTTAAACTGAATTTTCCTCCCAGAGTGGCGTTCGACGGTGAACTCTCTTGAAGCTAAACCGAGGTCGAATCAAATTTTGTTTTACGTATTAAGGCTTCACTCTCTACTGTGAAGTGCGAATCAGCACTGCAGCACTGATCCTTCAACGAAGCTAGTAGTCTCCGGTAACATTAACAATGAGGAAACGAGATTTGGCAATTCTCATGCTCTCAGCCTTCGCTATTTTCTTTTCACTTCAGGTCCAATCTTAACTTCCTCTTTCTTCTTCATGCTTTTATATAATTAAAATAATTAAACCATCTCCTACGTATATTAGTTCGCATTTCTCTCTTCAATTTAGGATTTTACTCTCATTTCATCTGATTATCTGTCATGTGTGCGTTTTTGTTTCCGTATTTCTTGGTTGATTACTTGGGGATACAATTTTCATATGAAGGGATTGATTATTGGGTTGCTATTGAAATTCAGCACGAGGGTGATTTCTCGTTCAGGGAGGCGTGGATGCATCTCACCGATGAATACCCTATTAAGTTCGAAGGCGATCGTCTCCCACCTCCTGTTGTCGCTGATCTTAATGGGGACGGTAAGAAAGAGGTTCTTGTCGCTACACATGATGCTAAAATTCAGGTTAATTGGTACCCCTTTCCTACTCCTCTTGATTGTATTTCCCTTATGTTTTTAAGAAATTGTCGCATAGTTTTGTCTGTTTTCCTAGAGTTTGATTTGTGGTTAATGATCATTGCATCATGATATCAATGTCTAAAGAAAACATTTCAGTGGCTAATTTTCACCGCACACCGTTTTCTCCACGTAAATTGTCGTGGGTGACTCAGGTTTTGGAACCCCATAGTAGGCGAGTGGATGAGGGATTTAGTCATGCCCGTGTGATCGCAGAAGTGTCCTTGTTGCCTGATAAAGTCCGTGTTTCATCTGGGAGACGTGCTGTAGCCATGGCCACTGGGGTTATTGATCGACATCCCAAGCAGGGACAACCGGTGGCGCAAGTTCTTGTTGTTGTTACATCGGGTTGGTCTGTAATGTGTTTTGATCACAATCTCAAAAAGCTATGGGAAACAAATCTGCAGGTCTGTGTGTTACGCATTTTGCACCGTGCCTTCAAGATGCACCCCCTCTTCTTCTTACCTCTTGGGTACACTAATCTTTGCTGTTCTTTTGACAGAATGATTTTCCACATAATGCACACCATAGAGAAATATCAATCTCAATAAGCAATTATACCATCAAGCACGGAGATACAGGAATAGTAATTGTTGGTGGGAGGGTGGAAATGCAGCCACATGTATGTTCTGTTTTTCTGGTTTTGGTTTGTTAGATGTACTAGCTTTATTGGTTGCAACTATTCTGCTTGATTATATACAAATTGTTGATCCACTGTGGGTTGCAAAATGTTAGATAATGAATATGCTATGATGTGATTTTAATAAAATAAAATGCACAGCATCTCCTAAACTTAGAAAGAGTGGGTGATAGATCATTTTATTCGACTTCAATAATCTCATACTAAAATTTAACTTGTTGAAGGATGGCGGTATGGAATTCTCTCTCTCTCTCTCTCTCTCTCTCTCTCTCTCTCTCTCTCTCTCTCTCTCTCTCTCGCCCCCCCCCCAAAGAGCTGTGATGAAGCTGTACATAGATGGTTCTCTGTCCTGGGTCCATTATCTGAGCAATTTTGAGACACTTGATTGCTTTAACATATTGACCTAAGTTCTTTTCATGGCGAGCTATTCCTAATAATAATCTAGTAAAGGTATAGCGAAGACTCAGTGTGTTATTTCTTACCCTCTCCACTTTTTCTTATAAGTAACTTATTGTTTTAACATAGATTATGATGGATCCCTTTGAAGAGATGGGGATGGCAGAAAAGAATGCTGAAGAACATAGAAGAAGTGCAACAGAAAAGGAGGTATGGTTTTGTACTAGATGTGATGAAGTTCTCTTATGAATTTCTTCTTTCTTACTAACGCGTTTACAAGAGTATTTAGCAAAATGACGTTCTGATTTTTCTACTATTCAATCATCGGCTTTATGGGCAATGCTAATAGCTATATGAGCTTTCATATTGTAAAAGGCTAGTTTCATTGCTTTGTTTTCTTTTCCCCCAGTTTTTCCTTTGAAATAAGCTTTTGTAGGTTGGTCTTTCTATATTGAGTTGTACAATATAAGTCTTCATGATTGGTATAACAATCTATTGAATCTTGGAGAGTAGACTGATACCTCTTTACAGGTAAATAATTGCCTTTTTTAAACCAGAAAATTATTCTCTCATTTTCTCTAGTCAATGTTTGGTATCATAGAAGCATAAAAACGAGAAATCAATTGCAGTCTTATGAGATTACCTCAGTTAGACATTATGAAAAAGATTTTGAGATGACACTGTAAAAAAAGTTGGTACAGAGTTGAATTTTGAATTTACAAAGCCATTGTAAACTTTTATGTGGTTTCATCGTGAAACTCGTCTGCCTCGATCGTGAATGCTTGCATCAATCATACATCCAGATGGAGAAACTTTACAATACTAGTAATGATTAGCGTATATCACACTCTGTTGATTATTAGCAGAAGATGGTTACTGAAATTTCTGGATCCTGTATAGGCTTCTGAGAACTCTGGCACTGTGGACTTGCGACATTTTGCCTTTTATGCATTTGCTGGTCGATCTGGTTTGCTACGATGGGACAGGAAGAATGAGGTGATTCATTTTAAAACTTTTTTCTCCCTTTTCATATAGGTTTTGTTCTGTCAGTGGATATCTGTGGCAAAGTTAACTCAAAAGATGTGTGGAAGTCTGTTTTGTAACAAGGAAATACTTCAAGAATCCATTTCTGGAATATCTGCCCTGTTTGACCACATCATTGCTGTGGTAATTTTGTGACAGGGCAACAAAAATTTCTTATATATAAGTTCCTCAATGGTACTTCATGCTAGGGATGCCTCAGAAATAATGTTCATATGATCTATCACTTGACATAAAATGCTGGAGGATGTGTGTTTCAATTAAATTTGGTAGTCTATGTCTTTTGGCTTTCTGTGAAAAAACTAGATAGTCCTCAATTTAAAATTCCACTAACCTCCAGTAACTAATTTCATATTTTATTGGTTTAGAAAGTTGAGGCACAATCTTCAGATGCATCACAGTTAATTCCGCAGCACAATTACAAGCTTGATGCTCATGCTTTGAATACTCGTCATCCTGGAGAGGTAAGCTATGACGCTGCATATAATGCAGTTGCTTGATGCTATATGTTCCTCAAAGTCCAGTTATTATATTTTCAGTTTATGTCTGATATCGAGATCCAATATGTAAGTATGAAATGGAACATTATTACTATGTTGTAACCGCAATAAAGGCCTATAAATCCTTGGATCTGTGATTAGAATCAGACTGAATAAGCGTCTACATGCATATACAAGTTGGGTTATGCTTCATCTCTTACAGGATTTTACTCAATTATGAGATATGTATTATTCAATGAAATATTCAAATCTTCCCTTACAATACACATTCTAAATGCTGTTAAATTGTAGTTTGAATGCAGGGAATTTAGAGAATCAATTCTTGGAGTTATGCCACATCATTGGGTAAGAGAATTGATTTGTACATGTTTTCTTATCTCCTTAGTTTTATTGATTTAAGTTTAGATGACTGTCTATACTGATTTGTGTTAATATATATTCTTTATCAGGATAGGAGAGAAGATACTATTTTAAAGCTAGCACACTTTAGACGGCACAAGAGGAAGACTTTGAAGAAAATACCTGGAAAGACTACAAACTACCCTTTTCACAAGCCTGAGGAAAATCATCCTGCAGGAAAAGACTCAACAAAAAGGATTTCAAATATTATTGGAAAAGCTGCAAAGATTGCTAGTTCAGCAAATATTAAGAAGGTGTAATTTGCCTACAATATGTTTATCACGTACAGCCAAATCAGTCATCTAAGTTAAACCAGCATTTTGTAAGTATACTCATGGTAAAGGGGAGGAGAGGGCAGAGTCTCAAATCTTAAATATTTGAAAAGAGAATGTGAAATGCTTCAAAGCTTTACCTCAAAAAATTGATAAATGTATTGTAGAATATTAAATTATGGAAGCTTAATAAGTTCTTAAATGATGCTCCTTCAGATTATAGTTAAAACCTGAATAATTATCAAGAAATGAATCAGTGGACTCCTGTACGAGTATTCTCAAAGTCTTACTCTTAGTTGATGCTATATACCTAGTAACCTGATTACTTCTTTCATGCAGCCAATACCTTATGTTCCTACGATTACTAACTACACTAAGCTCTGGTGGCTCCCTAATGTTGTTGTTGCTCATCAAAAAGAAGGGATAGAAGCAGTGCATTTGGCATCTGGGCGCACAATCTGTAAGGTACATAGAATATTTGGTCTGACATAGACGGTGACATTATGCAGGGTTTGTAACATAAGAACTTTGCCTTACATCAGTTAGCATCTCTTAATAGTTTTTCACTGGTTTGCAGGAAGAAAATAACCTTTCCTTTTCTTCCCTCTTCTTTTTTCTCATTTTTAAGTTTCTTCAAAGATACTTTCTCAGCCTTTTCATCTTCAAAATTCTACTACTTGCTCGAATATACTTGACACTTGAACATGCTACCGGTAGTTAATGTCATGCTGATTATTTTTCTTATCTTGTAACTTGAAACGAGTGAGATGTTTAACAAATGTTCATTGATTTCACCAGCTCCATCTACAAGAAGGTGGCCTTCATGCGGACATTAATGGAGACGGAGTACTAGATCATGTCCAGGTGCACATTAGTCGTTTACACATTGTTATATGGATATGGTTCAAAACATGCAACATGCGACTCCTGGCTACATTTTGAGGTGTTTGGTTTAAACGATCATCTCAGCCTACAAGGACTTGGCTAAGGATATTGGAGCTTCTAAATGGATCCATATCAGACGATTAGGAAATGAAGCGGCCCATAGATTGGCGCGTTTTGGTCTTTTTTATTGATGATTGTATGGTCTCGAGGGATTCTGTTCCTCCCATAGTCTCGGATCTAGTTTATCTTGAGTCGTTGTAAGCTTGATGCTTAGTTTCGAAAAAAAAAAAAGAATGATATGTTAATGGAAACAAGATTAAGAATGAAAATAAAATATGAATGATAGGAGGGAAAGAGTGAGGAAGAGTGAGTTAGGAATGGGATGAGGACTTGAAGAGGGAGATAAAAGAATGGATTCATGTATGGTGTGGAAATGTTTAATTTCCAAGCAACCCAAAGTAGTAACTAAACACATAAGAAATGAGCATTCATAAGAAAATCCTCATTCAATTTTGTTTCCATTCCATTCATTCAAGCGCGACACCATTTATAGAAGTCTACGTCCCCTCCAAAATGGCTAAATGTCATTTTTATTTATATTTGAGAGTGTACTTCTGTCACGCACAAGATGATTGGTTTTATATCATTTGTTTGGGATATTGATAACCATGCCTCTTGGTTACATGGGTGGTTTATATCTCTAATTCTAAATGATCAAGTAGTTTGCTGTGATTGGTGACTGCTATAACCATGAGAAATATTTTATTTGAAAGTTCCAGTTACCCTCATGTAGGTATATTCAAGCTTATTTATATTCCAGCTGTTATGCACAAGAAAGAATCTAAGACTCTGAGTGCATGTGCATGGCTTTTCAGCATTTTGACGTCATAAATGGAACTCAGCAATATTAATATGTTTTCACTAACAGCTTATTAACTGAAATTGGGGGATACTAAAGCAACGTTCATTAAATATATTAACGAGTAATATTTCTTTTTCCAATTCATTAGGCTGTTGGGGGTAATGGTGCTGAGCAGCTTGTGGTGAGTGGATCAATGGAAGTGCTGCGGCCCTGCTGGGCAGTTGCAACCTCTGGTGTACCTGTACGAGAACAACTATTTAATGCTTCTATATGTCATCACTCCCCTTTCAACTTATTCCAGCATGGAGACTTTTCCAGATTTGGTCGCCCTCCAAACTTAGCTTCTTTAGAGGTAGCAACTCCCATTCTCATTCAAAGAGATGATGGTCATAGGCATCGCAAGGGAAGTCATGGTGATGTTGTCTTCTTAACAAACCGAGGAGAGGTATTCTATTCATCACACCCAGCGGTGTTCTTATCTTCACAGTTCTGAAAATGGGTCTTTAGTACTTCGTTATTTACAATACATACAGTATTTTGTTGGCAACAATCAATATTGTCATCCCCACTTTTGAATTCGAGCGGCATTCTGACTTCTTTCTTCACCATGGCATCCAGACTATCTAAGGGGCTGTTTGGTATGTTAAATCTAGAATGACCATGGCGACAAAACATGATTGATTGTTTAGTTCTGCATGATTATCTATAATTTGATTGCTGGCAATTTAGGGTTCATATGTTTGGAATCAATTCAATTGCCTCCTCAGACTCGTGCCAACTTTAAGGATTACTCTAAACATACAAGGCAATTTAATTACTAGGAGGATTATGAGAGGATTGGTCTTGGATTACCTGTACCAAATGTGTGTATAGATTTGAGATTCTTGTTTCAGTCTTCATGGTTTTTTAGTACTGAATTGGCTTACTCATACACATATAAATCATTCCCAGGTAACATCATACGCTCCTGGCTTGCACGGCCATGATGCTATATGGCAATGGCAGTTATCAACAGGTGTGACATGGTCAAACCTTCCATCTCCATCTGGGATGATGGACAACGGCATGGTAGTTCCAACTCTGAAGCCACTCTCATTACGTGTACGTGACGGACAAGAAATGATCCTTGCAGCCGGTGATCAAGAGGCTGTGGTTATATCTCCTGGAGGAGCTATTGTAGCAACCATTGAGCTTCCTGCCCCCCCTACTCACGTGTTAATCTCCCAAGACTTCTCAAACGATGGGCTTACTGACCTAATTCTCGTTACCTCTAATGGGGTTTATGGGTTTGTCCAGACGAGGCAACCAGGTGCCCTCTTTTTCAGCACACTAGTAGGCTGCCTAATACTTGTGATGGGAGTCATCTTCGTAACTCAGCACTTGAATTCAACGAAGGGAAAGCCTCGTGTTTCAGCCAATCAGTGAAAAAAGTTTATAATTTAACAAGTAGAACTTGTGAATTTGCTTCTGTCCGTTTAGAAAATTTTCGGAGAATGTAATCAGATATAGGAGAGTTTTTGTTTGTAGTGTATCCCTTTGTCGATGTCTTCTTATATGTCTGTACTTGCTTTATACCCGTACTCCATCATTGCCATTCTAACTTACCTTCATTTGTCAAAATAAAAAAAGTTCTATGTATAAAACTTTTGTTTGTACGTCAGTCAGCAGTCGATTTGACACATCTCGACCATTTTTAATTGGTGGTTTAATAGTTCAAATTATTAAATAGTATATATAATAAAATACATATTGATATAAATAATTATAGTAATGTTACATAAATGAAGTATATATTGTCTATAATTTTACAAATGAAAAACCAATGCAGAAACTGATAAGAAAAATTAACAGTTAAAATTAATAAAAAGAATTATAAAACAATTATTACGCAGAAAGAATAAAAACTTTGAAAACCTTTTGTCAAATATATTTGTAGAACTAAATATATTGAAAAGAAAATTATAAAATTAGATCATTTACATATTTTAAATATGGTACTTTGTCGATTTTGTGCCGAAAAACTTGGAAGTAATTTGAAAGTTTTGGTAGAATGAAATAGTTTGTATTTATTGACATGCTTCTATTTCTTGAATTTACTAAGAAACTAATGTAAAAAATTAGTGGAGAAGGTTAAAAGTACAAACATTTTGATCTTGTAAGCCTTCACATATGTCCGTATCTTTTCATTTTACCAATTCCTTCTATCTTTTTTCCTATCTTTTCATTTATTCATGATGAAATATTAGGGTGTTTACGGTTCGGTTCGGTCGATTTTTTTTATGAAAAATCGAACATAACTGAAACTTCGGTTCGGAAATAAAAATCAAACCGAACCAAACCGTGAATGCTACAAGAATCGAACCGAATCGAACTGTGAGTTTCGGTTCGACTCGGTTATTCGGTTCGGTATTATTAATTAAAAATAATTTTTAAATGATATTATTAAAAAAATATATAAAATCAAAAATTTATTTTTGTTCGGTTTAATTTTATATAAAAAATAAAAATAAAATATATTAATTTAATATTTTGGTTCGTTTCAATATGAAAATTACCAAAATTTTGAACCGAACTAAAATTTTATTTCGACAATAAAATTGAACCGAACACATATAAATAATCGATCAAATAAGTCATTTTCAATTCAGATTGATTTTGAACACGCCTGTGAGATATTCTTAATTCTCTAACTAATAATTATTTAAGACATGAACTCATCTATTAAATTTACAAGTTCCATACCAGCACCGTCCTTGTTTTGGATCTTAATTATTGAACCATTAAAAGCAAAAAGTAGCTTATCAACCGTAACGTTAATATTGGTACTTCTCTAAGTCTTTTTGTTGGGAAATTCTAGGGGACATCCCTTATACCATACATGGGTTGTACTTTGTGTATATTGATATGTAAAACATGTACATGTGTACATATCAATGTAAAAAAATATAGTTCACATATGGTACGTAGTACTCTAGACTTAGCCATGCTAAGTCTAGAAAATAGATTTGAACCACTAACACTTAGCAATGCCAAAATTCTACATAATTAAGTAGTATTAAAAGTATTAGTAGATTAATTAAGTAACAGTAAATACCCTACCAGAGTTTCGCTTCTAATACCCCATCTTTAATAACTTAAATTATATATAATTTCATCTTTTTTGGTAACAAAGCCAAACCTGATAGGATATTTACTGTTACTTAATTAATCTGTATAATTATTGTTCTTTATCACCCAAGTGGCTGGTACTTGTTGCTATTGTTACTTAATTGCTTCTTTGAATAAATGTTTTTATTTAATCTGACTCTCTGTTCAAGTGACTGATTATTTTTATAATTGATTATTTCTATGTAATCTTTGATTTACTAATATGTGAATTTGACGTATCGGTTTCTATTTGGTTTATTTCAGGCACCCCAATAAAACCTTTTAGATACGTAAATCTCGAGGATAGGGAAGTTGTAAAGGCAAATGAGAGAAGAGTGACTTCATATGAGGTTATAGAAGTCATAGCAAATTTGAGAATCGAAATACATGATGAAATTTTCAATCATAAGAATAATTAGTTATCTTAAGCAATAAGTAGTTTATTTAGAAGTAATTCTTCTTGTAGTAATATGTCGACAATAAATACAAGAACATTGTGAATACTTAGCAGATCATAGGGTATGGAATATACCCAAAATCGGTAGTAAATAAATTTATAAATCAACATGGTCTGTGCTTCCTTCAAACCTCAACATCATGTAAAGGTAATTGAAAATATATATGCTCTTAGGAAACTTGCCAATTGCTTTCCCCTTGTGCAATTAAACATCACATTGAAGAAAGATATAATTTCTTTCACTTTGGTTTAGTCCAGATTGGAGTTAAATCACTCACAAGGAGAGACCTAAATACCTATGTCGTGTTAGCCTTGCGTGATGTAAGATTTATAAATTTTAATAATAGTATTGTAAGATTAATTGAATCCTCACTTTGTAATGGTCCAATCTGTTTTAATTATTTTTCAGATTTATCTGTTAGTCTAACAGACCCACATATTCTTAAATTCTTAACTTTGAATATGAAAACTAGCGATTACCAAATCTTTGAAAGTGCCCGACCCCTAGCTTTGATTTTTAGAATACATTATAAAGTAACCAAAATCAATATGAATTTTCAAGCCATCAATAGGAGTCCAAAAAAATCAAACCATGTTGATTCAATCTAGCCAAAGTAATGCTAATATTAGAGTCCCTAAAACCATTAGGTGATATGATATTACTTTGCCAACAAATTGAATTTTAACCAATAAAAGCCAACCCACTCCAATTCAACGCCCAATTGAAGATATTGAATATATGCAGCAGTACATAGATGACTGTTAAAATTAATTTCTAATCTTCCAGTTATAATCCTCAAAATATAGAGTTTAGCCAGACTAGCACTCCTAGAAATTTCTTTTCTGAATCTACTACCAATAATAGTCAAGATCTTAGAATCCATCAATTGGAACAAAAATAAAAAAAATAAAAAATTTAAGACTTAAATGCATAGCCAAAAATTCCCAAGTCAGTCAGCCAATATTTGATAATAAGATTGAACATTCTAACGAAGCTGAATCACCAACTGAATTTGATTTCCATGGAACCTTACCTCCTGTCAATCCTCAATTTTTAGTTTTAAATTTAGGCGAGTAAAGAATACAAGCCTGATTGGGAGGGTATAACTCAACACATGAATGACCTAGTCACTCTCAATAGACGCAATATGTTGAGAGAGATATATAATATGGATAAAAGAAAAATCATCCTTGTTGAATGAAAAACATTCATGCAATAATGTAGAGTTGTAAATTCTGAGTGTACGGTAGTGGTAAAGATAAAGGGTAGAAGAGTCGACTTCATAAGAGGTTGTAGAAGTCATAGCAAGTTTGAGAATCAAAATACATGATTAAATTTTCAATCATAAGAATAATTTAGTTATTTTGAGCAATGAGTAGATTATTTAGAAATAATTCTTCTAGTAGCAGTAAGTTTACAATAAATACAATACCAGACATAATTAATGAAGAACATTTTGAATACTTGGCAGATGATCAAGTAGATCATAAGGTATGTAATATATCCATAGTAAAGAAATTTATAAATCAACATGGTATGTTGCTTCATTCAAACCTCAACATCATGTAATAACAATTGAAAAAATATATGCTCTTGGGAAAAAATATGAAACTTGTCAATTACTTTCTTCCAATGCAATTAAATATCACATTGAAGAATGATATAATTTCTTTCACTTTGGTTTATTCCACATTGGAGTTAAACCACTCATAAGGAGAGACCTAAATATCTCTGTCTTGTTAGCCTTGCGTGATGCAAGATTTATGAATTTTAATCATAGTATTTTAAGATTAATTGAATCCTCACTTTTAATGGTCCAATCTATTTTGATTATTTTTTAGATTTGTCTATTAGTCTAACAGACCCACATATTCTTGAATCATTAATTTTGAAGATCAAAACTAGTGGTTACCAAATCCTTCAAGGTGCCCAATCACTAGCATTGATTTTTAGAATACGTTACAAAGTAAACCATCCAGTCCAAATTCAGTCAAAGAATCCAAACCCTCTTTGTAATCTTTTCTTCTATTTTCTCAATATTAATTATTAAGCAGGAGCACTAACTAATCGTTGCCAATTAAATTTGTTCAATACTGGTAAATTTTAATCTTACTTCGAATAAAATTTTTATTATTTCATGTTGTTTGCAGTATTGCTTCCAATACCCAGTCTTTAATTACTTAAATTATATGCAATTCCACCTCTTTAGGTTTCAGAGCCAAACATGGTTGGGTATTTACTGTTACTTAATTAATCTACATAATTATTGTTCTTTACCGTCCAAATGGTTGGTACTTATTGCCATTGTTACTTAATTACTTCTTTAAATAATTATTTTTATTTAATCTGACTCTCAACCCAAGTGTCTGATTATTTTTACAATTGATTATTTCAAATAATTTTTTTACTGTTATTGCTTTATTTCTCTGCATAATTATTGCTTCTACAAGGGTTGGTTCTTAATTAATTATTGTTGATTGAATTATTACTTCTAATACCCAGTATTTAATTACTTAAATTATACGCAAGTCCGTCTCTTTTGGTATCAGAGCCAAACCTGGTAGAGTATTTACTATTCTTAATTACTCTGCATAATTATTGTGATATTTACTATTCTTAATTACTCTGCATAATTATTGGAATATTATTATTTATAATTAATCTGCATACTTAGCAGATGATCAAGTACATCATATGGTATGAGATATACCCAAAATACCTAGTAAAAAAATTTATAAAACAACCTAGTCTGTTGCTTTCTTCAAGCCTCAGCATCATGTAAAAACAATTGAAAAAATATATGCTCTTAGAAAAGAGCATGAAACTTGCCAATTACTTCCCCCTAATACAATTAAACATCACATTGAATAATGATATAATTTTCTTCACTTTGGTTTAGTCCAGATTGTAGTCGAACCATTTACAAGAAGAGGCCTAATACCTCTATCTTATTACCCTTGAGTGATGCAAGATTTACAAATTTTAATGATATTATTTTAGGATTAATTGAATCCTCACTTTGTAATGGTCCAATCCATTTTGATTGTTTTTAGATTTGTTTGTTAGTCTAACAAACCCACATATTCTTAAATCCTTACTTTGAATATCAAAACTAGTGGTTACCAAATTCTTCAAGGTGTCCAACCCCTAGTTTTGATTTTTAGAATACATTATAAAATAACCAAAACCAATATGAATTTCCAAGCCATAAATAAGAGTCCCAAAAATCAAACCATGTTGATTCAATTTAGCCAAAGGAATGCCAATATTGGAGTCCCTAAAACCAATAGGTGGTCTGATATTACTTTGCCAACAAATTGGCTTTTAATCAATAAAAGCCAACCCACTCCAATTCAACGCCCAATTGAAGATATTAAATATATCCAGCTATTCTAATCCTTAAAATGGGGAGTTTAGCTAGACTAGCACTCCTAAGAATTCATTTTCTGAATGTACTACCAATAATAGTCAAGATCTTCGAATCCATCAATTGAAACAAGAATTAAAAAACTAAAAAAAAATTAAGACATAAAGGCATAGCGACAAATTTCCAAGTCAGTCAACCAATCATTGATGATAAAACTGAACCATCTGACGAAACTGAATCAGCCATTCTGATTTTCAAGGATACAAGCTTCAACTTTTAATTTTAAATTTAGGCACCCTAAGCCAAGAATACAAGCCTGATTGTGAGGGTTTAACCCAACACATGAATGACCCAGCCAATCTCAACAGACGCAATAAGTTGAGAGAGATATATAATATTGATCAAAGAAAAATCAACATTGCTGAATAGAAAGCGTTCATGCAAGAATTTAGAGTTGATATTTTCTTCCTTGATTATATCGATGATATATATGGAAAGATTATTAAAGTTAATTCCAAGACCAAATGGGTCAAGGAAGACTCAAGTGTGATGTCTGCTAGCCATTCCTCACTTGAGAAAATTATAATTAATCATTGCTTCTCACTTTTAAGATTTCGAAAGAAGAACAACCAAGTAAAAAGGTTGTTGAACAACTTAATTACACTAATCAAAGTTGAATAATAATAGGAAAATAATTAGACAAATTGAAAATAAGGTTGATGATTTGCATGAATCTAAATCTAATGAATCTCTAAGGGAAACCCCCTTAATAAATATTTCAGATACAACAGCTTTGAATATTGTTCCCCTCAATAAAAAGATTGATAAAATGCTTCAAGAATTGAAGAATAAATCTGTTGAATCATCTTCTTCTATTAAGCTAATTAACCAAGACACTAGTTCTGGATCAGAAAGCCATATGTCAGATTCCATCTATGAATCATTCACAATTCATGAATCTTCAAACATTCGTAATATTGAAAAAACATTTAAAAATTTAAAAATTAACAAATTAGAAAGGAAGTGGCATAAAAAGCCTATTCCTCCAGACATCCAAATTACTGCTTTGTTAATCAATTTTCTGTTTCTGCAGAAAAATTATACGAATGGAATATTTATGGGCTTTCAGAGAAGGAAGTTCTTAACAAATTACAACACATGGTTATGGTAGCCAACAACTACGTCACCAAACATAATTTGGTTCACAATGAAAAGGTTGTTGAAAAATTAAATTACACTAATTAAAGGTTAATAGCAATAGAAAAATAATTAGATATAATTGAGTATAAGGTTGATGATTTTCATGATCCTAAACCTAATGAATATCTTAAAGAAAGTCATTTATTAAATCTTTCAGAGAAAGCTAGTTTGAATATTGTTCCCCTCAATAAAAAGATTGATAAAATTCTTCAAGAATTGAAGAATAAATATGTTGAGTCATCCTCTTGTGATAAGGTAATTAACCAAGACTGTAGTTCAAAATAAAAAAATTATGTGAGATTCCGCCAATGAATCATCCACAATGCATGAATCTTCAAACATTCACAATATTGAAGAAACATTTAAAACTAAAAATTAACAAATTAGAAAGGAAGTGGCATAAAAAGCCTATTCGTTCATACATCCAAATTACTAAATCATCTTTAGTTAATCAAATTTATGTTTATGCAGAAAAATTATATGAATGAAATATTGATGATCTTTCAGAACAAAAAGTTCTCAACAAATTACAACACATAACTATGGTAGCCAACAGTTATACTACCGCACACAATTTGCCTCACAATGAGGTAATGAAGCTTTTGGTTATAGGATTTACAAGAATGCTTCATTCCTGGTGGGAAAAGCATATCACCGAAGAATCTAAAAATACTATCCTTACAGCAATAAATATTGATTGTGATGGAACCCCAATATTTGGAGAGGATCAGAAAATAATGTCTGATGCCATTAATACCCTCTTGTACACAACAATTGAACATTTCATTGGAATGCCAAGTAATGTTACTTCGCGTATTCATGACCAATTAACCAATCTTACGTGTCCTACCCTAAGTGATTCTGACTGGTACAAAAATATATTTTTGTCTAGAGTAATGTTTAAGGATGATAGTAATCAGCCATTTTGGAAAGAAAAATTCATCAATGACTTACAATTTTATTTGCCCCCAAAATTAGAACAATCCTCAGTAATGACCTGGAGATATAGACTATAATAGTCTCACCTACTGTACAATTATTACTACAATACAAAAAAAAATGTCTAAGAATGTCTATAGACATAAAAAATAACAAAAAAGAAAGAAAAGAAAACTGCTAAATACGAATTAGGCATCTGTGAGCAAAATGATTACCCGCTATTGCTCCTTCCCAAAAGAATAAGAAAAATTCTCATTTAAATCCTAGAAGAATTTATGAACCTTATAGTAAAAAATTCCACAAACAGAAAAATAATTTTTTTGACAAATACTTCTCTAAGAACAAAAATTATTCAAAAAGAAAATTCAATAATTTTTTTATTAAAGTAAAGTTAAGTGTTTTAAATGTGGCGAGAATAGTCATTTTTTCAATACTTGCCAAGTAAAAAATAAAATAAATCAATTAAAAATCTCTGAAAAAAGATAAACAAGAATTGTTTTGATTTATCGAATCAATAGATTACTATAAAAGTGGTAATGAAGATTCAAACTAAGATCTCATGAATCTGATGACTCAAACTCTTCAACTTCTGACAATGATTCTCCTAACATCTCTATGGAGTACAATGATAACTGTTGTCAAAAAAATATTAATTTTTAAATAAAAATGAAGAATAAGAGAATCTTTTGTTAGATTTAATTACTAAAATTGAAAATCCTGAATTAAAACAAGAATACCTTGAAATATTTATGAAGGTAATTCAAAAGAAATAGAATTCTAAGTCTTATAATAATACCACAAGCCTTTCACAAACTCTTGGAAAATTCATCAAAGTCAAAGGAAAGCGAAGAGAAGTTACTTTATAGAAACTTCAAAAAGACATAAAAAATATTAAAATCAAAATAAAAGAATTAAAATATTCAAACAAGGAAATAACAAAATAACAAAATCTTTTAAAAATAGAGAATTTAATAAAAAAGCATGAATCCAGTGAACTAGAAAAATCTAGTAAATCTCCAATTTTTTATAATGAGGTTGAAGAACCTATTGTCAACAATTAAGATGATGATAACTTCATCCAAATCTTTAATCACATCAAAATAAAAATGGCACATAATGGTCAGAATAGTAATCTAATATTTTGATTCCACTTCAATGACTCTTATTGATTCAGAAGCTGATTTGAATTATATGCAGAAAAGATTCATTACTATAAAGTACTTCAAGAAGATAAAAGAATATGTGTCCTCTGCAAGTGATACTAGAATGCATATCAATTATGAAATTCTTAAAGTATGTTTTAAAACATCATTTGTTTTAATAAAAAATATGTTAGACAAAATTATTTTAGGTTTTCCATTTATTTCTCTACTATTTTTTTACAACAGAGCATTATGAGATAATCACTTATCCCATGAATAAACTTGTCAAATTAAAAATTTGTTTTCCTCATAATAAGAAATTATAAACTTTAAAACAAAATTTTGTTTTTAAAACTGTAAATTTAATTTATTGTAAAAAAATAATTATGTTTTTTGCAAGACGAAATCAAATTCAAAATAATTGAAGAATAGTTTCAAAATCCTGCTTTTAAAAAATAAATCAAAGTCTTTGAACAAAATATTTGTAAAGAATTATGTACTGACATTCCCAATGTTTTCTGGCACATGAAGCACCATAATGTCAGTCTGTCTTACATTAAGAGATTTGATGAAAATAATATCCCATCAAAGGCATGATCAATTCAGATGAATTTCTGAAATGCTTGAGTTATGTAAGACGGAAATTGCAGAGCTGTCAATGAAAATATTATTAGAAGGAGCAAATCACCTTAGTCTTGCTCGACCTTTTATATCCAAAAGCCAACGAAATTGAGCAAGGAGTCCCTCGATTAGTAATTAATTACAAGTCCCTTAAAAATATTTTGAAATGGATAAGATATCTAATACCAAATAAAAAAGACTTAATCAACAGACTTGGAAATGCTATTGTATTCTCTAAGTTTGACATGAAATCAGAATTCTGAAAAATCCAGATAAATGAAAATGATAAATACAAAACTGTATTTATAACTCCATTTGGTCATTACGAGTGGAATACATGAATTTCAGAATATAATGAATGAAATCTTTAATCAATAGAACAACAACATTGAAAACACATTGAATTGTTTGCTATGATAATAAAACAAAATGGTTTAGTTATCTTTGCAAGTAAAATGAAATTATTTCAATCTAACATTAGATTTCTAGGATTTGAAGTATATCATTCCATTATTAACCCAATTAACCGAGTCATGTAATTTGTTAATAAATTTTCTGATAAGATCCTTGACAAAACTCAATTGAAAAGATTTCTAGGATCATTGAATTACATATATGATTTTTACAACAATTTGAGAACTAATTGCAAGCCTTTTTTTGAGAAGCTTAAGAAAAATCCCCCTCCATGGACAACTTTCCATGTCAATGGCTTACCAAATTTATTTGCCCACAAAGTTAAAACAGTCCTTAGTAATGACCTTGAAAACATAGAATATTAATACTCTCATCTACGGTACAATTACTACTACAATACAAAAAGAAGGTCTAAAAATGTGTATAGACATGAAATTAACAAACAAATTAAAAAAGAAAAATAATACTACCAAATACGAATTAGACAAATTCTGTAAGCAATATGGATTACCTGCTGTTGCTCATTCCAAAATAATAGAAAAATTCCCATCTAAATCCTAAAAAAAATTATAAACCTTATAGAAAAAAATTCCACAAAAACAAAAATAAAATTTTTGACAATTACTTTTCTAAGAATAAAAATTATTAAAAAGGAAAATCCAATAAAAAATTTGTTAATAAAAGTACAATTAAATGTTTTAAATGCGGTCAGAATGACATTTTTCCAACACTTATCATGTGAAAAAAAATCAATCAATTTAAAATGTCTGAGGAAGAAAAATAAGAATTGTTTAGAATGATAGAAACAATAGATTACTATGAAAGTAGTAATGAAGATTTAGGAGAATTTAAATCATTTGAATCTGATGAATCAAACTTTTTAAATTCTGATACTGATTCTCCTAACATCTCTATTACGTGTGGGGATACTTGTTGTAAAAAAATATTAATGTTTTAAATAAAGACAAAGAACAAGAAAGTCTTTTGTTAAAAATTAAAACAAGAATACTTTAAAAGAATTAGGAAGGTAATTCAAAATAAAGAAAATTCTAAGTCTAATAATATACTGCAAGCATTTCACAAACTCTAGAAAAAATCAACCAAGTTACTTTACAGGAACTTCAAAAGAAAATAAAAAATATTAAAATTGAAATAAAAGAATTAAAAGACTCAAACATAGAAATAAAAAAAGAATTAAATCTTCTAAAAATAGAAAATTTAGTTAAAAATCATGAATCCAATGAACTAGAAGAACCTAATAAATCCCCAAATTTTGATAATAAGGTTGAAGAACACATTGTCAACAATCAAGATGATGATAACTTAATCTAAATCCTTAATCACGTCAAAATAAAAAATGGAATATAATGGTCAGAATAATAATCTAAGATTTTGATTACATTTCAATGACTCTTATTAATTCAGGAACTGATTTGAATTATATGCAAGAATGACTCATTCCTACCAAGTACTTCAAGAAGACAAAAGAATCTTTGTCTTCTCTCAATGGTACTAGAGTGCACATCAATTATGAAATCCTTTAAATTCATATTTGTCAAGACAATGTATATTTTAAAACCTCATTTGTCATAGTAAAAATTATGACAGATAAAATTATTTTGAATTTACTATTCATTTTTCTGTCGTATCCTTTTACCATAGAGCATGATGAGATAGTTACTTATCCCATGGATAAACCTGTCAAATTCAAATTTTTTCTCATAATGAGAAATTGAAAACTCTAAAACAAAATTTGGCTTTTAAACTATAAAATTAATTTATTTAAAGAAAAACAATTATATTTTTTACAAGATGAAATAAAATTCAGAAGAATTGAAGAACAACTTTAAATTACTGCTCTTCAAAAACAAATTAAAATCTTTGAACAAAAAAATTGCAAAGAATTATGTGTTGACATTCCCAATACTTTCTGACATATGAAGCACCATACTGTTAGTGTGCCTTACATTAAGGGATTTGATGAAAAAAATATCCCTACCATGGCAGGACCAATTCAAATGAATTTTGAGATGCTTAAATTCTATAAGAAAGAAATTGCAGAACTTCTCAATAAAAATATTATCAGAAGGAGCAAATCTTCTCAGTCTTGCTTGACTTTTTAGTTCTAAAAGGTGAGCAAAATTGAACGAGGAGTCCCTCAATTAGTAATTAATTACAAGCCCTTCAAAAATATTCAGGAATGGATAAGATATCCAATACCAATTGAAAGGGACTTAATCAACAGACTTGGAGATGCTAGTGTATTCTCAAAGTTTGAGATGAAATCTAGATTCTGAAAAATCCAGATAAATGAAAATTATGAATACAAAATTGCATTTAGTCGTTATAAATAGAAATTAATGTCATTTGTTCTTAAAAATGCTCCTAGTACAATGAATGAAATTTTCGACCAATTCATTGATTCTCGATTGCTTACATTAGTAATATATTCTTATTTTCTCTAAATTTCTTAAACAATACTGGAAAGACTTTAAATTATTTGCCAAGATAATAAAACTAAATAATTTAATTATCTCTGCAAGAAAAAATAGATTGTTTCAATCTAACATTAGATTTTTAGGATTTGAAATCTATCATTCCATTATTAAAACAATAAATTGAATCATACAATTTAATAATAAATTTCAAGATAATCTCTTAAATAAAAAATTTCTCTTAAGAATTAATTACAAATGTGCAAAACATGTTTTGACATTACTTCCAAACAAAATTTTGCCAGGTGACAGCCTATTTTTAGCATTTTTCATTTCAATATTTAAATTATTCAAGATATTAATAATCTTATTCTTGACTTCCTTACTTGTAAATTTTTTCCGGAAATCATTTCAAGATTCTTCCATGATAGAATTTGAAAATTCCGACCTACTAGAATATGTGAAGGTAAAACCCAAAATACGTAATAAAAATCATTTAAAATAAAAAAAAATTCAAAGGTAGGGTAGTCACTTTTTGCTTAAAATTCCCATCCTTAGTTACGGCTATAATGAATTTGAATATCCAAGAAATGCATGGATAAATGAATTGGATAAAATTTTGGAAGAAGTTGGGTTGAAGCATAACTTCAATGTAGCCTTAATTCAATGGTATGATAAATGTGGAAAAATAGATTTTTACAAAGATAATGAAATCTGTTATGATGACAGAAAAATTTTAACTGTAAATCTATTGGGACAAACAATTTTTAAAATTGAATTTGCAGACAAAACAGTCAAAGAGTTTTTTATAAAGGAAGGAACTTTCTTCATGATGCCTGACTGATTTTAAAAACTTTGCAGGCATGCAGTGTAGTCCTTAACAAAAAGAATCAGTATTACTTTCAGAAATCCTGTAAGATTGATGAATGGTTCAAATATAGAAGAGTTTTTTTACTCAAAAATTGGCCGTCAATGCCCAAATTAAAGAAGAGTCTTATACTCCTAATCAAGCCCAATTAACAATACTTGGGTCTACCAGACCGAATTATCAATCAGCTAAGGCCAACCAATTTGAGCCTTCATTTGTTCATTCGAAAGATCCTGCTGAAACTACAAAAAGCCCATTTTCTTTCTGATTTCCACTTTGTCCCTGGCCAAAGATAAAAATCTCAGTTTCTACAGAGACATTCCCTTAGAAACTAAATCCATAAATATCAGCCCAATAAAAAGTTCTAAAGGAAAGATCATTTATCATTCCTTTTACATTCTCAGAAATTGACTATATTGATGTTTGGTACATGATTTTCCTACATCAAAATAGTGATTTCCCCCTCATGGTTTTTAAATTTTGATAAAATTTTCAAAATTAATTTTTCAAATTGATTCTTAAGATGGTGATCCATTCATGATCCCGTCTTTGAACTTTTTACAATTGATATAAAACAATATTTCAATTTATTATTAAATGTTAACAAGCCCACACAAATTGAGGTCTCCTTTCCCCAAATACTTTGTTTTTCAAATAAATACAAATATACCTTGGATCCTAAAGTGGCAATACTTAATTGAAGATGGAATCTTCATAAGACAATATTATGTTAAATGGTGAGATAAATTTAATACCCAGAAAATAATTGCTCTATCAGCCATGAATTTACATATGTCCATCCTAACCTAAAATTGGAAAACCCTTTTACCTATGCTCCATTAAAAATTAACGAGACCTTTAACCAAAATCCACAAACTAAACCATCCAGCCTAAATTCATCCAAAGAATCCAAACCCTCTTCAAAGAGAAAATCAAAAGCCACAAAGCCTAAATCTAAATTGAAGCAAGAATTAGTCCAAAAATGCTTATTCTTTTAGAAGAAAATAACAATTCTGACTCTAAATCATATGAAGCGTCAAGTCACCCAATTAAACCGAATATCCAAAAAAACCCAATCATCTAGAAAGGCTACCCCTAAGAAATTGAAGGACCAAAATTCACAGAAGGGTCACATCCTACCATAATTGGTCTATGACGCATTTCGAGACTCTTTGATGATATTAATCTCAGTGATGATGAATAAAAATAATTTATCTTTGGCAAAATGTCAATGTTGAAATTATAAAAAAAATCAAGAAGTTTGAAAATAATATCACGATGACTTTCCAGCATAATGCAACTATCATAATGAACTTCAAGACAAGTAATAATCAATAATTAAAACACGAGAATCTAAGATAATGATTATCAAGAAATGGTAATAAGGACTACAATATACAATAATAGTCACAATGACTTTATAAGACAACAATTATGACTAGAGCAATAATGCATAAGCAAAGTCCACAATTATCAGAGAATCTTTGTAATTTATCTTTTTATGCAATTATTGTCTAGTTGTTAAATAATTAGGTAACTATTTTTCCTTTTACTTCAATTAGTTAAAAGTAGAAATGTAAACTACTTTTACTTTTCTAGAAAAGAATAATATAGATATGTGATGGGTTTCCGGTGAACTTCACTTTTCTTACCTATAAATAGGCTGCCTTGTCCCATTTATTTTTCAGAACTTGTTTTTCACTCTTAACAATTTTGAGAGAAAACTTGTTTTGAAAACAAAGCATTCTTCTTCCTCTTCTTTTGTACTCATTTTTTTTATCAACATTGATTAGTGAGCGGGAGCACTAATTAATCGTTGCCAATTAATTTTCTTATGTTAGTTTTAATCTTACTTCGAGTCATAATTTTATCCTTTCTTGTTGTTTGAATTATTGTTTCCGATACACTGCCTTTAATTACTTAAATTATACGTAATTCCACCTCTTTTGGTATCAGAGTCAAACTTGGTAAAATATTCACTGTTACTTAATTAATCTGCATAATTATTATTATGGGTATTAACTTTATCCCACCATTTAACATAATATTGTTTGGTGAGGATTCCATCTTTAACTGAGTATTACCACTTTTGAATCCAAGGTATTTTGTATTTGGTTGAAAAATAAAGTATTTGGGGGAAATGAGGCCTCAATTAGTGAGAGTTTGTAAACCTTTAAAAATAAATTGAAATATTTTTGTAAATCAATTGAAAAAAGTTCTAAGACAGGACCATGGATGAACAACCATCTTAAGAATCAATTGGAAAAACTAGTTTTGAAATTTTTATCAAAATGTAAAAACCATGAGTTGGAAAAATCACTATTTTGATGCAAGAAAATCATGTGTCAAGCATTAATATAGTCAAAATAATTGTATTATTTTTTATTGAAAGTATTTTGAAAGCTGAATGATGAACTTTCCAATCCTCCATGATTATAATTCTGAGAATGTAGAAGGAATGATAGATGATCTTTCCTTCTACATATTTAGAGAAAATAAGAATAATACTCATGCAAACAATCGAGACATAAGAATATTACTAATGTAAACAATCGAGAAATAAGTGAAATGGTTGAAAATTTCATTCATTGTACTTGGAGAGCATTTTTAAGATCAAATGACATTACTTTCCATTTATAACGACGAAATGCAATTTTGAATTCATCATTTTCATTTATTTGGATTTGTCAGAATCCAGATTTTATGTCAAACTTAGAGAATACAACAACATCTCCAAGTCTATTGATTAAGTCCTTTTTATTTGGCATTGGATATCTTATCCATTCTAGAACATTGTTGGTTTGTAATTAATTACTAATTGAGGGACTCCTCGTTCAATTTCACCGACTTTTTGAACATAAAAGGTCGATCAAGAACAATGAGATTTGCTCCTTGTGATAATATATTTATTGAGAAGTTTTGCAATTTCTTTCTACAGAACTCAAGTATCTCAGAATTCATTTGAATTTGTCGTACTTTGGTAGGGATATTATTTTCATCAAATCCTTTAATGTAAGGAAGACTACAACATGATGCTTCATGTGCCAGAAAGTATTGGGAATGTCAACACATAATTTTTTGTTCAAAGAGTTTAATTTGTTTTTGAAGACCAGGATTTTAAAGCTATTCTTTAATTATTTTGAATTTTATTTCATCTTGTAGAAAATATAATTGTTTTTCTTTACATGAAATTAATTTTATAGTTTTGAACACAGAATTTTGTTTTAAAGATTTCAATTTCTCATTGTCTTGGCAAATATGAACTTTGAAGATTTCATAAGTAATATGCATTCTAGTACCATTGACATATGACAAAGATTTTTTTTATCTTCTTGAAGTACTTGGTAGGAATGAGTCATTCTTGCATACAATTCAAATCAGCTCCTGAATCATTAAGAGTCATTGACATGAAATCAAAATCTTGGATTATTATTCTCACCATTATGTACTATTTTTTATTTTGATGTGATTAAGAATTTGGATGAAGTTATCATCATATTCATTGTTGACAATAGGTTCTTCAACCTCATTTTAAGAAATTGAGGATTTACTAGGTTCTCCTAATTCACTAGATTCATGATTTTAATTAAATTTTCTATTTTTAAAAGTTTTAATTCTTTTGTTATTTCTATGTTTGAATCTTTTAATTCTTTTATTTTTATTTTAATATTTTTATTCATTTTTAAAGTTATGTAAAGTAACTTGTTTTTCCTTTCTTTTAATTTTTTTGAATTTTTTAGGAGTTTGTGAATGGCTTGCAGTATTATTATTATACTTAGATGTTTCTTTCTTTTGAATTAACTTCTTAAATCTCTTAAGGTGTTCTTGTTTTAATCCAAAATTTTCAATTTTACTGATTAAATCTAACAAAATATTTTCTTAGTCTTCGTTTTTATTAAAAACATTAATATTTTTCTGACAACAGATATCCCTGCACCCCATAGAGATGTTAGAGATGATAATAATCAGAACTTATTTCTATTATTGTAAACAATTCTTGTTTTTCTTTGTGAGAGATTTTAATTGATTGATTTTAATTTTCACTTGAAGGTGTTAGAAAAATGACTATTATGACCACATTTAAAATACTTAATTTTACTTTTATCAACAAATTTTTTATTAAATTTTCTTTTTGAATAATTTTTATTCTTAGCAAAGTATTTGTCAAAATTTTTATTTTTATTTTTGTGGACTTTTTTCCTATAAGGTTTATAAATTCTTTTAGGATTTAGATGGAAATTTTCTTATCCTTTTAGGAAGGATAGCAGGTAATCCATATTGTTCACAGAAATTGCCTAAATCATATTTGACAATCTTCTTTTCTTTTTAAGTTTGTTTGTGAATTTTCATGCCTATACACATTCTCAGACCTTCATTTTGTATTGTAGTAGTAATTGTACCGTAGGTGAGACTATTATAGTCTATGTTTCTAAGGTAGTCGCTAATAACTGTTCTAATTTTATGGGCAAACAAATTTGGTAAGTCATTGATGAATGGTTCTTTCCAAAAGGGCTGATTATTATCATCCCTACACATTACTCTGGGCAAAATATATTTTTGTACCAGTCAAAATCACTTAGGGTATAACACCTAAGATTGGTTAATTAGTCATGGATACGAGAAGTAACATTACTTGGCGTTCCAATGAAATGTTCAATTATTGTGCACAAAAGTGTATTGATGGCATTAGGTATTGTTTCCTTATCTTCTTCAATAATTAGGGTTTCTTCAGCATCAATCTTTATTGCTGAAAGGATGACATTTTTGGATTCTCTAGTGAGATGCTTTTCCTACTAGGAATGAAACATTCTTGTGAATCCTTTAACTAAAAGATTTATTATCTCATTGTGAGATAAATTGTGTGTGATAATATAATTATTGGCTACCATAGCCATGTGCTGTAATTTGTTAAGAACTACATGTTCTAAAAGACCATCAATAATACTGTGGATGTATGGAGGAATAGGCTTTTTATGCAACTTCCTTTCTAATTTGTTAATTTCTAAATTTTTAAATGTTTCTTCAATATTGTGAATGTTTGAAGATTCATGAATTGTGGATGATTCATAGGTGGAATCTGTCCTATGGCTTTCTGATTCAGAACTACTATCTTGGTAAATTACCTTAACATAAAAGGATGACTCGATAGATTTTTTTTTTCAATTCTTGAAGCATTTTATCAATTTTTTTATTAAGGGGAACAATATTCAAATCAGTTTTATCTGAATGATTTATTAAGGGAATTTCTTTTAGAGATTCATTAGGTTTAGGCTCATAAAGATCGTCAACATTTTTCTCAATTTATCTAATTGTTTTCCTATTGTTATTAAACTTTGATTAGTGTAATTTAGTTTTTTAACAACATTTTTGTTGGGTTCTCATTCCTTTGAAATCTTAAAAGGAAAAGCAGTGATTAATTTTTTTTTATGATTAATCATAATTTTTTTAAGTGGGGGATGGCTAGCAAACACCACACTAGAGTCTTTCTTGACCCATTTGGTCTAAAAAATTACTTTAATATTCTTTTCATAAATATATTCGATATAATCGAAGAAAAATATATCAACTCTAAATTCTTGTACGAACGCCTTCCATTCAGCAAATATAATTTTTCTTTAATCCATATTGTATGTTTCTCTGACCCAATTTCATCTGTTGAGATTGACTAGGTCATTTATATGTTGGATTAAACCCTCCCAATCAAGTTTGTATTTTTGACTTAGGGTGCATAAATTAAAAACTAAGAGTTGGGGATTGACTAGAGGTAAGACTCCTTGAAAATCAGATTCAGTTGGTGATTCTATTTCATCATATTATTTAGTATCATTAACAAAGATTGGCTGACTGACTTGAGACTTTGAGGTTATGCCTTTAAGCCTTAAATTTTTTATTTTTTATTTTTTTAATTCTTGTTCCAATTGATAGATTCTAAGATCTTGACTATTATTGACAGTGGATTCAAAAAGGAACTCCTAGGAGTGTTAGACTGGCTAAACTCCCTAAATTGAGCATTATAACTGGAAGATTGGAAATTAATATTTACAGTACCATCCATGTATTGTTGGATATGTTCAATATCTTCAATTAGGCGTTGAATTAGAGTGAGTTTGATTTCATCGGTTAAAAGCCAATTTGTAGTAAATTAATATCTGACCACCTAATAGTTTTAGAAACTCTAATATTGACATTACTTTAGCTAGATTGAATCAATAGAGTTTGATTTTTTTGGACTCCTATTGATGACTTGAAAATTCATATTGATTTTTGTTCCTCTGTTAATGTATTCTAAAAATCAAAGCTAGGGGTTGGGCACCTTCAAAGATTTGATAACCACTAGTTTTAATATTCAAAGTTTTAGATTTAAAAATATGGAGGTCTCTTAAACAAACAGACAAATCTGAAAAAGAATCATAATGAATTGGACCATTACAAAGTGATGATTCAATTAATCCTAAAATACTATCATTAAAATTTATAAATCTTGCATCTCGTAAGGCTAACGAGACATAGGTATTTAGGCCTCTCCTTGTGAGTGGTTTAACTTCAATCTAGACTAAACCAAAGTGAAGGAAATTATATGCTTTTTCAATGTGATGCTTAATTGCATTGGAGGAAAGTAATCGACAAGTTTCATGCTCTTTCCCAAGAGCATATATTTTTTAATTATTTTTACATGTTGCTGAGGCTTCAAGGAAGCAACATGCCGTGTTTATTTATAATTTTTTTTGCTAGGAATTTTGGATATATTGTATACCCTATGATCTACTTAATCATCTGCTAAATATTCAAAATATTCTTTATTAATTATGTCTGGTATTATATTTATTGTAGACATATTGGTACTAGAAGAATTACTTATAAATAATCTACTCTTTGCTTAAAATAACTAAATTATTCTTATGATTGAAAATTTCATCATGTATTTTGATTCCCAACCTGCTATTACTTCTACAACCTCCTATGAAGTTGACTCTTTTCTCATTTGCCTTTACAACTATCCTACCCTCGAGATTTACACTCTAAAAGGTTTTATTACGGTGCCTGGAGTAAACCAAATAGAAACTGATACGTCAGATTCACATATTAAAAAAATAAAGATTATAGATAAATAATCAATTATAAAAATAACCAGCTACTTGGAGGGAGAATCAGATTAAATAAAATTAATTATTCAAAAAAGCAATTATGTAACAATAGCAACAAGTACCAGTCACTTAGACGGTGAAGAACAATAATTATGTAAATTAATTAAGTTACAGTAAATACCCTACCAGGTTTGGCTCTGATACCAAAAGAGATGAAATTACGTATAATTTATGTAATTAAAGACTGGGTATTAGAAGCAATAATTCTTATACATATATGATATTGTGTATATTAGAATCTATAAATAATCATTGATAACAAATTAAAACTTGATAAAAGAACTATAAATAATCAATAATTTTACTACTCTCATGTAATATATATAACTTTCCCACAATTTTATCAAAATTTTCCAAAATCTTTACTCAAGTTTCCTATATACCAAACAAGGAAACTATAATTTTCTAGTAACTATTTTACTTAACCATGTGTTACCAAACATGGTAATCTTAGTAATTGTCATCAAACTTTTTACTCAACAATTTAGCTTTTCCAACATTCTTACTTAACCCGTACCAAATGGTCTCTAAGTTCTAAGTCTAACCCGTACAATCTATTTGAAGAATCAAAACCAAGAAGTGTCTTATAGGTGTTGGGGGGGAGCTGTGTAGGGGAAACATCATGATACTAGAAAAGCACTTAAAATAGAGAGGAGTCGTGAACCTAAAACCTAATGCAATATACATAGTTCTAAAATTTAAGACACCGAGATACATAGAAGGGCTAACGAGGCCCCCATCAAAATAAGAACATGAGACCTCATCGGGGAAAGCCCTACTATACTGGGAAGTAAACCGATTAAACTCCCCCTGATTTCTAATTATGGGCATGGAGGGAGAAAACGAAAAGGAATCCATCTGAGAAACAATAGAAGAATGAAAACAAAGCTAAGAAGGAAACTTACTGGTGAAGGACACGCGAGAGGAAGAAGAAGTAAAAAACCTTTAAATAAATTACTTCAGACACCAAACGACGGACTTATGGTAAAAAATAATAACTGTCAAAAGTTGAAGCGGCACACGTCAGTAATCAGTATATGAATGAGGACACGTAGCACATAACATAAGAAAAAAATGGTAGAATCTGAACATGTGAAGGCGTCTCCCTCGTCCAAGAAAAACAATGACGGCATGGGGAGGTGCAAAATGGTGACGGGGTAGAATACAATGATTAGAAGCTTGATGTCATCAGCTAGCAGGTGGCAAATAAAAAAATCAGTGTTTTGCATCAACGACTTACAACCATTATACAGAGCGGGGGCAAATGAACAAGCTACGTTAGATAGAAAAGCCAAGGATTGCCAGGTTGACAAAAGGTAAGGCGGAGGAAGAAGACGTGGAAAGACACTAAAAAGATGGAATCAATTAAAGATGATGTGGCAGTCAAATGGATGTTAGATTCTATCAAGGCGGTTCCCACAACCTCCGCGATTTAGCTAACAAGCACTATGTCCATGAATATTCTACTTATCTAGTTGAATAATTGTAAAACGGTCATGAAGGAAAAGACCTATAAATACCTTCCCATGTATCAAGAAAAAGACAATTGAATGATACAAGCGTCCACTTTTCTACTCACTTTCTTTAGTGTTACTTCACAAAATTCACATTCAATATTCTTGAATTAAGTAGAGGGAAAATCCATTTACACATCTCATATGCCATTAAAGGAGATTAGACTCCATTTCTCATATTATTATTATTCATTCATTCCCTCATTGCATGTTAAAGGTTAGGTATCTATCTTTCTATCTCACAATATGTCGAGAAATTCAGGAAATGTATAAGGGTGCTTTGTGAAATTTGAAAGAAGATATTACAAGTTTAAGATGAGTATCTGATTGCAAACACATCGGATATTTCCTCTTTTTTCGGTCACCGACGACCCGAATGACATTCTCTCCTTCATATTCCAAAATGGGTTTCTGAGGATCAGTCTTTTCCTACGCAATTTCTTGAATTTATAAGTGCCATTTTTTTACCATAAAAACACGCATTCATGGACTGAAAGGTACACAAGGTCGTAGACAAACAACTCCGAAGGACCATCTTCATTTTTGGTTAAAGTACATTAATATCTCCACATAGTTTGTCTAATTACACGAACAATCACTCTAGCTAGTTTTCAAAACGTATAGCAAACAACTTCTAGTTCTATTTTATCGACAAATAAATCCATACAAATTATTTTCTCCACAATATCATCATCATTTTTTTTAAATTCATACTAATTATAGGTGCTTACATACTATAACTTATATATATATCAATGCTTCAAAAATATGAGTTTCTTACCAAAAAGTGCAAGTTGTATAAGAGTACCGCGTTTTGAAAAAAATCTTTGTATGGATTTTTTTACTAGCCAATTTTGTTGTAGTGTAAATTGTAAAAATCTTATATTCACGGGAAACGTCTGACTTTTTTATTTGCTACTAAAGAGTTCTCAGAAACCCTCACACAAGAGAATGAAGACCACTGAGCAAAACCAATTCACGCCAAACTTTTATTTTCTCAATGAAATAACAAAATGTACAACTTGGTTCTTCAGAATTACAAGAGATGTACACTTAATCATGCACAACTTGATTCTATATCGTTCGGCAAAACAATAGTTATATGCAACCCTCGCATGTTCAAAGTCTCAAAATTGTGAAAGCTATAACATCGTATCTATTGCTGAGAATTATCTCATTCCGTCCATAAGATACTGGCTTTTGAAAGTCAAATATGAAGCTGATCATCAGTCGCAGCCTTTCTATCATCAAAACAAAGAGGGGCACAAGCTTCAATGATCTCAACCAGAACTTAACACTTATTTTGCTCTCAACAGTAAGTTGCAGCTTAATTACACATGCTGTCTCCTACTTTCTCAGAAGCAAACATCAACTTGTGAAAAGCACAATCAAAACAACAAGCCGAGTCCAGAGACCTAATTACAAGGGGACCACATGGGTAAGGGCTCTTCATGCCTACAATCCCAAAGCCAACATTATTGTGTGTGTATATATTAAAATAGACTCCTACAAATCTGGGCTCACCCTACCACCGCCAGCTTAAAAATGCCAACCCAACCCTATAATATTAACCTTTCTTTACTACCCAAAAAACCCTAGTTTTCTTTTCAATGCCTTTGCTTTTGCCTTGGCTTTACTTGGTAATCTTGAATTGCTCAATCATTGAGTTTTTTATGTCACTTCCATTTCTCTTCATCTATAATTTGAGATTGCTTTGATTTATAAAATATTTCTACATAAGAAGAAAAGGAATTTCCAAATAATGCATTTAGTTCTAATACAATTATTAACATGCACCCGTTCATAGATAGTTTAGTTTTGCTAAGTATTGCTGTCTATCAAATTTTCACAAGCAGTGGATTCCGGTCGGCACGCAACGGAGTCGTGGTTTAGGTTTTGTTAATTCATAGAACACAAAAGAGTTCGTCGCGTCGACGTCAGCTATGGAGAGGTTCGTTGTCACCGTTATACTATAATTCGTCGTAGTTAGTTTTCGTGTATCGTAGTTAGTTTTCGTGTATTTGGTTAAAACGAAAAATTAGTAAAATAAAAGAAAGAAAATTTTAGCATAGAGTGAGCATTTTTGGTTCATAGGTTTCACTTAACAGCACTTTTTTGTCATAAGAGAATGAGAAATATGCAAGAATCGGACCCAGATTTGGATCACAAATGAATGTAAAACATTACTAACCGCTGGATCACAAATGAATGTAAAACATTACTAACCGTTTTGGTCACATCCTAAACTAAGGTTTGTTTTTCTTTTTATCTAATACTATTACGAGGGGATTAAAGTATTTTATGATTCGAACTCATAATCTCAATCTATAAGTGCTGAGTCTTAACTATCTCTTTTAAAAAAATTCTTGTTTATGAATTCCCGTATAAAGATTTTGACGAAAAAGTTAAAGTTAGACTTGGATTAAAAATGAAAGGAAATTAAGGAACATATAATCGGCTTTGTTGTGCTCAAGGAAGGAACATGAGAATCCGAGAAAAAGCAAAGCGAGAAACATGGGAGTCATTCTCTCATTGTCATCATCTCTGCTAAAGTTGGAATTACTAATTTGTGCATTGGGAAAATGCATGCGTCTTAACATTCTCCATCTCATATTCTCTTCCTTCTTTTGTTCCAATCAAATTTTATTCACCCATCTAGCTGGATATAAGTCAATAAATAAATAAATAAAATTCAAGATTGGCTCTAGTCATACTAAAATATGTTTACTACTCCTGAAGTATTAAAAACGCAGTACCTCCAGTAGCTATATACGCAATGTCTAATTCTATTATATAAAGTTTTGACCGAATTACTAACTTCTGGAACTAAATGAATGGCTATTTTTTCATGGAAAGAGATGTAAACAAGGAAGTTCCTCAAAGCTTAATGTTAATTTGATGCTAAAAAGTTAGAATAAAAGGCCGATAGCAATCATCATTTTCCAAAATTAAAAATAAAATAGGCAGCATGTTTTTAGGAAACAAAATGATAGGATTGTTGAACATTTGTATTTCAAAATAATAATAATAATAATAATAATAATAATAATAAATAACAAAACATGTTTCAAACTTTCAATACGCCACAAAGGAGATGTTTGCGTTTCTCTAGTGGTATGCGATTCCTTAAATTATGGACTTTTAGAGTACAGCAATCAAAAATATAAAATATAAAATTATATTTTTCTTTCTTTTAAGTACGGGGATTAAGAAATAGAATATTAAATCAGAAAACTTAAATCATAACCTATTATATCAGGATTCTCTAATCAAGTAAACTAAACGAATATTATATCAAGATTCATATGAAATGGAATATAAAAATAGATTTAGTCTGTGAAATATATTATATATAGAGCTAATGAATGGCTCTATTGGACATAAAATGTGGGCAAAACCAAGTATATTAAAATGAATATATATGAAGAAGATCAACAATAGTTAGAGGCACAAAGTCCATAATATATACATATGATAGAGTTTTGTGGCAATGGATAATTTACATTATTCTCTCTCAATATCAATTGATTCTATCATGCATGACTTGATTGGGTTCTTAAGTATGGCTATTCACATGCATATCTTATATATATATATATATATATATCTAACATCTGTTTCTTGTCATATTCAAAACTTATACATTGCTATACAATTATTCACCTATTCATCTAGATAGATAAAACATGTTTTACATTCATCTTTTTAACAACGTAACCGTCAAATTAGGAGCTTGTTCATGATTTTCAGGTTTCTATAGGAACTTACAGAAAAACTAGAGATTTGTACGATCTTCCAGAAAAAAATTCGGTACTCTTAGAATACTAAATATTCAATATTCATTCCTATAATTGATAACGTTTGTGCAAATTCGTCAAATTTCAAGACTTCATACATTTTCTCTTCACAAAAATTGAATAAAATATCTTATTTTGAAAATGTTGCAATTTGATGACATGAAGATGAGCTGACTATTCGATATTTCAGGAGCACGGAATATTCTTTCAATCTTTTGAAAAAAAAAACATTGCTTTACCTAGAGTGTGGAGGAGGTTATAACCTACGATCATTATAACTCTTACCTAGAGCATGAAAATTAATATAATAATTAAGTAATTACAATGTATGATCACTTTTTTGCCATTTTTCCTCGGTAAATATTCTATATGTGAAGATTTTCACAAACCCTATAAATTTATTTTAGTAAATTAGTATATGCAAATAACATTGATTACATTATCTCTTCGTGATCTCACATTTGTTTGTTTGTTTTTTGTCTTGGCAATGGCCCTCCAAATTTTTCTTGATGAACAATAAGGCACAAGTATGATGTACATGCCATTTATATGTGTACTTATTTCACAACTGATTACTTTACGTTTTAATAAATTTCATTTATTTTTGTTATTTGATGTCTAAAACAAAACTAGATGGAAAATAGGTAAATGTGTTAGCGTATGAGTCTTTCATATATTTTAAATTAACTTCTGATGAAAGAAATTAAAAAAATATAGTTTGAAAAAGAAGAAGTGGAAAAATATATTCATATAAATCTATAATTACTAAACACATAATCGACTCATTTGCTCAAGTATAGAATGAACTAGATAAATTATTAATAAACTAAAAATAAACATTATTGATATAATAGGAAATAGAACCTGTACTTCATGCTTATATTTGAATTGATTTAAAAAAAATGATGCTTATCTTAAAAGCACTTCAATTATCAACAACAGAAGAGAAGAGAAAAAGCTCGTGAGCGTCAGCAATTAATGAAAACATGCATATAATTTACTTCTCTAATTATCATGTCCTTTAAAATAAATATATTTGACAATTTTTTTTTTGAGAAATGGGAAATGTGAAGAGTAGAGGAGAGAACAGGCCATTAATGAAAGAAAAGCAGGAGAACATGGTAGTGGTCAGATGAATTGGAAACAAAAAGGAAAGCTTCTTCATCTTTCTGTTAAAGTTTATAAATCCTAAAATTACACCCAATTAGTATTTTTACCATATTAACTTGGCACCATTTTCCCATACTCATTAACACACACAATATCATAATAACCAATTTCCCCCCATTTCAACATCAAAAAATCACATCCGTTTCTGCATGTTTACCAAAAAAACTCCACTCATATATCTAGCATTCTATATATTTTAGAGAGAAATGGAAAAATATGTTGTATAATAGCACCACGGTACTTGTCATAATACTTGTCGTATTACACGCGTAATATATAAACTAATGTGCAAAATAAAAACTTCCAATTGTATGTAATGTGAACGTATTGTCACGTTCAACGTAAAAAGCATATATTTTCTTAGTAGTTTTGAATGCTAGCTAGTATGCATGTCTTGCTGAACTGTCCAACTAAAGACGAAACTACAAGCTATATCTCGTCCATTTCAAACCGGAAAACAAGTTTACGGATTAACAGCAACCTCAAGAACCCACTTTGAGTTGGAAAAAAAAACCATTCGTTTTCAGATTTTTCAACATGCTGAAATTAAAGTCAACTTATTAATGTACTAATTAACTAAAACTGATCATTTTATCATCTTTTTTCTTTCAAACGAATATAATGATTAAGTCCAAATTCTTTCGCCAACAACAACAAATCAAGAGACGATTGATGTAAGAATTAGAACAAAGTATGCTGAATCTACGTATTGAAATTCGAACAAAAACACCTACTACCTAATTAATTGATCAATTGGTGTCAAATTCACTACAACTTTTCAAATCCACTGTAAATTAAGTCAACTCGGTCAGACAATAGGACATCACTCAAATGTGATTTCTTTTTTTATTTAAGATCTTGGTGGTAGGAAGAATTGCGTACCAGCCATGAAGCTGTTAAACGGAGCCGGATATGAAGTAGCTGTAGGATCAAATAAAGCAACAGCGGCAGCAGCAGACGACGAGGTACCACTTGTGGTGGCTGCATTGGTGGTGGCACTGGCGGTTATGAGATTAAGCGGCTGAAGTCCACCGGAGGAGGTTTCGCCGGTGACGTAGTTAGTATCGAGGCCTTGATCGTATAGAATTCCCTTGAACACATGGCCTCCGATATTTACAGCCGTCTGATACGCATACTGATCGTCATTCTCCTCTATTGAACTCACTCTCACGCATCGGAAAACCGCCGAAGAGCTCACTTCTGCCGGAAAATTCCCCACTTCCAACCCTAACATAATTAAGTAAAACTCATGATGATCATATTATATAAAAACGATTAAAAATTAGAAGATTTTCAGAAAACAAAATTACAATCAAAGAAAAGCTGAAAGTAAGTCGTACCTGAAGTGTGAGTGGTTGGATTCTCTCTATGTCGTTTGGTATGCTCAAGCCGGAGCTGATTCTGTTGTTGTTGTTGTTGTTGTTGAGGAGAAGCAGTTAGGAGGTGAGATTGACGCTCCCGGCGTCTAGAAGCGGGAACCCACGTGCTTTTCACGTGAGTTTGACAATCGAACCCTCGGCTCTTACAGCAAGTTCTACACCTCATGTGTATGCAATCTTTCTTAGCTTGGTTCCCACAATCTTGACAGCTCATCCCACTACCTGCACCTACTCCGGCAGATGTTGACATCGTCATCATAAAGCCGGATCTCGACGGTGATTGGTCATGATCGGCGGGGGTGGTAGTGGTGATGTAGGAGGTTCGGCTGGGACCCACGCCTAGCCCAGCTGCTGCTGATGAGTAAAAATCGTGGAGTGGAAGTGAGGCGCGCGGGTTGATTTGGATGAGGTTTTCTTGCTGTTGCCATAGCTCGAATCCTTTATACGATGATGGAGCCACATGATCTTCTTCTTCCTGTTGTTGTTGTTGATTCTTGTACCAGAAGAAATTCTCTGGTGGTTGGATTTCGTTATTTTCTTGGCCGTTTGATGATTCTCTTCCACCTCCGCGGCCTTCGCCGCCGCTTAGCGAGAAAAAACCGGACATTGTTCCGCCTCTAAACCTGTCCCAGGCCCTAATTGTGACCACAAATCCATATCAGAAGATCCGGTACGCCCGAATTCGAACCCGAAGTACTTTGAAACCTATTTTTTTTTCGTTTTTTTTTTCTTTTGTAGAAGCTCTTAAATCGAGAGGTGGTTGGAAAATGGGAAAATTGAAGAAACAGAGGAGGGGAGAAAAGCGTTAATCAGGCATTAAGCTTTTCTCCAACTGATTCATAATCTGTGAATGAAAGAAGCATTTAAGAATGGGAGAAAGAATTACAGCTCTGTCTGCAACGCCGCCATGCGTGTCTTTCTCTTTCTCTCTCTCTCTCTAATATTTCTCGCTTTCTGTCTGTCTGTTCAGTGTGGTCTGCTAAATTAATTTAAGTCCCCAACTCCTTTCCCTGCTTTCTCTCTTTCTGATTAGCTCTTTTTCTTCTTCTCATTTCTCTTGCAATCCTCTCTCTCTCTCCGTGTTTAGTGTTGTAGTCTTTAGTTTGGGAGATGTGATCTCTACTGGTCCAATTGTCAAGTTTGTTAATATTTAAGAATTTTATACATAAAATAATTATATTTTAATTTATAATTATATTATATATATATGTATTTTAAAATATATTCGTACCCATATAAAAATATTTTAACATATATTTTTTAAGAATGTTTTTACATACTAAAATATATTTTAAACAAGAATATTTATTAAATATATTTAATTTAAAATAATATTTTTAATATGTTAAAGTACTTCTAAATTAAACTAAGCGCTCGTAAATTCACTCAAAATTAATAATTTGTCTTGATATATATTGTCAAAAAAGCTTATATAATGAAAATCCGTTTATCTAAGTAGATTGTGGATTTTATGGATCTAATCTAGATAGGGGAGGATCAAAGGCTGAGAAATTGGCTTCGTTATCTGAATGGTAAAAATACAAGCAACGTGTCGGAGTATCAAAGCTTTTTTTGCTTATTCGTCTTCTAGTACCCTACTTTTCCTCAACACGTCCTCCAGTTGTTATCTGTTATTGCCTACTAATTACTTTGACCATCCAAGTTTTAAATTTTCTTTACCTTATTGAATTGTTAGTTTCGAAGTTTTTTTTTCCCTTTCGTTTTCTCAATCAATAGTTTGGAAGCTTTGATTTGGAAGGAATTGATCAGGAAGAATTGCACCATGCTATTGTATATATGTTTCATACGACAATATGAGTTTGCACTTTGAACAGTAATTCAGTCCTTATATGCAATCGTAAATTTTTTTGCATTTCCATATAAATTGTAACATTGGACAATAAAATTGTTCTTTCATCTATTAATTTCCCAATTAGATTTCAATCTCTACTAATTTAGAACAAACAATTTTTATGAGTGTCATTGTTTATGACATAAATGACTTGTATGAATGGTTCACGGTTAGGAATTAAAAAGAATTGAGATTATTTTGACACATTTGAGCTACTCAAATCTAATCAGGAATATAGCTAGGTTGAGTTACTTTGCTGTGACACTCGTCTACAACATGAAGCACTAGTGAAAGAAATATTTGTTATAATTTCGACTAGAATCCAAAATTCATGAAATTTAACCTAACATACTCTAACGTTGCTACCTCTCGTAGTTGAAATTAAATTCATCAAGTTTAACAATCAGTGTAATAAAACTTAAAAAGTAGCTTAATTTTGAATCACACTCAACATATATATCTATCACAAACATCAACACAACATAATTCATCACATAGGTACCAAAAACACACATGAAATAAAAGCGACAGACAGATTCAAATCTGGTTAAAAAGGTTTTGCCTGTGTTGTTCCATCCTAAAAAACTAAATCATAAAAGAATTAGCATAAAATAAATGGAGGGTGTCATGTAAATATGACATTGCTAACACTCCCAAAGAAAAGACGATAAAAAAAAAGAGCATGCGTTTTGAAGAACCAATAAGCAAAGCGGATTCACTTTAAACTCCGATGGATAATTGTGCTCTAGTCTCAAGTTTTTAAAAATAGACATTTTTCATGCCGCTATTGAAATAGATTTGATGGATATATTTTCTGCTACTTCACCTATTTCATATATAAAGTGTTATGTTTGGTTTTACAACAACTATTTAATGTTCGAGAGATCATTTCCCTAAACCTATTCATACTTCTAAAGGTCTTAGTATAACTGATTTATCTGAAAATATACGTACTCTTATTTTTCATATCACTGCTCTTTGTCCCATTTCGATTTTGTCTAAATGTGAGCCAAGCAGGTTCAAGTGCCTGGAGGGTGCATCTACCGAAGCAGGTATGATTACCTTAATATGATATTCCTTTCATTCTTCCTCTATGGTGCTTATGAAATCTGGTTCTTTTGGGATTATAGTTGATGGTTGTTTCTCAATTCCATCTCTACTACAGAACCGGCCTCATCCAACTCATCATGAATGAAACAATTAGAAAAGGTACAAGCATTTAATCGATCAAATAGCATATGAAGTTTTTAACTGTATTTAATTAATCAATAATATAATCTTTGGTCTCTAACTTTTCATTTTTAAGCACAAACAATCCAAAATTAATTACTCGTTACACTAACTTACAACAACATCGTATCCAAAATTAATTACTCGTAACACTAACTTCACCATCTCATGTTCATAGGCATTTGAAGAGAAATAAAGTTGACAAAATTAAAAGATGGTGAAATGATGAAAATCATGAAGAAATGACAAAAATTTGATTGTCTTACTCAAGTCTCATAGACAATTGCTTGTCATATGCTTGTTTTCATACACAATTGTAACATAAGTACGTAGTTTTATAATTAAAATTGTGTGCGCTTAAAAATGAAAGTTTAGAGAGTAAAATATTTCACAAAAACTCAATTAGGAAAAAAGTGGAATTAGCTCCAAATTAGGTGAGGAGATCTGGTGTAATTTGCACTAAATATAGGGATCAGTTTATCAAGGTAGATAGATTAAGGCAGTGAAAAAGAAGCATATTTATCGAATTTCCAACAAAAATGCCTATGTTTTGTCGTGGCTAAATAGGGAACACACCGCCACCTCGTACATTTCTTTAATAATTTCTCCATTGTATTTTATTTTGTTTTTCCTTTCTGCACACTGTAACTAGCTATACTTTTAGTTAACTTAATCAATCCCACATTATTCAAACTATTAATCATCTTCTTGAACTCCCTAAAATAAATATAACACATTGATAACCTTTCTTTTTCCATTGACAAGCTTAGTTATGTGTATTATTATACATAAGGAAAGCATTCATATCCGAGCTTAGTTTATAGTATGAGCATGGATTGACTACTCGGCCGGTCATGGCTTCATCTACTTGATCAGCATTGCTTTATTATCTTGCTATTGATAAGTTAACTTCGTCTACCGTTAATTAACAATAAGAATAACAACAATAATAATAGTTCAACGTTCTGCTTCTTTGTAATTTGTCAAGAATGTGTGATTTTTTACTAGAAATGAAGGTATATATAGATATAGGGGGACATGTTAATAATTGACAGTTGGTAACACTTTAGCAATTGGAAGCCCTATATAGCTCGAAATAACATAACTAATATTTCAAAAATCATTTGGACGATGTGAGATTCTTGACCCCCACTTGAATCCCTACCTAAGAGCTTCTCTCCACGTTATAACTGGTGCCTCACTCGATGGTGCGGGTCCTCAATCCATATGCTGATCATTTTGGTGAAATCATGGCTATCATTCTACTGGACAGTATAGGTTTTTTCCCTGTAAAATAACTAAGACTTACACACGGAAGGAGTCAGCCTACTTTGATAAACTCTAATACACTTTATTAATTCAAACATCTGATACGTAGAGAGCCTATAACTTTGCCTCGCTTTGACCCCCACTTCATTAGAGCTCGGAAAAATCTACGGTGGAGTCCGGGGTCAACTGACCATTAGATCCTCTTGTGGGTCTCAAATGAGGTGATCTAAGGATCAATTGACTGCAATACTGGTATTCACCAGTCTTGTAGAAGTGTCGGGAGAGCCACATAATTCTAGTTAATCTTTTTGGTAAATGTTGAAGAAAGAAAAGCTGCAGCCTCAGAAGAAAATCTTCATCATAGGCAAAAGAGGGAAGCAGAACAGAGGTGTCTAACCATTTCTGGTAAAAAACGATTTCAGGCTTCAAGTAGGCATCCGTTGGAATCATAGGAGATCATAGGCAACCGTTAGAATCATTTGTATATATACATCCTCCCTCATTGTAAACAAACAGAATTTTTCCTTCAAATAAAAGATCAGAACCAGAAAGGTTCATCATCTCTAAAGCTCATCATTTTTTCCATTCGAGATCAGAACCAACAGGTTCATCATTTCCACATGGTATCAGAGCAGTGATTGTGAGAACCAACACATATGGCAGAACCATCAACCTCCGGCCAGCTTCACCACCATGACACCAACCCCAGACTAACCTCCATCCTGCTCACTGGCCACAACTATATACCGTGGGCTAGGGCGGCTCGGGTGAGCCTGAAAGGAAGAGGCAGACTGGGCTTCGTGGACGGCAGTAAGCCAAGACCGGACCGAAACTCAGAAGAATGGGACATCATGGACAGCCAGGTAATGACCTGGATAACAAATTCAATAGACCCAAAACTCAGTGAAATTTTTTGTTTTTATGAAACAGGACAGGAACTCTGGGAAGAAATCCGGAGCAACTATTGTGAACAAAACAATTTTGCGCAAGTCTTTGAACTTAAAAGAGAGATCTCCCAAGCAAAATAGAGGGACAAATCAGTACCGGAGCTAACCGGATTTTTAAAATCTAAGTTCAAAGAACTTGAAACCTTGAGACCGATGACCACTGATCTGAAGGAACTCCAAGAATGGGCTGAGCAAGATAAGGTTTACCACTTCTTGAATGCTCTCGACTCAAGCTATGAAGCATTCTGAGCTCAGATCTTGATGTCGACAGAAAAGCCAACTTTTGCCACCGTCTCAGCCATGGTTCAAAGAGAAGAAACCAGGCGACGAGTCATGAGTACCAGAGATGACAAGGCGGAAGCACTAGCCATGGCGACCCGCGGCTTCCTCCGAAACCCTAACCCTAAGGAAAGGGGAAGACACCGCGGACAACCAGGCGAGCAGGTGAGATGCAGCCATTGCCGAAAGGAAGGGCACACCCATGATCGGTGCTGGAACCTGCACCCTCATCTCTGGCAGAACCAGAGAAAGTTCCAGAACGAGCGAGGGAGCTGCGCGAAAAGTGACGAGCGAGGAGGCTCCGCGAAACCCTTCCCCTTTTATACCGAGGGTTTTAGTGGAGCGGGTCACGTACCACCGACCCGACCGAATGGAAGAAATAGACCGATCCGGATCCATTAGAGCATACCTGCACCCAGGCAACAACGCACAGATGGCTACACTGCTCAAACAATTCGGAGAATTTTTGCGCGATACCTCAGGTTCATCCATTTGCAATACTGTCAATTATTTTTCTAAATCTACAAATTTTTGTCATAACTTAGAACATTGGATAATAGACTCTGGTGCATCTGACCACATGACTTATGACACAAAAAATCTACACAATCTCACTAAATTAGAAAAACCACAACACGTAACGGTAGTCAATGGAAATAAAGTTCCAATTTTTGGCACAGGGTCAACCACACTCTTCACTAAAACCATTAACAACGTACTTTATCTACCTAATTTTAACTCCAATCTCCTATCCGTCAGTAAAATAACCAAAGACCTAAACTGCAATGTTATATTTTTACCTGACAAAGTAATTTTTCAGGATCGAGTCACCGGAAGGAAGATTGGTGAAGGGAAATTTAGAAACGGTCTGTACTATTTAGAAGATACCGACAAAACATGTCTGGCCTCCTCCAGTACAGTACAAAAGGACAAAATATTTCATTGGAGATTCGGTCATCCCTCCAACAAAATCCTAAACAAATTACTTGGTTGTAATTCAGACTCTAGCAGTTGCTCAGTCTGCAAACTCTCAAAACAAACCAGGTTACCTTTTCCACTATCTAGTAGTACGACAAAA